>JAJHIY020001717.1:0-20024 GCA_022114975.2 Lampris megalopsis
CACGACACGACGATGTATTTTTTAAGAGCTCCCCGCCGCGAGAGAGCGGGGAGTCAACAAGAAATACGAGATGCGAGCGGTACCGGTTTGATGTTATGGCTGGTTTTGATCTCTGCTGACGCTAACGAGGCGGACGCGCTGTGACGGGGAAGCGCCTCCGAACTTTGACCTCTGTGACGGGGCGGAGGCCCCGGCCGTGTTCCTCCACCGGGCCAGCGGTTGTGTTCAGTTTCTAACACCTGTGATGTTGCGTTGAAGGCCGAGCAGGTTTAAACGTGCTTTTAAGAGAGGCGTCCGGGTGGCGTGGCGGTCTGTTCCGTCGCCCGCCAGCACGGGGATCGCCGGTTCAAGTCCCCATGTTACTTCCGGCTTGGTTGGGCCTCCCTACAGACACAACTGGCCGTGTCTTGCGGGTGGGAAGGTAGACGTGGGTGTGTCCTGGTCGCTGCACTAGCGCCTCCCCTGGTGGGTTGTGTGCCTGTTCGGGTGGGGGAGGGTTAACTGGGTGGGGGGGTCAGCATGGTCCTCCCACCCGCTACGTCCCCCTGGTGAAACTCTTGCAGACATGGGGAGAACAAGCAAACTCCACACAGAGGACGACCCCCAAGGTTGGGGCTACCCCGGGACTCGAACCCAGGACCTTCTTGCTGCGAGGCGACTGTGCCAGCCGCTGCGTAACCATGCCGCCCCCCCAAACATCATGAGCGTGGTGATTAGCACGCGGTTCGAGTCCCAGCGGGGTGGTGTGGGTGCAGAGGATTCCCTTCCCTATAAACCGCCGCTGAGCTTCCCTTGAGCAAGGCAGTGCCGGAGCTAGTCAGAGGCCGACGGCTGAAGGTGGAGGTCTGTGGCTGCGCCGGGGAGCTCATGCGTGACGCAGGGCGGGGCTGATGGAGCTCAGCGCTACACCCGGTGGTAGGGCGCTAGCTTAGGTGTCGCCCTACATGATCTACCGCTTTACACCATTGTTTTAACTGCACGCACACAATGACACACAAACACAAGCAAGACGCGTACACAACACAACTTAAAACCCGAGGCACACACAACACGGAGACAAACACGGCACGCACACACAAAGAAAAACACACAGTGCATTGGCAGACACACAACACAGACAACCCCCCACACAACAGCCATATAGACACACACATACAGACACACACCAAATGCAGTCACCCCCTCCGGCACACACACACACACACACACATGTCAAGACAGACAGACCAAAACATATTACGCAGGTACAGACAAACACAACACACGCAGAAACACACACACGCGCACACACACACACATTATAACACACACATACACAACACAACTTAAAACCTGAGATACACACAAGACAGAGACATGCACTGCACGCAGTCAAACACACACACACACACACACAAGCACACAACACATTTACAAATAGAAAGACACAACACAGACACCCCCCGCCCCACACACACTCACACCCATATAGGCACACAGATACAGACACACACCAAATGCAGGGACACACACACACACAGACAGACAAAAGCACATTACGCAGGTACAAACAGACACACACACACATTAGAACACACACACACACACACCCAGTTCTCCTGCACTCCCTGCCTCCCCGCGCGGGTCCCTCCTGCGTGGCGGGTGAGGCGGTACTCCCCTCTGTTCTCCGACTCCCCGCAGCACCTCCGCGGGTCCTCACTCAGGTCCTCAGTACAGCAGGCGCACTCTCCCAGCCAGCCAATCACAGCTCTGGGCCGCACACTCACGCCGGCCGAGCTGGCCGGTGGGTAGCACGCCTGGCTGGGAGGAGAGCGAGATGGAGCGGAGAGAGAGAGAGCGACGGGTAGGGTGAAGGAGAGAGGAGGACGGGGGAGAGGTAGTTGGAGGAAGAGGAGGTTTTTTTTTCCTCCTTTCTTCGGCGTGAGAGTGCCGTTTTGGCTGCGGGCGGCTGTTTTGTGCAGCGGTGCGTTTTGTCTAAGAAGGGCGGGTGTGCGCCGTGTGTCCGGGCCCGTGGCAGCCGCTCTCTTCCTCCTCCCGTGCTCCGCTTTTAAACCCTATCACTTTCAATTCGCCCGTTTTTTAATCTGCCGCTCTCTCCCTCCCTCTCTCTCCCTCCCTCCCTCCCCCCTCTCCCTCCCTCACTCTCTCTTATTTTACACCACTCTCTCCATTCTGATTCAACACAGTTCTGTAGAATTACCACTGGCAGCTGCACTTCACGTGGCCGGTTGTGTGTGTGTGTGTGTGTGTGCGTGTGTGTGTGTGTTGTGCGTGTGTGCGTGTGCGTGTGTGTGTGTGCGTGTGCATAGGCACACTTGATAAGGGGAGACTTTTATAACCATGCACAATGAAGTCTCACACACTCTTATCTCCCTCAGCAAGAGTTAATGAGGATCTCTCGTGTGTGCGCACATACACACACACACACACACACACACACGCACACACCCTCCTGAATACACAAACACACACACACACACACACACACACACACACACACACACAGAGCTATCTTGCTTTTCCACATCGAGTCTGACAAACGGCCTAGCGAGGCATTACAGAGCGCCAAGCCATGCATTTTTTTCCCCCGGTTGGTTTTTAATCATCTTTGGAGGAAGGACAATGTGGCAGAAAGAGTCCAGCCCCCTATCGCCTCCTGAAGGAGGCCCTTTCTTTCATATCTATCCGCACGGACAGCTGGCCGCAAGCCCCCCCCCCCCCCACACACACACACTACTACTCCCTTCTCTCCGGTCTGGCAGTCCTTTGCTGTCAGGTTTGTGGATGGATGCTGAAAAACAACGAGTGCTGCGTCTAATCTGCTGTTGGAGAGAGGAGAGCGAGAGAGGAGGTGCAGGTTCTCAGAGACCACGGAGAGATTTCTGACGAATGCCCCCTCACCCCCCCCCACCCCTCCCAAGGTCAGGGAGGAACCTTGTTGGCCGTAGGAGTCAGCCTTGCCACGCCACCCGCTGATGAACGTCTTCAGGTCTTTGGACTCCTTTATGGCAGTGCTTACCGCCATAAAGGAGTCAGAAAGGAGTCAGAAATCCTCAAAGCCAAAGAGAGAAGAGCAAGCTGTGTCTCTTCTGATTTTATTTTTTTCCCTGTCTGTTGTTTAACCCTATCATAAATTAGCTGTGTTTGTGAATATGCATATTCATGCTGTGTTTTTACTTAAAACAGCCACAGTTACAGGGCACCCGGTATGGACATCCCTCCATTTTGTCCTATAGCAACACCGGCTTCTGTAAACCTCCCACCTCCCATAGGGGGCGTACAGACACAATATGGCCGCCGTTCTGCTGTGCCCGAAGGGAAAGAGGGGCGCATGCGGCACGTGCGAGAATGTTCTTAGGGGTTTATATTCAACCCCTTCAACCCCTCCACCGGGCCTTTCATCTGCTCCACTTTCCCATGATGCAACCTGCTGAGCTGGCACTTCTATTTCCAGCCTATCGCAGGGCAGCGAGCGATGAGCTGCGACCACTAACAAACAAAGACACACAAAAGGGCAAAAGAGAGATTCTACCAGCTTTTATTTTGGTTCCCAAGCCCCTGTTCTGCTGTACGCAGGGTTATTTACACCAGGAGCAGGGAGAAAAAAAAGGATTATATAAGTTTATTTGCTTAAATATTAGGTGGGTAGGTAGGAGACAGAAATGTCATATCTATATATACATATATATATATGTATATATAGCATTTATTTCAAAATATGCATGTGCAGCAAACATGAAACAGAGATAACAACTGATACCAACTGATAACAACTACACACCCCGCAGCGAGACAATCCTGTTATGCCTTTGCGTTCTCTTTGACTTTTGGAGAGCGTGTTTTAATCCCGACTATCTGTCTCTCCGGCTCTGGGCTCGCTGGGAACACGGCTATACGGTGAGAGATATCTGCTAGTTTAGCCGTGGCAAGCGCCCTGACAGCTCTCCTTTAGTCTTTCTCAGGCCCAATTTGCAGCAGTGACTGTCTCCGTGGTGATGGAGCATCCAGGCTGCTTGGTGGTGGCACTCCTCAGGGAGATGTTTCGGGGACACTCCTCTTTATCAGAGCTGGCTGGGCTGGGTAGAGAGGAGGTGCAGTAACACACACCACAGGCACAGCCTGATGGTGTGTGTGTGTTACAAATGTTTGGCTTTTAATTGTGTGCATGCATTTGTTTGGCAGCATTTGATACACAGTTTGTATGTGTGTGTGTGCGTGTGTGCGAGTGCGTGTATGTGTGTGTGTGTGTGAGTGGCATCCAATGTCCCTGCAGCACAAGAGGGAGGCTAATTGTGTTTTAATTACAAAGCCATCAAACACATAGGAACCAGACAGCTGCTACCTTACACACACACAAACACACACACACACACACACACACACACACACTAATCAAGCAAATCCTCTCACTCCATACCGTTCTGTTCAACCTCTACTTGTACTTTTAACCTTACTCCTCATTGATGTTGAGGCAAATATTTTTGAAGCACGCTTGAGTGACTTTCTTCTCAAAAAAAACCCAACGACTTATCCGCTCTCTTTTTCTTCTCGCTCTCCAATCACAGCTCCCCCATCGCCGAGTGACCTTCTCCACGGCCAATCAGGCCCAGGACCTGCAGGACCCCTCCCAGCACAGCTACTATGATAGCGGACTGGAGGAATCAGAGACACCCAGCTCCAAGTCATCGTCCGGGCCCCGCATCGGGCCCCTGGCCCTGCCCGAAGACCACTACGAGAGGACCACCCCTGACGGTAGCATCGGAGAGATGGAGCACCCGGAGAACGGTAAGCCCAGGTGGTTCTTCTCCTCACCCTACTCCTCTTTTCAACCTCCCCCCCCCTGCAGCTTTTTTTCCTCTACATCCACCCAACCACCCGGCAGACATGGGAGATTCTCATGGATCTCTAGCAGGGAGTTTAGCAGGTGGAACCGTGCATGTGCACAAACACACACCACATGCACACGCCCTTCTGCCCTTAAACAATCTCTCTCTCTCTCTCTCTCTCTCTCTCTCTCTCTCTCTCTCTCTCGCACACACACACACACACACACACACACACTTTTGTATGTTCATGCAGAAATGTGTATGGTGCACATACCGACACACAGGACACTGTGCAAAAAAAAATTAGCTTTGTCAGCATTGTGTTCATAATGAGATGTTTTCTACCTTCGTCTCTTGGAAAAAGGTTTGTGACCTCGCTTCAAAACGCAGCAGACTAGCATATCACAAAAATCAATAAACTCGGTAATCAACTCCCACAGCTTAATAAATTAACATCCCAATTATGTAGAAGCAGTCGAGTGTAATCAGGGCGCTTATAGGTCCACTAAGAGATGCAGGGCTGCAGAGGAGCAACAGCTTTCCAGGGAACACACTGGCGGAAAGTA
The DNA here is from genome assembly GCA_022114975.2 of Lampris megalopsis. Taxonomy (NCBI): domain Eukaryota; kingdom Metazoa; phylum Chordata; class Actinopteri; order Lampriformes; family Lampridae; genus Lampris; species Lampris megalopsis. Next base: position 5,393 of record JAJHIY020001717.1, read on the forward strand.
TGCTAGCAGAAAGTATGCTAGCAGAAAATAAGCTAGCATGATTTCCTTCAAACCAGCAGTGCTTAAAGCAACATGGTGCAACTTTTTACCTTAAAATAACAGCTGCAAAATAATGTGGATGCTACACTGACATGTAGTGGGGGGGAACGGTCCCTCTTTTGTGCAGCACAGTGGCCAAGTGGTTAGCGCTGCCGCTTCACAGCAGGAAGGTCCTGGGTTCGAACCCCAGGCCGCCCCAGGTCCTTTCTGTGTGGAGTTTGCATGTTCTCCCCGTGTCTGCGTGGGTTTCCTCCTGGTGCTCCGGTTTCCTCCCACCATCAAAAAGACACGCATGTTAGGGTTAATACTCCTGTCTGTGCCCCTGAGCAAGGCAAGGGCAAGAAGAACCGGAGTTGGTCCCCGGGTGCTGCAGCTGCCCACTACGATAGGACGGGTTAAATCCAGAGAACACATTTCTTTGTAACCTTCAATGACAAAATCAAGTGGCTTTCTCGCGCCGCACCCCGAAGGCCTTCTCTTGCACCATAACGTGGGTGGAGAGGGTTCGATCTCCCGCGATATTTTTTTTTCCTAGGATGGCGAAGTCATGACCCGCCTTACTCGGCCTCTGACTGGCTAGTACTCGTTGCCTATGTTGGTAGGGTTGGTTGGTCATTGGTTGCTCAAATGAGGGGTGAGATTGGTTAGGGTAAGACTATCAGGGAAGCCATTTTGGATAAAAGTGTCTGCAGATGAGTAAATATGAGGAGTAAATGATGTAAGGTTTCAACTGTGGGCGGGCTGCGTGACTATATGACTCAACTTTAGTTTTTCAACTGGGTTTTTTTTTTTCTATTTTCACCACCTTTTTTTTTTTTCCTCCCCAACTGTATCCGATTATATCCTGCCGATTACCCCGCTCTCCCGAGCCGTCCCGGTCGCTGCTCCGCCCCCCTCTGCAGACTACCACATGCCTCCTCCCATACATGTGGAGTCGCCAGCCGCTTCTTTTCACCTGACAGGGAGGAGTTTCACCAGGGGGGCGTAGCGCGTGGGAGGATCACACTATTCCCCCCTCCCCCCCTGAACAGATGCCCCGGCCGACCAGAGGAGGCGCTAGTGCAGCAACCAGGACACATACCCACATCCGGCTTCCCACCCGCAGACACGGCCAATTGTGTCTGTAGGGACGCCCGACTAAGCCGGAGGTAACGCGGGGATTCGAACCGGCGATCCCCCGTGTTGGCAGGCAACGGAATAGACCGCCACGCCACCCGGACGCCCGTTCTCCAGCTGTTTTAACCTCGTGCGGAATAGCACAAGTCACCAGGCGTCAGCATTTCCTGCCTCGCACTCGGAGGAGGAAGTGGATGTCGGAGAGCAAGTCGTACCCAGGACGGCTGCCTGGCTCTTGAACAACACTGTCCTGTCTCGTCACACACAACCGTGGACCATACAGGAGAGAGGGACGAGAAACGCTGTGTCTTTTTGTGCACGCACATACACACACACACACATGCACACGCACACATTCGACATTTGTCTGCCTTGCTCCCTGAGAGCACAGGTCATACGTATGCCATCTGTAAACACAATTATTCACAGCTGCACTCACACCCAGAGGCGAGTGCCACCCAGCTAAAGAGAGAGATGGGGGGGGGAGCGAGGGGGGGGGAGGGGGGGTAAGAAGATAATGCTCCCCCTGTCACTCTCCTCTGGTACGCTGGAATGAGGTCAGGATTACATTAGAGGTTTGGAACATGTGTGTGCGTGTGTGTGTGTGTGTGTGTGTGTGTGTGTGTGCGAGGAGAAGGGCTACGCTCGAGTCAAATCAATTTTATTTGTATCGTCCAACATCACAAACTGCACATGTGCCTCAGGGGGCTTCACAGCAACACAACATCCTGTCCTTAGACCCTCGCGTCGGATAAGGGACAACTCCCTCGAACTCCTTTAACAGGGAGATAAAACGGGAGGGAAGCTCAGGGAGGATCTCTCTCCCAAGGCGCACAACCTGCAACGGCGTTGTGTTTACACAATTTACACAACACAACGTTGAAAGGGGATAACACAATTATAATGGACTTATAAGATAGATGAAGAATATGAGGGGGCGGCACGGTGGCGCAGTGGTTAGCGCGGTCGCCTCACACCGAGAAGGTCCTGGGTTCGAGCCCCGGGGTAGTCCAGCCTTGGGGGTCGTCCCGGGTCGTCCTCTGTGTGGGGTTTGCATGTCCTCCCCCTGTCTGCGTGGGTTTCCTCCGAGATATTGGACGGCAAGATGTCTTTTTGGAGATTTTTGTCCAGTAGTTGCTTGGTCTCCTTTGTAATGAAGATCATAGCAGATTACCTCCTCCTCCTCCTCCTCCTCCTCCCACGGCCGTATTGTCTGAGTCAAATAAAATCCATTCTCCACGTGTCGGAATATGAAAATATGCCAGTGTGGACACTGCGTTATGAAAATTCAACCTGCTGGTACGTGTGGGGAGGAACCCATGTGTGCTCAGTAAACCAGCGGGCCACGTGGACTTTCAGCAACCACATGGTGCCCGGACCTGCTCGCTAGCCAGGGGCTTTTGGACACCGGCCTCCAGTGCACAATCACCTAAAATTGGGTTTAGCGTATCACGTGCGCGGCTGTGTTGCCTCGTGGGACTGCATTTCCATATCCGTTTCCGGTACAGGGCATTTACTCACATGTGGAGACGCTAGCATCTCCAGGTTGGCGCTTCAGAGGGAGTCGTCTGGAGGCCCGCTGCCCTGAGGAGGTCAGCTGGTAACTGCTCCTCCACTACCGAGTATGAATTAAAACATAAATAAATACAACGTTATGGCCGTGCAAACAGACTAAAATAAATTAAAATAGAAAATAAAATAAATTAAAATAAAATAAGATAAAAAAAATAAGATAATAAAAAAATTAGATGAAATAACATAAAATAAGATACAAAAATAAAGTAAGATAATAAATAAAATAAGATAAATTAATTAAATAAATGAAATAAAATAAGATAATAAATAAAATAAGATAAATTAATTAAATAAATTAAATAACATAAGATAATAAATAAAATAAGATAAATTAATTAAATAAATTAAATAAAATAAGATAATAAATGAAATAAGATAAATAAAATAAATAATAAAATAAGATACAAAAATAAAATAAGATAGAAAATAAAATAAGATAAAATAAAACAAATAAAATCAGATAAAATAAAACAAATAAAATCAGATAAAATAAATAAATAAATAAAATAAGATAAAAAATAGATAAGATAGAATACAAAAATAAACCGTTATGGCCAAGCAAACAGACACTAGTGGAGTCAAGTCAGTTTTATTTGTGTAGCCCAACATCACAAATTACACATTTGCCTGCGGGGGCTTTACAGCAACACAACATCCTGTCCTTCGACCCTGGCGTCGGATAAGGAACACTAAGATAGCAAAACGGTTGAAGTCTTCCAGCGAGGCTCCTGACTGCTGCGGATCATCAGGGAGTGAACATAGCAAGTCTCCAGACAGCTCGAATTGGGGGTCAGGTTTTAGCAAAAGTTTGTCTCCATTTCGAGTGTAGCGCCGCCTGTGTTGTGCACCTGCGTGTGAACCCGACGTCCTTGGCAGGGAAGGAGGAGTGCTGTTTCATTTGGCTTTGTAACCCAGGCTCCTTTGTTCGGTAACACCTACAGAAGTAGAGACCGAATGCTCTTCTGAAGAGAGAAAAACAACATCTGCTTAATGTACACATTACATCCTCCGTGCTCCCCCTCCAACCCATCCTCCTCCTCCTCCTCCTCCTCTCCTCTTCCTCTCGCTATCATTTCATCCACCGTCCAGGCAGAAACCATCTCCACCCACCTAATGGGCTGAGCCTGGCCGGATAATGGCTGCTAATTCCATTAGCCCGGCCTGGGTCCCCCGATCCTCACCCCCCGATGCACTTATTTCCTGTCCCTAATAGGGATGGATGGCTCTGTGGACAGGGTGGAAAAAATGGAAAAGGAAAAATGAAAATAAACAAAAGAATGAAGAGGAGAGAGAGGGAGCAGAGGAGCGAGAGGAGAAGGAGGTTTCTGGGATGTGTCGTAGTCACAGTGTGTTGTTTAAAAGGGAGTGGGCGATGCCGAATGAATGTTGTGTGTGTGTGTGTGTGTGTGTGTGTGTGTGTGTGTGTGTGTGTGTGTGTGTACATGTGCATGTGTGTGTGTGTACATGTGCGTGTGTGTGTGCTTGTGTGCACTTGACAGAGTTAGAGACAGAGAGGGAGAGAGAGAGAACGACATAGAGAGGGAGAGAGACATACAGAGGGGGAGAGAGAGCGACATAGAGAGGGGGAGAAAGACATCGAGAGGGAGAGAGAGAGACATCGAGAGGGAGAGAGAGACAGAGAGAGGGAGAGAGAGGGTGACATAGAGAGGGAGAGAGAGAGACAGAGAGAGGGAGAGAGAGAGAGAGCACGACAGAAAGAGACAGAGACAGAGAGGAGGAGAGAGGGTGACATAGAAGGAGAGAGAGCGACATAGAAAGGGAGAGCGAGAGACATACAGAGGGGGAGAGAGAACGACATAGAGAGGGAGAGAGACATACAGAGGGGGAGAGAGAGCGACATAGAGAGGGGGAGAAAGACATCGAGAGGGAGAGAGAGAGACATCGAGAGGGAGAGAGAGAGAGCACGACAGAGAGAGGGAGAGACGGAGAGAGGGAGAGAGAGGGTGACATAGAGAGAGGGGGAAAGGGATCGAGAGGGAGAGAGAGAGACATCGAGAGGGAGAGAGAGACAGAGAGAGGGAGAGAGAGACAGAGAGAGGGAGAGAGAGAGACATTGAGAGGGAGAGAGAGACAGAGAGAGGGAGAGAGAGAGAGAGAGAGGGAGAGAGAGACAGAGAGAGGGAGAGAGAGACATCAAGAGGGAGAGAGAGAGAGCACGACAGAGAGACAGAGACAGTGAGAGGGAGAGAGAGGGTGACATAGAGAGGAAGAGAAAGACATCGAGAGAGAGAGAGAGAGACATCGAGAGGGAGAGAGAGACAGAGAGAGGGAGAGAGAGACAGAGAGAGGGAGAGAGAGAGACATTGAGAGGGAGAGAGAGACAGAGAGAGGGAGAGAGAGACAGAGAGAGGGAGAGAGAGACATCAAGAGGGAGAGAGAGAGCACGACAGAGAGAGACAGACAGAGAGAGGGAGAGAGACAGACAGCGAGGGAGAGAGAGGGTGACATAGAAGGAGAGAGAGCGACATAGAAAGGGAGAGCGAGAGACATACAGAGGGGGAGAGAGAACGACATAGAGAGGGAGAGACAGAGAGAGACAGAGGGAGAGAGACAGAGGGAGAGAGACAGAGGGAGAGAGACAGAGGGCGAGAGACAGAGGGAGAGAGACAGAGGGAGAGAGACAGAGGGAGAGAGACAGAGGGAGAGAGACAGAGGGAGAGAGGGAGAGAGACAGAGGGAGAGAGACAGAGGGAGAGGGAGAGGGTGACACAGCGAGGGCGAGACAGAGGGAGACAGAGGGAGAGAGACAGAGGGAGAGAATGGGAGCGATACAATGAGTATTTGTGTAAGAGCTGCAGTTATTGATTGTTTTGGTAATCAAGTCTTCTGCCGAATATTTTAACAATTAATTTGAGAAATCAGATTGAGCAACGCTTCCCTGGAGGGGCAAAATACATGTATTATTTATCAAATATCAGATGATTTATCAGACTGACACGACATGGGACGGGAATGTCCTCAAATCCTACTAGACTCCGCTGGGGTCCCCCACCTCGGCCGAGGTGGGGATCGACCCTGTGCACGATAGGAGCGGTCCGGCCGGGGAGGAGGGGGAGGGGGGAGGGGGGATGACGGCTTTTGTCAAATTAAATTTCAGCCTCACGTCTCTAAACTAGAAATCATTTCTATTTTGCTAACAAACTGCGTTTTACCCGGTAACAGATGCAGATGTGTTTCTGTTCTTGTTTCCCCACAAAACCTCCTTTCACTCCCGTCATCCCGCACGCCAGGCGTACGACGTAAGCGGCTTGCTGCGTCCCCGGGGAGAGACTGAAAGGAGGACGCGTGGCTGAGCCCAGGCCAGAGCCCCTCTCAAACATGGCGAGCGCCCCCCCTCCGCCGTGAGCGTGCTGATGGACTCGTCAGGAGCCTGCCAAGTCCAGTTTATGAGGTGTAGGTATAATAAACAACTTAGCTCATGTCCAGACTCCATTATGTAGCTAATGGCGTAAAATGCATTAAGATCAGATCACCATATCACATAAAACCCACACGGGTAAATCATATTTAACCAAATGGCACGTCTTCGGGAACTGGCTTTGGGACAGGCGCGTATAAAGGCAAGCTGTTATGAGCTGCGGTGCTTAAAATCCAGTTAAAATGCTTAAATAATACTTGGAATAAAATATTTAAATATAATAAAATACATACACTATGAATAAAGTATAAAATAAATATTAAATAAACATTAATGAAAATTAAATAAATAAATGAAATATAAAATAATAAAGATAAAATAAAAATAAAATAATAAAAATAAAATAAAATGCTTAAATAATACTTGGAATAAAATATTTAGATATAATAAAATACATACACTATGAATAAAGTATAAAATAAATATCAAATAAATAAATAAAAATTAATAAAAATTAAATAAATAAATGAAATATAAAATGATAAAGATACAATAAAAATAAAAATAAAATGCTTCAAATACTTAAATGGAGTAACATTGTATTCTGTATTTGTCGGCGTGGTTTCTAATATTATTTTGCAGCATCGTTAGCAGGCTAGCTAACAGCAGCCATAGCTCACCTCGCACCCGGTGCACCTTAAATAACCCCCCACGCCTCCGTCTCACATGCTGGAGCGGGGGAGACCTGCTCTGCTGGCCGTCTCCTTCACATCAACATTGTGCGCCGTCTCCTTCATTCTCTTTCATGTTTGACACATTTTCTGATGCTTGTTGTTGCGGCGCCCCACGTCTGCCTGCTGCGCCAAACTGCAACATTGTAACACACTCAAGATCAGAATCATGGTGGACTGATTGTGTGTGTGTGTGTGTGTGTTGTGTATGTGCGTGTGTTTGTGTGTGTGAGAGAGAGATAGGTGTATGTGTGTGTGTGTGTGTGAGAGAGAGAGAGAGAGGGAGAGGTGTGTTTGAGAGAGATGTGTGTGTGTTGAGAGAGAGAGGGGTGTGTGTGTGTGTGCACGTGTGCGTGAGAGAGAGAAAAGTTTGTGTGTGTGTGTGAGAGAGAGAAAGGTGTGTGTGTGTATACATGCATGAGAGAGAAAAGGGTATGTGAGAGGTGTGTGTGTGAGAGAGAAGTGTGTGTGAGAGAGAGAGGGAGAGGTGTGTGTGTGAGAGAGAGAGAGGTGTGTGTGTGAGAGAGAGGGAGAGGTGTGTGTGTGAGAGAGAAGTGTGTGTGTGTGTGAGAGAGGGGTGGGTGTGTGTGTGTGTGTGTGTGAGAGAGAGAGGTGTGTGTGTGAGAGAGGGAGAGGTGTGTGTGTGAGAGGGTTGTGTGTGTGAGAGAGAGAGGAGTGTGTGTGTGTGTGAGAGAGCGAGACAGAGGTGTGTGTGAGAGAGAGAGAGAGGTGTGTGTGTGTGTGAGAGAGAGAGGTGTGGGTGTGTGAGAGAGAGAGGGGAGTGTGTGTGTGTGTGTGTGAGTGAGGTGTGTGTGTGTGTGAGAGGTGTGTGTGTGTGTGAGAGAGAGAGAGAGGTGTGTGTGTGTGAGAGAGAGAGAGGTGTGTGTGTGTGTGTGAGAGGTGTGTGTGTGTGTGAGAGAGAGAGAGGTGTGTGTGTGAGAGAGAGAGAGACAGAGGTGTGTGTGTGAGAGAGAGAGGTGTGTGTGTGAGAGAGAGAGAGGTGTGTGTGTGTGAGAGAGAGGGAGAGGTGTGTGTGTGTGTGAGAGGTGTGTGTGTGAGAGAGAGAGAGGTGTGTGTGTGTGAGAGAGAGAGAGAGAGAGGTGTGTGTGTGAGAGAGAGAGAGAGAGAGAGGTGTGTGTGTGTGAGAGAGAGAGGTGTGTGTGTGTGTGAGAGAGAGAGAGAGAGAGAGAGGGAGAGGTGTGTGTGTGTGTGTGTGTGAGAGAGAGAGAGAGAGAGAGAGAGAGGTGTGTGTGTGTGTGTGTGTGAGAGAGAGAGAGAGAGAGAGAGAGAGAGAGAGAGAGAGAGAGAGGTGTGTGTGTGTGAGAGAGAGAGAGAGGTGTGTGTGTGTGTGTGAGAGAGAGAGAGAGAGAGGGCGAGAGCGAGAGAGCGAGCACAGGTCGGTGTTGAGGTGATGGATTAGTCAGGAGGAGTGAGATGGGAGATATGGGAACAGCAGGAAACACGGAGGGGAGTTGATGACAGATGAGAGGAGATATTGAGAAGTGTGAGAATGAGTAATCGAGAACAGGCTATAGATAGGTGTCCAGGGGAAGTGTGTGTGTGTGTGTGTGTGTGTGTGTGTGTGTGTTTGTGTGTGTGTGTACAGGGAGGCAGCAGGGCGAGATAGGGGAGGATGGATGGATGAAAGCAGGGGGGGGGGAGAGAGAGAGAGAGAGAGAGAGAGCGGGAGTTGGGTTCGGGGGGGAGTGAATCAGAGGAGGTTATCTCAGACTAATGTCCTCCCGGCAGACCAGCAGCAGCTGCACCTCGGAGGCACACTGAGACGGGGATTAAGGACGGGCCGCATGTAAGCACTGTCAACAGCCCTTACGGCGGGCCCGGCTACTCGCTGGTCAGCATCCGGACCGCCATGCTTTCATTCACAAATCAGCAGCGGCCCTCGAGCGGCCCCGGATATACGAGCCTCCCCCCAGACCGCTCAGGACCGCTCCAGAAGTGTTTGGTTTTAGGGCTCCGGCCCAGTGAACGCCCTGATTTCCTGTCTGGTCTCTGGTGGTATTTTACCCAAGGTGTTAAGAGCTGCTGGTCTGAGAAGGAGGCCACAGCCCCATGACGATCCCCCTGCCGGTCCGACGTCAGAAAACCAGTCTGCCTCTGCTGATTAATCACATCCTCTCATGATTTGATTGGACGGTCAATGACTCGTCATCGGTGTGAGTTGAGTTTTCGTTCTCCGCCGGTGTCCCAAATTAACGCCGACTCCCCCGGCAGAGGAGGCTGGTAGGTAAGAAACCCCCCCCCCCCCGCTAAGGCATATCTCTTATTATCAGCCAGCTTAACAACTCACATCGCCTCTTTATGTCACACACACATAAGTGCTATATAAATAAATTATGAAATATAAATTACATAAATTATAAATAAATCATAATAAAATTATATTAAATAAATATATAACATAATCTATATAATACAATTTTATTATCATTTATATGTAATAATTTATTTAATATATATATATATAGATTTGATATATATTATATGTAACATTATATAGTGTATATTATGAATTCTTATGATATAGATATAAAATATGAATTATTAAATTATACATTATTATTATTATTATATTATATATATTCATTTCAGTACATTTCTTTGAGACAATAAGTTACTATGTGGACTCTGAAGCGAAAGAAAGACTCGTTTTAATATATTGATGATGGTTAATCAGTTCAAGCCTGAAGAGGTCTTGCTCTCCAGATTCTACTGAAGTAGACATTACTTAAGGATCAAACATAACAGTAAATCTGAAGGTTTTTCCTTTTTGTGTGCCCTTCCGCTGCTTCGTCCTCCTCTTCGTCGGTGGGGTTTCGTTTTAAAGGTCGGCTTACTCCTTGTAAATATCGCCACATAATAGCTGTTTAATTAGCTAATGGTAGCTAGCAGCAGACCGGCGGCAATTGACAAGTGTGTGTAAATGTGTGTGTGTGTGTGTGTGTGTGTGTGTGTGTGTGTGTGTGTGTGTGTGTGTGTGTTTATAAGCTCAGCCCGCCCGCCATTAAATTCCGACACACAGACAGCGGAGGACAGGAGCTGCAGCAGGAGGTGCCTGCAGCAGCGTGCCCGTAGCACCAAAACGCTGTAGAGATTCTCGGCATAGTTTTTTGGTACAAACATTTACCCGGAATGAAGGGGTAAAGTCTACACACTGAAATGCTCCCAAATGCTCATTTATTTGCTATGCAAATAGGCAAATATGAGTGGGTAAAAGGCATTACTTTTAGTGGCGGTCTTCTCCCTCTTTGGGCTGCTCCCATCAGGGGGCGCCACAGCGGATCATCCGTCTCCATCTCTTCCTGTCCTCTGCATCCTCCTCTGTCACACCAGCCACCTGCATGTCTTCCCTCACCACATCCGTAAACCTCCTCTTTGGCCTTCCTCTTCTCCTCTTCCCTGGCAGCTCCATATTCAGCATCCTTACTTTTACCCAGCCACTGAGGGTGCACCGAGGAGCCAGTGCATTCTTAGTCCCGGTCCCAAGCCCAGATAAATGTGGAGGGTTGTATCAGGAAGGGCATCTGGCATAAACCCTTTGCCAAATTAAATATGTGGATCATAAATCAGATTTCCATGCCGGATCGGTCGAGGCCTGGATTACCCACGACCGCCACCGGTCCTGTTGGGGGCAGTAATCAGGCTAAATCATCATGATCTGCTGGTCAGTGGGGAGAACAGTCAACACAAGAATCCACACAGTCATTCTGAAGAAGGAAGGAGATAAGAAGCTAATATCCAGAACAGTACCATCCACCCATCCATTATCCAAGCCGCTTATCCCAACTGGGGTCACGGATGACGGAGCCCGTCCCAGCAGTCTTTGGGCAGCAGGCGGGGAGACACCCTGCACAGGCCGCCAGTCCACACATACATATATAAATATACAAGGTGCTGCAAAAACATGTAGCAAGTATACAAAAACTGTGCAAAATCTCCAATAATAGGCAACGGCCAAAAAGGCAAACTATAACTTAGAATGACAAGTTATTTATGCAAATATAAATGTCCAAAAAAAGAAAAAATCACCATATTTATAGACCTAGCAAAAATACACAAGCTCTGATTCATCATTAATGCACATGGCAGTCAACAAAAGGAAGGTCTAACTGATCAAAATGTTGCACACAAATTAGCAGTTGGGAGCAATTTAGTGTGCAGACCTTCCGCCTTCAGTCTAGTTTTGCTGTGTTTGTCTTACACCTTCACGATATTTTTCTGGATGTGCACGTACTTGGTTCCTCTTGCAAACATTTACTCACCATGTGGCCAATAGTCTTCCGAGATTTACCCGCCAAACGGATAATTTGGTGCTTGGCGAGTGTTAATTTCGGACCCTGCTGACAAAGTACGTGATCGAGTGCCTTTCAAGCTAGCCTTAGCCTTAGCCTAACCCGAACCATGAGCGTGACCGCTATCGAATCTTAACCCTAAACTTAACCACCCATAGGCAGAATTTGGTTTTTAAATAGTTGCCTAGCAACATCATGTAAGTTAGCAAACTAGCTAGCTAGCTACTAAAGCTATCTATAGCTTTAGTAGAGTTCACAAGACTCAATAGAGTTCACAAGAGTTCACAAGTTGTGAACTACTATTGAGTCTTGTGAACTCAAACTCCTGAGACTGGCTGTGTTCAGAGAGGGTTTATAACGAACGAAAACTGTTTTAAAAAAAATCAAATTATACTCCTGAAGATGAAAAAAAAAGACACTTCCTGACATAAATATTCCACAATAAGCATTTTCTGATTGAATAAAAATAAGTGGACTGGAACTTTAAGAAAGATTATATCTAATTCTTGTTGCTCATATTAGGAACACTATGAACTACAATTTTAACATTCACTATTTAAAAAATTCAGAGAAATAAATTCAAATACACTTACCAAAAACTTGCGTCACTCGCAATCCATGAACAGAAACTGTCATTTGTTTAACTTTGCATTGTCAAACATTTCGTCAGACTATGCGTCCCTATTTCATATCTCCATGTGGATGCAAATTTCCGACATGCTGGTACTGAACTGACTGCAGCGAAGCTCGCGTCCATAAATAAGCTGTTTTTCATCATACTGAAAAACAATAATGTTCAAAATGAACTAAAATCTTCACGATTAATATCCCACTTATCTTTGCAAGTTTTTAATCAAGCACCCTGAATTTACAGAAGATGTTTGATGGCCCCTGAGTAGAGTTTTGCTAGTCATGGCATCATTCTGCCAGTTTGTGGTGCTTCAGACTTTGTCTTTCTGTTTGCACTCCTTTTTCGATAACCTATGGCAGTTTTGCAAGGGGGGATGACTCAGGGTTTGAGGGTGGTGCACACATAGCATCTTGGCAACATAGTATATACATGGATATATATAGTATATATTATATATATATATATTATATATATATATATATATATATATATATAAATATATAGAGAGAGAGAGAGAGAGAGAGAGAGAGAGAGAGAGAGAGAGAGAGAGAGAGAGAGAGAGAGAGATATGGATTCTACCTGCGTTGTTTTACAATCTGTTTGTAGGTTAGAGGACTACATTGTGCTGCTTTGTAGGCTTTAAAAATCTGAGCTTCCTCTAGAGACCTATCTAAGTAGCACATCACAACATTTACATCCTGTGTAGTAGGCACCAATGTACCGGTGGTACTGTGCTGTTCTTGTTCCTCTTGGTTTTGCAGTAGTAGATATGGATCCTATCTGCATCATTGTACAATCTGATTGTAGGTTAGGGGACTACACAGTGCTGCTTTGTAGACTTAAAGAATGTGAGCTTCCTCTAGAGACCTATCTAAGTAGCACATCACAACATTTACATCCTGTGTAGTAGGCACCATTGTACTGGTGGCACTGTACTGTTCTTGTTCCTCTTGGTATTGCAGTGGTAGTAGTAGTAGTAGTAGTAGCAGTAGTAGATATGGATTCTATCTGTATCATTTTCCAACCTGTTTGTAGGTTAGGGGACTACACAGTGCTGCTTTAAAAATGTGAGCTTCCTCTGGAGACCATCTAAGTAGCACATCACAACATTTACATCCTGTGTGGTAGGCACAATTGTACCGGTGGTACTGTGCTGTTCTTCTTCCTCACGGTATTGCAGTAGTAGTAGTAGTAGTAGTGGTAGTTGTCATAGCAGTAGCAGTAGTAGTAGTAGCAGTAGTATTACTAGTAGTAGAGCTGCCAAAAAAAGTGCATTACTACAGAAGCTTCTGCTCCATTAGATCTATTTATCTGTGTCAGAAGTTGTCGCCGAACGCAGCTGCGTATTTGGTTTCTGTTTCTCAGATTTTCACTAGTGCCGTGACCAGGACACATACCCTCATCCGGGATTCGAACCGGCGATCCCCGTGTTGGTGGGCGACGGACTAGACCGCTACGTTACCCGGACGCCCCTGTCTTCACCGCTTTTCATCCACCGTGGACGTAGCGGAGGTGTTTCATGTTGATTTGTAGAGAAATTCTGCAGATTAAATCACATGAGGGGAAGGATCGGTTGAGGTGTGGCTGGGAGCTGGGTGCAGGGTGTAGGGTGCAGGGTGTAGTGTGTAGGGTGCAGTGTGTAGGGTGTAGTGTGTAGGGTGTAGGGTGCAGTGTGTAGGGTGCAGGGTGTAGTGTGCAGCGGTCAGACTGGGAGCGGTGTGGTTGATGCTGGGAAAACGGAACTGGGAGCGCTGGGTGTGACTCAAGAGATTTTTGCGTGTGGTTGAGCGTGTGAGTTTTGCACCAGCCTTGTGGAGTCTGCAGTGTGTGTAGTGTGTGTAGTGTGTGTAGTGTGTGCAGTGTGTGTAGTGTGTGCAGTGTGTGTGATGCACAGTTTACAGCAGAGACCAGCCGTCTGGCCGGCGGGCGTCGTAGGTTAGGGATGATAATAACACTACTAAACCTCGTCAAGGGCAGACCCGTCTGTCTGTGGCTGAGTGTGTGTGTGAGTGTGTGTGTGTGTGTGTGTGTGTGTGTGTGTTTGCTGTGTACTTGTTGTGAGAGTGTTGGTTTTCCTATGGCCTTGGTTGTGTTCAGTTGATACAAACACTTGGGGGAAGAGAGAGAGAGAGAGAGAGAGCGAGAGAGAGCGAGAGAAAGGGAGGGGGGGGAGGCAGGATGAAGAAGTGGTTGTGGCTGGCAGATCCCAGAGCAGGAGACTGATGATTGGCCAATAACAAACTGATTTATGGCGCTCTCTCTGCATGGCTACGTTCTGTGTAAATACATGCTTCTGTGGATGTCTTTGAGTGTGCGGTTCCTGAATGAGTACTTACAAGTTTGTTTGTATCTAAGTTCCACTGGGAGAGTAGGCATCCCTCTCTCTCTCTCTCTCTCTCTCTCTCTCTCTCTCTCTCTCTCTCTCTCTCTCTCTCTCTCTCTCTCTCTCTCTCTCTCTCTCTCTCTCTCTCACTTACACTCACACACTCACACATACACACTCACACAGTCATCCTCTGTCTTATCTGCTGGTTGCATCAGCCTGCTTAGGGGTACAAACAGCGAACATAAAATAACCAGGCGTGTGTGTGGGGGGGGGGAGTGGGGAGGGGTTGGGGGGAGTAGGGGGGGGGGTGACAAATCAAAGGAAAAGCCAACATGAAGTGTCTCAGTAAGACGTCGGGCCACCACAGGCCTCTAGAACCGCTTCAACGCTCCTTTGGGCGGCATGGCTCAGGGTCGCCGGTTCAGTCCCCGGCTCTTCCAAGAGAGCGTGTCGAAGTGTCTTTGAGCAAGACACTGAACCCCTAACCGCTCCTGATGAGCAGGTTGGTGCCTTGCGTGGCAGCCT
>JAJHIY020001716.1:0-20000 GCA_022114975.2 Lampris megalopsis
TGCATGTTTCTGTTTCAGTGCGCTGTTCCCCAGCAGACGTGATAGTGGGGGCTGCTATGTTCTTTTTGCCCGAGATATGTACTACTTTAAAATCATAAGGCTGTAACCTTAGGACCCATCGCTCTATACGAGCACATGGTTTCGAGCGTGGGCTGTAGATAGATTCAAGAGGTTTGTGGTCTGTAACCAAGTCAAATCGTCTACCATAGATGTATGGGTGTAACCTTTCACACGCCCATACCAGACCTAAGGCCTCTTTCTCTGTCTGAGACTACCTGCGTTCACAGTCGGTTAGACCACGACTGACATAACAAATGGGAACATTTTCTCCATTCTGGGTCTGTACTAACACTGCTCCTAATCCCACTGGACTAGCATCTGCAATGATTTTGGTCGGTGCATCTTTGTTAAAGTAGGCTAGTGTCCCTGCTTTGGCTAAGCCCTCTTTCAGCGCCTCAAACGCTTGTTTCTGTTCTGGACCGAATTCAAACAGAGTGTCTTTTATCTTGGCCTCCACAGGCGCCCGTAGGTTGAAGGGTATACGCCTGAGTGGCTGTGCTACTGGTGTCACCTCTGGGTCTATGTGTAGCTTTATCTGTTTTGTTTTCAGCTTCCCTACCCCCTGAAATACAGTCGGGTACTGCTGCTGAAGTGATCGGTTCATGTCTCTGACGGCTGATATGTTGGCACCTATTTTCAGTACACCTAGTTTCATGGCCAACTCTTTTCCTAGTAGTGGTTCTCCATCACCTCTGATTACTATGAATTCTGCTTGTTCACAGCGTTCTCCTATTTTTACTTTGCATGTGAACGCCCCTTTAATGGGTAGAGGTTGGTTAGATGAATAGGAAAATAGTTTCCTTTCCGGCTTTGGGACATATGAGTGGCACCTAATTTTCTCTGACTTTAAACCCTCCCAGGTCTTTTCGTCTATCACATTGCAAGTAGCCCCGGAGTCGACAAGCATCTTCAAGCTAACTCCTCCCACATTTATGTTGAGCCTATCTGACTTGTTTGTATCACTCAATACAAAGGCATAATCATGTTCTTCTATCTCTATTTTATGCACTTTTTCCTTTCCTGTTGCACCTTTTGTTTTGCATTGCTTTGCGAAATGGTCTCTACCATTGCATTTGCGACACGTTTGGCCGCGCGCGGGACAATTGGGGTCTTTCCCAAAGTGGTCTGAATGTCCACATCTAAAACACGTTTTGTCCATTTTGTCCGTTTTTCCTCTATCCGCGCCCGGTCTCCCTTGTCCTCTTTTCTGACATTTCCCTCCTTTCTGTGAGACACGACTCACAGTCGCCTCTGCTTTCCCCTCCCTCACAGACATCTCCGCCATTTGTTCTGCAATTTGTTCACACTGTGCCGCCAACTCGAGAGCGCGAGCAAGCACCAAACCACGCGCCTCCTCGAGGAGTCTACGGCGAACATAACTTGACGTGCATTTGCTTACAATTGCGTCTCTAATCTGATCGTCTGTGTCTCCACCAAAACCGCAGTCTTTTGCCGCACGTCTCAAGCGTGTAGCGAATTGTTGTACTGTCTCCCCTTGATTCTGAGAGATTTTCTGAAATGTCTGGCGGGCGAATGTAGCATTTACTTGAGGCACGAAATATCTGTTCAAAGCTGCAATAGCGGCATCATAATCAGTCACCTCTCCGGTGCCGTCCAAAGTTGAAAAGATGTCCTGTGTGTCTGGACCTGCGTGATGCAAAAGAAGTGCTCTCCGGCGCTGCTTCACTGCATCCTCGGTGTTATCATCGATGATCAGACCTTTCCCATCAGCAAACAGTTCAAATGACATTAGCCATCTTGTCCACCGCGGCCCCAAAGTCGCCGGGTCGGAGTAGCAATCAAACGCCGGTATGCATGCTGTCTTTTCCATGCTGCCGCACTAGCTAGCTACAACTGTTAGCTACACTTCAGATCTAACTAAACGTTACGAACTTTAGCTCATCACTTAGCTTAGGCTCGGTACATCACTCGTCGCCATTGTTCTGATCCGTTATTCCCACCTATATGCTTATTTAGGTGTCATTAATTATAAATGATTAGGCACACCGTTATTACACAATGCCTAACGTGGCTTGCTTTATTCCACCGTATTGCAAGACTGCCCGAACAATATTCCTCGCGCTTCTCCCCACATCAACAGGTGACGTCACATACATACGGGTGCCCTTACATGCCAAACCGGTACATGACAATGTGGACACGGAATAGGATGGTTTTTGGGCCTTTCTGTGAGGAGTTTGCATATTCTCCCCGTGTCCCCAGGGGTTTCCTACTAACAGGAACCCCTCACAAAAACATGTAGTACCCTGGTCACTATAGCACCTCCTCTGGTCAATTGGGCGCATGATGGGAGAGAAAGGAATTGGTGAGAATAACTTGATCCTCCCACGCATTACATGCCACTGGTAAAAAGTCTCCAACGCTACTTCACAACAAACGATTGAGCATGTTGCCTCACAATCCATACCTTGGGTGCTCTTGCTGGCTAGCTTGAACCCGTTCCAGCATCTTTTTCAGATGCCTCACAGCCTTTGGAAGCTCTGTTAAGAGAAAGAAGAATAATTTTAACAAGAAATCAAGCAGACACCTTGCATAAAAGCGGTGTTGAACAGGTTGAAGTGTGGAGGGTTTGAATGGGCCATGGTTTTAGCAATGCAGTCGTAGTGTGATCATGGCCCCTTTACAGGCATGGATTTCAGCAAGACTGGGCTCACGCTTCAGCAGCAGAACTGTCGCTAGGCTTTGCTCATAGCAAACTTAAGCAGGGGATAGGAACCACCCATCAAGCACATGCCTGACTGCTAAGCCACATCCAGCCATTTGGAGTTGTGGCAACTATGTCGGAATTTAATGAGTGAATTTGGTGTTTTATTGTGTTGATTGATTTAACTTGGCATGTACAATTGATATTGTAGGCTGAATGAAGTCAGTGAACACTTTAACAGACTGGCAAACAAAATGCTGTATAGCTCACTTGCCCTTGCGCTGAACGACTGCATATAAAACCAAGAAGTGTATCCCACTGTCGGATCCTGGTGTGAAAATGAAGCATTAAATCATGACAAGCAGTGGGTTGGCCTATTTCAACCACACCTAGGGCATGGAGCATTAGTGATAACATAAGTGAATGGCATTCATTCATTCATTAATAATAATAAATTATTAATTAATAATATATATCAACTGGAGCGAGCACGTAACCAACGAGCAACTGTATGGTGGGCTGCCACGGTTGAGTGACAGGGTTGCATCCAGGAGGATGCAATTTGCAGGTCACTGTCACCGACACCCGGAGCTTCCAGCTGGCAGACTTGTGCTATGGGAGCAGTCACGTGCACGTGGGCACCGATCGAAGGGTCACCCCACAAAAACATTCGTGGAGGTTTTGGCGCAGGATGCTGGGGTGGAGAGCTCTGCGGAGCTGGCCAGATGTATGTATGAAAGAGAAGATTGGAAAATACGTTGGCGAACTCGTCTGAGGACGACCTAATGAATAGGGTGGTTGTGAGACCCGAGCGAAGCGAAGTATTGATCTGAAGTATGTTGAAAGCCTAAGGGTGCTGGGTAGAAAGTTCCAACTATGAAAAATGAAACCTCTTGTTCAAGTTTATTTCTATATTTCAAGCCTATAAGTGTGCTCCTGTTCAAGCCTGAAGCTGGAAAATAATCTTGAACAGGAGCACTGTTTGGGGGTGGTGGTGGGATAAAATATCACCAAAATTGATTATCGTCTTGAGGCGTTAGACCCCCTAGGTGTGGTTGAAACAGACCGACCCACTGCTAGGAGTGATTGAATGCTTTTCAACCCGATAGGCAACAACAGTCCCGCCCCTTCCTGTTTACTCCAACGAACTCAAGCTAATTCAGAAGTCATTCATTTTCCCATAGACCTGTAACTAAATCATCATTTAAACGATTTCTAAGCCTCAAACCGAGTAAAAATATATATGTGGGTTATCAGGACCACAAGCCTCATTGATATATACCAAAGGAATTTTAAAAAACAAACATAGGAAAAATGAGAAAAAAACGATTTTTTTCTATGTTATTTTTTTAAATTCCTTTGGTATATATCAATGAGGCTTGTGGTCCTGATAACCCACATATATATTTTTACTCGGTTTGAGGCTTAGAAATCGTTTAAATGATGATTTAGTTACAGGTCTATGGGAAAATGAATGACTTCCGAATTAGCTTGAGTCCGTTGGAGTAAACAGGAAGGGGCGGGACTGTTGTTGCCTATTGCTATAAAATAACACACATTAGTAATTGACGCATAAGGGAGAAGGAGTGGGTTGGCCTCTTTTCACCACACCCTTCAGCCAATCAGAACCAAGAGGCACAATCAAGAGGCACTACTTGCCGTAGTAGAAATGTAAATTGACAGCCTTCCAGGGCAGGGGTACGCTTGCGTTCAATGTATGACGGATGCTTCATTGTCACTACACTAAGCCAGGCTATCAAAATGATTTGTGAGCTGGAAAAAGTTGAGATCAAATTATCACCTCTGGCTGCATCGAGTAGCTCCCCCTTCAGGTTCTGGTTTTCTTCTTTTAGTTCTTCGTTTAACTCTCGAAGTCGCCGATTTTCCATGATGGCCTGGCTCCACGTCCGGGGGGGGGGGGGGGGGGTCAGGTCCTCTGGTTCATCCAATGCCTCGTCCTCCATCTCCTCAGGCTCTTGCCTAGTGGACTACATCACAACAAATTATGGTATGCTCACACCGAAAATGCACCACTAGGAAAGCTAAGAGCTCTAAAGCCATGGGATTTACTGGTCACTTGTTTCCCATTGTAAGTCAATGAGATAGTTGAGCTGGGGGGGGGGTCAGATCCTAGCCACAAGCAACAACAATTACATGTCTGTACTGTACCGAAAGCCCTGTACCAAGTATACCGAACATCAGAATCAAATCATTCGATCAGATTGATGTTAGCACACTGTCAACTCCAGTGAAATAGAGTAGCGCTTTTGACTGTTTTGCCCTCTCCGCCAAAGAAATTGGTTACTGGCCAAGGCTGGAAATTGGATGTTTACCTTTATCATGCACTGTAACAAGTTGCACTAAGGGCTCCGTTATGCTTGTTCTCGAGAGCCTGTCGCGCGACATTTGAGCAAGGAAGTTCCAACAGGAAGTTACGGTGGGCATGGCTAGCCTCTATGTAGAGTCCTTGCGAGGGGTGAGTGCTCAGTAGAAACCTCTACAGACCTCTGTAAAGGCTTCTGCTGAGAATGCACCCCTCGCAGGGACTCTAAATAGAGGCTAGCCATGCCCACTGTAACTCTTCCTATTGGAACTTCCTTGCTCAAATGTCTCGCGACAGGTTCTCGAGAACAAGCATAAATGAGCCCTAAGTCCCACCTTTTTCTATTATGTTAAAAAGATTGATTCCTTTTCTAGTCTTTAAAGACACATTCAGTGATTTATTTATGTGAATACAGCACCAAAACAGCTCCACATTCTCTTAGAACACACTATTCTAAGGTGTCTATGCAAATGCCCAATATCTTGAGACCCCCTCCTTTCCTGTATTTGGGTACTGAAACTTTCTTGGAGCCACCCATTTTTGGTTACTAATGGTTTCCCTAGTGGTAATAGTTTCCGTAATGGTTGCTCTAAGGTGTCAGGGCAAATGCCGGATATCTTGAGACCCCCTTCTTTCCTGTATTTGGTGTCTGAAACCTTCTTGGAGGCACCCATTTTTGGTTCCTAATGGTTTCCCTAGTGGTAATGGTTTCTGTAATGGTTCCTAATGGTTTTCCTAATGGTTTCTAATTGTTTCCTAATGGTCTGGCAATTTTTTGTTTTTCATTGGCCAAATCACTGAAGGTGTCTTTAGGTCAGAGTAGTGCCAGCGGTATGTACCGAACTGCAATATTTTCCATTACAGTACAGTCGATATCTGCATGGTCGAAACATGTCGCTGTTTGACATGTCTAGCCACTAGGCTTTTTTATTTAAATAACTCCTGCCGAGTGCCTGGATGAACTTTTTTCAATCTGATTCGTTTTTCCAGGATATCCAAGAGCACAGCGCTACACTACTTGATTACCAACCTTGAGTGCCTGGTTAACACACCCCCAGAACAACATTGAGCTGAAAGCTTCATTTTATCACAAAGTTGATGATAATCCCAGTGAATGTACTAACTCCATGTAAGATGTTAGAGTTTACCCTCTAAAGGCTACAATTTGGTGAAGCGCAGCATCATCAAAGCACCAAGAAGCAGAATTTAAAAATTCTACTTCCTGTTTTGAAAAAGAAAATGGCCAGTGATTTGTTCTGTGTTACATACTGATCAAAACATCCAATTGGAGCAAGTCTCTAACTCATTCCTGTGAGGGGTTTTGGACGTTTAAAGAATTTGGTCACATGACCAAATCGTTAGCTAGCTCATGCTACCTTGTGTTAGTGATCCTTTTGGGGTAAGGAATCATTAGAAATTAACTTGTAAAAAGGGTGCAGTGGCCCTTTAACCTCTCTACTTCCAGTCTATGTCTAATTCAATACCTTTAGTTCTTCCTTCAATTTTTCGACCATGTCCGACGAAGCTTTTTTTCTTGTCCTTCTGGCTCTGGGCTGTCGATGACACCTTCTGTTGGAAAGGAAAATCAGATTGTTTTCATTATGAGAGTGCAATGACAGATGTGCATTTGCGTTTATGAGGACAATGAAAAAAGGTTTACAATTGTGCTATTGACCTGATACGCTCAATGTAGACTTTTTTCAAATGTTTGACGCAATAATATGAAATACCTATGACAGAGGGGTTCGCTAGTCATGCAGTACTCATAATTAAAAAGGGTATGGCCTTTTACTTTGGAGGGTAGTAACAAGTAGGCAAATCAAGAGCATGAGTGGATACACCAGTAACAAACAGAGAGTAGAAGTATAATGCTTTGTCTACATGCAAAAGGTGAAAGTGCTTTTTTAAGGTTACCTTCGGTTTTTGGGCTGAATCTCCTCCTCCTCCTCAGTTAATTTTTTGGGGGGGATTCGCTTGCGGGAAGTGTCCCAAATGTTGGAGCCCTTTCTGCCAAACTCCTCTCGTTTCTGGCATAAATCAGGGTAGTCATCTGGACGGAGAAAACTGTTATTTCGAGAGGAAGCTAGTAAAGTATTCACACCCTTTCATTTTTTCCACATTTTGATACGGTACACCCTTATTCCATGATGGATTGAAAGGGCTACTCCACCCTTGATACAAGTTAATTTTTAATCATTCCTTACCCCAAAGGATTACTGTAACACCATCTATATGCTAGCTAACGTTTGTACCATGTGACCAAAACTTTAAATGTCCATAGATCCTCACAGAAAAAGAGTTGACTGTTGCCCCTTTAAAATGAGTCTTTTTATGAATTCAAAAGGGCTGCCGTCCTACCCGCCTGTCATCCTAGGGAGGAACAAAGAGCTTCTGAGCACAGGACAATGGCAAAAATAGTAGCTGCACAGCATCATGACTCAATTTAGCATAGGAATGCCTTTTTTTTCTAAATTGAGTCAAATCTGTAAATTTCATTTTTCCACTAGAGGTCGCTAAAATCACTTACTGTCCCTTTAAATATTTTGGTCACATGGTAAAAACGTTAGCTAGCGGACGCTAGCAAGGTAGCTAGCATAAGCCTATATGAATGGCACTAGAACTAGCTGGCACTAGCTGGCAAACTGATGCTGGGAGCTAACCGGAGCGGGCACTAACTAAAATTTATCGGTGGTTAGCATTTTAAGTGGTAGCAAGCTTGATACGCTAACGTTAGCTCCGGTTAGCTCCCAGTATCAGTTTTCCAGCTAGCTAGCTAATAATGTCACATTTTCTAGGCTAAAGGCTGGGGTTGCCAGCCGGATAGCCTATTGTTAGTATTGCACGTGTAATAAATTACACTCTATCTCTAACGTTAAATAATGAAGGAAAGGGCCTTTTACTCTGATATGTCAGGGTAACGTTAAACATTTTCAACAAGTATGAAGTAATTTTAACTCAACTTACTACCGAAGAGCAACACTTTGGCCTCGTAGCTAGTTTCTGTCTTCTTTTTCCCCTCAAACACCTTCCACCTGACCTGGATCCATCCATCGTCATTTTGAAGGTCCGGACATTCTTCTATCACTGGGTCTAAGCCCTCCAAATCGTCGGGTTGAATTTGTGTTACCGAGCCCACTTCAACTTTTTTGTCATTTTTAAAATAAAACAAAGCGTACTTGTAGTCCATGTTCGGATGTTGTAATTTTTGCTAACGTTAAGTCGTTTGCACCCACGCTGTGAAATGACCGAAATCCCGCTCTTGAAGGGAATTCTGGGATTGATATTTTGGCACGCATGCGCACACTACACAACATAAAGGTAACGTCAAGTAACATCGCTTTTCGGTCCTCGCACGCAGCTAACGTAGCTAGCCAGCTACAATGGCGAAAAAAAGGGGATCTCACAAAGGATACCTTGAAGATGGAACAGAGAACATTCCAAAACAAACACAACATAGCCGGACGTGACTCCAGGTAATTCTTGGTATTACGGCGGGATGTATGTTTGAACTTCAGTTCAGCATGCTAACGGTAAACGGTAGCTACCGGTAGCTAGCACTAGCAAAGATTCTCTAACACCTCACCTAGCTAGCTAACGTTAGCTCTGATTGGCTATGATTGTGAGTTGGCTAGGATGAAATGCCTATCAAATCAACACTACACTACCATACTTTAATCAGAGGTTCTATGACACTACACACTACCATACTTTAATCAAAGAGGTTCTATAAACTCTTCTAAGGTCTTATACCCTCTTTGCTTTTATTATTATTATTCATGTGCAGGGAATACATGAATCCGAATTATTTGTTTAGAATCCCAAATGCTGTTTTTTTTTATGAATGTCTCACAAGCTATGCATTGAACCAAAAGTCTCTTATGCGCAATTTTCGTCTCACTTTTAAATCTGTAGAGAAAGAGACTGGAGGACCAAGGGAACCTGCCTGAGGGTGCTGGACCTGGATCATCATCTGAGGTATGTTGTTAATGTGCTGCGTTTTGATTAGCCCTGTGTACACATGCCTTCTGTATCGTTAAGGAGTTATTATTTGGTATTTTGTGTCTCTTTATGATATCAGAAGTCATGGAGTCTTAGGCAGGAGAAAGGGCGTTTTGAATGGCTTTGTAATTTACCTTCACTTTTGCGCATCCAAGTTGTAATCCAAGCGGCATCTGGCCATGCCATATAGGCTATGTCTGCTAAGAGTTGGTGGTGAAATTGGACCAAAATAAGTGTGAAATAAACCTAAGTTTAACAGTCTTTTGTCTACCCGTGAGCAGGTATTCCATGTGTATTCCATGTGTGTTTGTTGCTCTACCAGATCAAACACTGATTAGCTGGTAGCCATAGAGGAGGCGGAGTAAGGGGTGTGGTTCAAAATCAAATCAGGTTTAGCTCAGTTGGTATAACTCTCCTATAGATCACAAGGTTATGGGCATGGGGTGCACGTAAGTTGTTTATTGGTGCTCATGCACACGTTCAAATCTGCATTATCTTTTTCACCCAAATTGTTTTTCGTTTTCTTTATGGGATTCTCATGCATTCATGTTAATCTTGACTATAACCCACTTTCTCTGCACTTTAAAATACTCAAATGAGCACCAACACACTTGAATGTGGTGCTCATTTTAATATTGTCAGTGCTGATGAGCACCTGAGCACCACTTATGTGCACCACTGGTCAGGGGTTTGATTCCTGGCACCGCCAACGCAGCATATGAGTAGCTTTTGTGCCAACAGTGCGGGGAGCTGAGGATACTATAGGCGTGATAATCTTTGGTACTCGGTCTGCGGCTTTGTGTACCTATGACTGAATCAGAGCAAAGGATGGTAGTGGAAAAGACCTGACTGGCTCAGCGGGGATTGATATTACCATGACTGTACCAATCAGGGATGGCTGGTATAAATGGGCTCCAAAACAGAGACAGCCTATCAGCCTACACTATCAGGGGTGCAAGCCTTTTAAATGCAAAATGCGTAATTATTTGTATGTTATTGATTACATTTTAATGCTATTATCGTCCGACAATATCGACAGACCGATAATATTGAGTGTTCCTATTTGTCACCTCTTTTTGACATTGATGTCAGTTTTCAATGGTGCTAGGTTTGCATCCCTGCGCTATAGCAAGGAATTGAAGAATACAAAATTAAACATTTCCCTGTTTTGACCTGTAGGAAGAATCAGCTGATCCTGTTGAGGGCACAAGCGTTGGTGACAAAAGAGCCAGTAAAGACTTGATGTTGGGTAAATCTGATGAAGAGAGCCTGCCTGGATCTAGTAGCAGTATTGTAAGTGTTATCAAAGATATTATATTAGAAGATTTCTCGCTCGTATAATTTTGAATGGATTTTACTGTAATAGGGGTGGAGATCAAAGATGGCACTCTATTCACACTCTGACCAATCACATTACAGAAGCCTGACACGCCCCCGTAATGTGATTGGTCATAGCCCGAGGGCACTATGTCGAGTATGCCAAGAAGACACTTGGGCTGCCCAAGTGTCTTCTGAGCATGCTTGACGAAGTGCCCTGCTATTACAAAGATGGCAGGAGAGGGAGCTGTCTCGCACAAGTGTCTCTGGTGTTATCTACACAATAAATTGTAAGGGTGTCGAGTATGCAATGGCTAACATAACATGCTTAACGTGTGTCATCTGATCATTTCATCCAATAGTGCAAGACTATGACAAAAAATTAGGGCGAGAAAGGGGGTTGTCAACATCCTCAAAGGGCCACAATTGAGACACCACCAAAACCAATCAAGCTTGAATAAAAACTCTTGCAATGCATGGGTTGACCAGTTACTTACTGAATGTCACATTACTCAGCCTACACAGGTGACTTTTACCTTTGTTTCATGTTTGTCCCTGAGGCTACAATAGCCTACTAGGCTATGAACGGCCTTGTGTGAGGCTTGTGTGCATAAAAAGCTGGTGGTGCAAAACCACTGACAGGTTCAGCAAAAGGGCATTTTTGTGATGTAAAACAAATATTCCTCATTAATTGCTCTTGCGACTCTCACGCCATCTACTGGGACTTGAGTTTGATGTGGGCCTAAGCTGGATTCTCTCTATAGCACCGCGTTCTGGGGATAGCTCCACCTCCTGTCCCGTCAATTTTTGCTAAGAAGATTCGACTCTTTCACGGGGGGTGTGGTTCACCTCCATTGGAAAGTGGAGCATGCTCAGTAGAAACCTCTACACTGCACTTACACACCAGGCCAGCAGAGAACAGTGAAAGCTGTGGGCGCCTCATGGCTCTCGCACACCGGGCCAGCAGAAAGCAGTAAGTGCAATGTAGAGGTTTCTACTCAGCATGCTCCCCTCTCCAATGGAGGTAATCCACGCCCCTTGTGACTCTTCCTGTTGAATCTTCCTAGGATTGTTGTAGTAGTTGCCAGTTTAGTTTCAGGAAGTACTCATGTTCTGCATAAATCCTATTAAACAACAATGGTTAGAAATGTAATGGATGAACTCAATCATATTTTTTCCTGTGTTAACTCTTAAGATTGAGGAAGATGCAGCTGGTTTTGAGGAGAGCTTGCCAGTTGAGGAGAATCTGCCTGTTGAGTGTGTGGAGGACAGCAACGAAGGAGCCAGTGGAGACTCGATGTTTGACGAATCTGAAGAAGAGAGCTTACCTGGATCTTCAGAGGTGCGTCCTCAACTTTTGCTTCAGTAGCCGTCTTAAAATGAACGGACTGTATACATTTCTAAACTGTATCAAGACTTAAATCCTAAAAAAACTGCCTCTGCATCAATGGGTTAAGCAGGTCTGTGCTGCTGTTTGTAAGGGTTTTTAAATGGAAACCAGCATTCTGCATGCTCTTTTAGCATTGCGCATGTGAAAAATTCCACTTCCTGTTTGAAAAAAAAACCCCAACCAATGGCCCTTTAAAGTTACACGCTTGTAGATGGCATAATAATGCTGTTACCACATTTCGCAAGTGATGTCAACATACTGCATAAACATGCATTGGATAGGGCTGTGCCGGCCCTCATTTGTTTACATTTGGAATTGATCGCCTGCCCAACAGCCACTACACTGTTGGCTCTTTTTTCTGTACAGTCAGATAGTTATGATTCCTCTGGACCGATTTATAGCATATTTGGGATTTCTGATTATAATAGCTTCTGTCTTCGCCTGGGTGTGCCTTTACTAAGTAAAGCAGTAACGTTAACATTAACCAAGAGGAGCCTAGCCTAGTACTTCAACCTTGTGGGTCGTGACCAAAATGTGTCTCACTGCTCGCCAGGCCGTTTTGTTTATGTCACCCCAATACCATGTTGGAAAGCGGAGAATTAGTAGAATCCACCTCAGATGTTCATTTGGATGTCCCTAAAGCCGGATAAGACACCAGGACAAGAAAGGAACTACTACATCCCTCCCTCACCCTTTTACCCCATTGTGTATCCCAATTGCCCAACAGGATATGCCAGCCATGGGTGACATATCCCCACTGGCATCAGCCCCCCCGTCCCCCGAGAAACACTTGCACAAAGCTAGACTATGTTCAGGTTTTGGGGTTAATGAAACTAAATTGCATTTTCCTGTCATCCTGCAGAACGAGGGTGTATCTGATGAAGAGAACCTGTCTGATGAGGGTTTGATGGCAGGAAACCAAGGAGCTGTGGAAGACTTAATACAGGCTGAAGCTGACGTTGACATCATTCCTGTGCCTCCAGAAGATCAAGCAGATGATGATGCAGATCTCTTGTATCCAGGGGCAAGTCTTACAAGAAATTAAAGTGTATTGATGTTGATGTCTTATATATTGCGTCTTAATTTAACAGGCGAAGCAGTCAGTCACTTGTTAGAAATGTTCAACGTTATGTTTCCAGGTCTCATCCCATCGTCACATTACCTTTTCAAAAAAGAGTTTGGAAGTTCGTCAGATTGTGAGGTTCACTTTTATTGTGAAAAATGTTCGGCTTACCTTGGCATTCGAGCCAACTGTCCTTCACACTGTAATTCATGCAACACTTTATTTGAAGCTGAAACAAGTCTAAAGAATGGTATTTACTTCCTTTTTTTGCCCTTGCATGACCAGATTAAGCAACTTCTAGAAGAACATGATGTCAGTCTTAATGAGAAAACTAGTACCACTGGGGTGTTATCTGACATGCAGTCTGGTCAAGAATATCAAAAGTTGTGTGACACTGGAGTGTTGGGCAAAGATGATTTGTCACTCATTTGGAATTGCGATGGTGCCCCTGTTTTTAAAAGTTCTAAATGCAGCATTTGGCCTATCCAGTGTCAGGTAATAGAGCTCAAACCAGAACTTAGGAAAAAACATGTGCTAATGTCAGCTTTATGGTTTGGGCCAGGCAAACCATCTGTTTTTACATTGCTTGAACCCTTTGTCAAAGAGGCCTCACTCTTGGAGAAAGAAGGAGTGAAATGGCAGGATGCTCAGGGAAACTCTCACATTTCTAAAGTGTTTGTACTCATCTCCAGCTGTGACTCGGTTGCTCGTCCGATGCTACGTAACACAAAGCAGTTTAACGGCAACTATGGTTGTGACTTCTTTTACCATGAAGGGGGTGATAAAAAATATCCGTACAAACAACCTGAACCTCCCCTTAGAAATGAAAAGGATCATTTTGATCATGCAATGGCTGCTACAGAGTTGAACCCAGTGTTTGGTGTCAAAGGGCCATCTCCGTTAATGAAGTTAAAACACTTTCAGATGGTAAATGGGTTTGTCCCTGAGTACCAACATAATGTTTGCTTAGGAGTGACACGACAGATGGCAGGATTGTGGTTCGACACCGAAAACCATCAGAGCCCATGGTATATCGGTAGGGAAATAGCAGAGGTGAGCAAGCGACTTGAAAATATCCAACCTCCTCCTGAGATTACTCGAACCCCAAGATCTCTTAATGACAGAAAGTTCTGGAAAGCTTCAGAGTGGCGAGCGTTTCTGCTTTTCTATGCTCTTCCTGCCTTAAAAGGCATACTCCCTGCCAGATTTTGGAATCACCTTTTCCTACTTGTTTTTAGCATATATACGCTACTAGAGGATCAGGTCAAGACCAGCTGTACATTTGTGTCTGAACTGTCTATGAAGAAATTTGTCATAGAATTCCAGAGGCTTTATGGAGAACAAAACATGACGTTTAACATACATTTGCTCACGCACGTCCCTCAAAGTGTTAGACATTGGGGTCCATTATGGGCTATGTCAACGTTTCCATTTGAATCAAATATGGGCACTCTGCTTCGTTACTTTCATGGAACCCAATATGTCCCCTCACAAATAGTCAGAAAGTTTATCTTGTGGAGAGAGTTGCCTCAGAAAATCAAACAGATTACAAGTCCAAATGTGCACTCCTTTGTGGAAAAGCTCTACTCAAAAGAACGACAAACTAAAAAGTGTGAGGTACTGAATGAGACTGTCACAGGATTTGGGCACCCTCCTGTGCGAGCAAATGTCCCAAATAGACATGCCATCGACAACTTGTGTAGATCAATTGGTAACTTCACTGTAGCTGACTGCTTTTGGTCACATAGAGGTTTTTTGATAGATGGGGTTCTGTACCACCAGATTTTCAGAGCTAAAAAATCCCAGCTTCAGTACGATTTCCAGGCTGAGATAAATGCCCCATCTCCTTGGCCCCATTCTATTTTCTGTCTCAGTGTGATGTCATCATGGGACCACAGAACTTAAAACTAGCTAATCACAGGTATAACAATCTGATTTTTTTAAATCTACCAACTTGAAAACATAGGGTCACATGTTTAAGGCCCGTCTGCAGCAGAAGTCTTTCCCCTTATTAATGCTCATAAAATCAGGACGGTTGAACTTGAGGTCAGAAAATGGGGTAAAGAAATGGTCGAAACAGGACCAAAAAATGTCTGTTCTGACGAAAGGACATAAGATAACACATTTTTTAGGCAAGAACAACATATTTGGTGTGTTACTTTGGCATATTTGGTCCCCTTTAAGATTCTCAGATATTTCCTTATGGGAAATGGCTAATGGTTTGTAAGATTTTTTTCAGCAGGGAGGGCTGATTTACTGAAAGTACTGGCTTAGGCTTATACACTTATTTATAAATTATAGCTATACTTAAAGTATACTTCGACTTATTCTGTGTCAGTTTATAATAGGCCAAGTATACATTAGTTATACTTTTAGTATACTTTGGTTTAAGTATACTCCTGAATAGTAAATTCAAAGTTAACTTAAAGTATACTTACACAAGTATAAGATTATAACAAGTATACTTTGGTTTAAGTATACTCATGAATAGTTAATTTAAAGTATACTTATACAAGTATAAGATTATGAAAGTATACTTAAAGTATACTTAGTTTATAAAAAGTATACTATAAGTATCATACTTTTTGGATCCTATCTTGCTCAATTTTGTTAGCAGACAAGAACTGCATAAGCCTTTCTTCATAATTGTCGAAGGTTTCTGCCGTTTTGTCGAACTGCAGTCCTATATCTGTACTATACAGTGCCATCGTGTACGTTAGCTGCTAAGCTGCTAGCATCGTTAAAAAATTACCGGTTAAGACAGGAGCAACCCGTTGCACATAAAAATAAAGAGGAAAATCCCATCCTCGTCGCCAATACTTGTCGTGTATCTACAGGATAACTGAATTATACAACGATCAAGGTGTATCTTGGTCTTCCTCTTTTATTTGCTAGACCGTAGTAACATTACAAAACCACTGTGTTAGCAGGCACGAAAACACATGAGTGACCCTCTTGCTCTGTCTTCTTCCAAGGGCGCGCACCAGAGTGGCGCGCGTACATTTATACAACATACACAACCAATAGACATCGAGGGTCAGAGGTCAAACATAAAATACATATTACTGCAAATAAAAACATTTGCTTTCGTGTGTATCTCCATACACTACAGGGGGCTTATCCGTGCACGCAACAATATTATAGGGTTAGTATCAGGCAAGCATCCTCCATTGTAGCCAATCAGGGTGAGGCCCTCTAACACACCGGGGGAAAGGGAGAGGAAAAAAAAGGAAGAGGCGCGGTGAGCGAGAGCGTTGCGGCTGTGTGTGGGTCGCTGAACAAATCTTTTTTTTCGAATAGAAATACGAAATCTAGAGAGAGACAGGCACGTACTGTACGTGAAGTGAATGTGTTACCGTCCACAAGAATCCTTTGGGACGAATTCATGTTTCCTGGGGTGATATCCTGCTTGGAGGCTGCGAGTGACCACCAGCTAGCATGAATTCCCCCGACTAGCAATGCAGTGTTTGAAATGGTCATGGACTGAGGACGTGGAAGTCAGTGCTTCGTCGGTGCCGTGAGTTTCAGAGGAACATTTGTCATTGTTGTAGTGTGCATGAGGCACGAATAGGATTCTAGACAGACATTAGTAGACATTAGTGTTGGACTCTCTCCAGCACTAGCTTAGTACCATACTGAATTAGCCTATAGTACTAACGTTACTCTATTGTCAGTGAAGCTGGCTAGCTCACTGGTCATAGTGGCTCGTTAGTTCTCAATACTGGGACTGCGCGCATTCAGATGAACTGTTGGATGCTGAGAAGATGACTCGGAGTACAGTTGTTGTTTCAGCTCAACGTTTTTTATTGAATATCCCAGAACTCCCCGCATACCGGACATATATATATATATACCGGATATAGCGTCATGGCAACCTGGTTAACACACTCAACATGCCTGTAACAACAATTTTACAACGTCAAGAATTGAACGCCATCTTCTTTCTGGTTTTGCAACAGTCACCATATTACTTATCCACGCAGTAGGCTCGGTCACCGGTGTGATGTTGCCAACTCTGATGTGTTTGTCTAGTTGTTCCTTGACTCTTGCCCCCAAAGCTACAGGAGCCTTTCGAGGTGTGCGTTGTACTGGAGTAAATCCACGCCATGACGAGTAATAGCGTTCTGGTGCCCAAGAGCATGCAAATGTCTGGGGATTTAGCGAAAAATTGGGAAGTTTTTCAGGCAGAATTCGAGGATTTTTTTTTGCTAGCAACGGGTCTACACGAGAAGCCGAAAGACATGCAGGCAGCCTCGCTGAGACGGCTAATGGGTAACGAGTGCCGTCATATTTACATGCACAACCTCACGTTGACCGAGGATCAAAAGAAAGACCCAACTGCTATCTTGGATACTTTGGGGAATTACTTCGAGCCAGCGAAAAATATCCTCTACGAGAGGTACGTGTTCAGGTGTTGCAAACAAGAAACAGATGAACCAATAGACAGTTTTCTAATGAGGCTAAGGGAAAGAGCAGCGTCATGCGAGTTCAGAGGGCTAAAGGACGAACTGATTCGAGACAGGCTCATGCTAAGTGTTGCAAGTGAGGACATCAGAAGGCGCTTGCTGCGCGAACGAGACCTGACGCTAACTGCAGCAGTTGAAATCTGTCGGCTCGTGGAACTGACAGAGAAATGCATGAAAATGATGGAGGGCCCACAAGTGCGCACAGACAGTGTGAATGCCGTGGACAAAAACTCAAGGAAAATGGTGGGGAGAGATCCGCATTGGACCTGTAGATATTGTGGAAACAGTCACAAGCGGGGCCGAGAGCAATGCCCAGCCTATGGTAAGACAGGCCAAGCATGCGGCATTTCACATCACTTTCCTATAGTATGTCAGGCTAGAAGCAAGTCCTACAAAATAAAAAAAAAGTGAACAATTCCAGAGGTTTGCAGCAAGCTGGGGTTTTACCCATGTCACATCCTTACCCCGACATCCAAAATTGAATGGTAAGGCCAAGTTGGCCGTGAAAATAGTGATGTCTCTCTGCAAGCGAGCAAAACTGGATGGTACAGATGCATGGATGGCCTTCCTCCACTGGCGCAACACACCCACAGAAGGGTTAGACAGCAGCCCAGCCCAACACTTAATGTCACGTAGGCTCAAAACTTCTCTGCCCGTCACGAACAGCTTGCTTCTACCACATGTAGTGGTCGGAGTGACAGAGAAGTTGTGGTGGAAACGGCGGATGGCAAAATCAACCTACGACAGATCTGCCAGGGACCTCCCAGCACTGAATGTGGGAGATCATATAAGAATGGGGCCTCTACCTGGTGATTGTATGGGACGATGGTCTCTGGGACGGTGCCTCCAAAAAGTCGCTCCTCGTTCATTCATGGTGGATGTTGATGGCACACTCTACAGACGCAACCGTGTAGATCTGCATGTAGCAGAGTGCGCAGCCCAAACACAGCACTTGGGAATGCCTGAGCAGAGCAGTCCTGAACAGGGACATGTCACCCGGAATAGCGTTACACCCGAGCACAACCAAGCTGAAACAATTATTATGACATAACAGGGGAGATTCCACACAGATTGTGTCATTCGAGGAGAAAAGCACAGCCTTGTCTTTGAGATAGTTGAAACCAAGCAACAGCCTCTCCTCTCTGGGGCCACGTCTGGGCCTCATGAGCATCACAATCCCACGTCTGGGCCTCATGAGCTTTACAATCCCACTTCTGACACCATGTTTCAGCTCAACTTTTTTTTTATTAAATATCCCAGAACTCCCCGCATACTGGACATATATATATATATATATATATATATATATATATATATATATATATATACACACACACACATACCGGATGTAGCGTCATGGCAACCTGGTTAAAACACTCAACAGTCGTATTTTTTGATGGAAGATTGCTTGCCTGAGTGAAAGTTATTTCAAGATCAGTGTGAGCATTGGACACATTGCATTGCTGATGGCGCCATCTAACTTCTACAGTGAGTCAC
Source organism: Lampris megalopsis (assembly GCA_022114975.2). Classification (NCBI taxonomy): domain Eukaryota; kingdom Metazoa; phylum Chordata; class Actinopteri; order Lampriformes; family Lampridae; genus Lampris; species Lampris megalopsis. Next base: position 18,781 of record JAJHIY020001716.1, read on the forward strand.
GTAGACTACACGCACGTCATGTGGTTTGCCCTGCTGTACAGTCGTCTCTCCAGCAGCTCATCTCGTGTGCCCAGGATTCATCAGACTGGTATCTGGTATTTGTGTCAATTTCGTTATTACTCATAACTAGACTGTGTTAAAAAAACGAACTGAACTGTTTATGTTTGAACATTCATTGGTTTTGATACTCAACATTTAGAGTGAGTTTCTCATTTGAGGTTTTGTTGATATTGTGTTTACCAAGAGATACTGTGTATACAAAGAAAGTCAAACTGTTTTTTGTTTTGTTTTTTTTGCATTTTTTTTGTTGCTATTATCACCCTATAGTATTACATACAATTAATACTAAACTGTTGTTGCCTATTGATTCATCTTTACTGTGTTTGGAGTTTAGGGCTTATTACAATACTTACCTGAGGGTTTATAAGTATTTTGGAATTGTGTACTTACGTTGGAGTAGGAGCATCTCAACTGTCCTGTTAGTTCTGGAGAGGGAGGGTTATGCTGAGTTGGACCCATAGCACAGCATACACTCTACACGTCAGGGGCCGCCATGTCAAATACCTTAGCGTGAAGCCCACCTCACTATCTTATAGGGTGTAACATACTAACCACTCTCTTCAGCAGGATAGGCATCCACATACTTACCCACGTAGGTACTGAGACTAATTGCATTGGGAATGGGGACCCAGATCCCATCACTAACCTAATCTTTCGAGGTAAATAAGAACTATTACTACCCCTACAAGGCGTGGCTTATTATGCCCACTACACAACGCACACTAATGATAGGAGACTCCATTACCCGCAATGTTAGATTAGCTTTGCCAGCCTTGGTTCACTGTTAACCCGGGGCCAGAGTCTCCGACATAGAGGATAATCTTAGGGTGCTGGCATCACGGAGGGAGTCAGGGAACCCAGGCACACAGCACCACTACTTTCAGCAACATTGTTATTCATTTCGGCACCAATAATGCTAGGATGAAGCAATCAGAGATCACAAAAGCCAGCCTAGTCAGAATGCTTGAGTTTGCCAGAAAGATGTCGGCATCGATTAATTGTCTCTGGTCCCTTACCTGTGAGGGATAATTATGAGATGTACAGTAGGCTCACCTCAATGAACCGCTGGCTAGCTCGTTACTGTAATGAGCAGGGATTCGGCTTTGTTGATCACTGCCCTTACCTGCTGAAACGGATGGCATTCACCCTACTGGGGATGG
>JAJHIY020001715.1:0-19960 GCA_022114975.2 Lampris megalopsis
CACGACACGACGATGTTAGAGAGACTGAGTGACAGAGGAGGGAGAGAGGACAATGGTTTGGTCCCAGCTGTGCTGCAGTGGGTGGGAACCGTTGTCCTGAGAAAAAGAGCCAAACAATGGCCATCAGTGTGACTGCTCTGGATGTTTACTCTTCCCCCACATGGCTCAGAAATAATCCCCCGACCACCACCACCACCACCACCACCACCACCACCACCACCACTACTACTTCCACACCCCAGCCCATGCAGCCGAGGGGCAAGAAAAGCAAACCTTAAAACCATACATTTGTGCAACCCCCCCCCCAGCCCCAACTTATGTTATTGTGGTTCCAAAACCAATCACAGGAGTCAGTCTCCCTGCCTGCCTGCCTGCCTGCCTGTCTCTCTCTCCCTCCCTCTCAAAATGCGGAGGTCTATCAGTGCTGGGTGAGAACCCCGAGATCACTGCCCACAGCTGGAGAACAACAGCCACGCACAGCTGCAGGCCGCCGCGGTACACAGAACACAGTTGGAAACAGGAGATAAACGCAGGGCTGCAAGAATCTCAGTCATCCAGTTTTTTTTTTTGCACTGCGACTGTTGGCTGCTGTGTGGAGATAATGGTCCCGGTTTGGTAGAAGCTTCTAGAACTGGAAAGCTTTTTTTGGATGAAAGCATCCACAAGATGATATTTAACAGAATCAGAATCAGAAATACTTGACGCATCCCCGAGGGGGAAGTTGGGTCCTATTAAAGAAAAACCAAGAAGATACAAGAAATGAATAGAAATAAGAAAAATAGGGGGCGCCCGGGTGGCGTAGCGGTCTATTCCGTTGCCTACCAACACGGGGATCTTCTACGTCCCCCCCGGTGAAACCCCTCACTGTCAGGTGAAAAGAAGCGGCTGGTGACTCCACATGTATGGGAGGAGGCATGTGGTAGTCTGCAGCCCTCCCCGGATCGGCAGAGGGGGTGCAGCAGCAACTGGGATGGCTCGGAAGAGTGGGGTAAATTTGGGGAGAAAAAGGGGAAAAATAGAAATAGAAGATCAAATAAGAAATAGAAATAAGAATAAAATGTGTAAACACATGTGCAGCATGCTCCAGTATACAACACCCTGTCTACGCTGTATTACAGACAGCACAAACACTGACAGGTTAAAACAAGTGGAAGGGGCAGTCTAACGACTACTGACTCGGTGTCTGACACTCTGAGGGAGGAGCTGTGAAGTTTGATGGCCCCAGACAGGAATGACCTCCTGTGGTGCTCTGTAGTGCATTTCCCCAGAATGAGCCCATCACCAAAAGTAGTCCTGTGCCCGACCAGCACGTCATGGAGTGGGTGGGAGACATTGTCCATGATGGCACATAACTTCCAACAGCGTCCCCCTCTCAGAAACCGCCGCCAGAGAGTCCAGCTCCACCCCCCACAACGTCATCGGTTTATTGAGCCTGTTAGCATCCGCTACCCTCAACCTGCTGCCCCGACTTACAACAGCAAACAGGAGAGCACTGGCCACCACAGACTCACACCACATCCTGAGCACTGTCTGGCAGATGCTGAAGGACCTCAGCCTCCTCAAAAAGTAGAGATGGCTCTGTCCCTTCTTGTATAGGGCATTGGTGTTCTTAGCCCGGTCCAGTTTATTGCCTCTTGGTGAGAAGTCAAACGGCCAGTATTCCCCGCTTCCTGCCTCTTTCATTCTTTTCATATAAAGTATGAATATTGCAGGCTGGATTCATTAAGAACACGTTGTGTGTCATAACCCTGAGTTACTTGACCTGCCTGGTCTCAGGAGGTGAGGAGCAGCAGATGTGTTGTGTTGGGTAATAGGGAGTAGATGGAGAAGAGGCCTGAGAAGACTCCGGGTTGTCAGAGTTAATAAAGCCTTGTGGAGTTATTGCCACAGGCAGGGATTATCACTGCACCGGGCTAAACGCACGAGCATACGTGCACGACAAGCTCACATCAGCAACTCACTGCATGTTCTCATTAGAACTTTGTGCCGCCTCTTCGCAGAGTATTTGTGGCGTTGCATCGACCGGCGACAAATTTGCTCAATAATCTCTGTTTTGTTCATTTGTTCCTTTTGTCTTTTGCGGTTACATGACGAAACTTTTGTGAGGTCTTAGGATGAGTGAACTTACTTTGTGAAGTGACTTGCAGGTTTCTGTATTCGTAAAACAGGGGAAACATCAAACTAAACTGTAGCGAATTAGGGCGCAGCCGGGAACCGCCGCCGCAGCCGGGAAGCGAGTCAACTAAAGGATCCGGCCCGTTAGCCAAGCGCTAGTGAGTCTAGTCATCTGTGGTCAGTACAATATTTTCATGGAGGACTATATTTTGCAGTATTGTGTGTGCATATGTGCGGATGGTCTCGATACCCCATGTCATATAAATGTCAACTCATGTCGCTCTCCAACACAAATGTTCCAGCCGTAGCGTCCATAATTTTGATACTGTAGCTCACTGTTCAGTGAACGTTAACGCAACTATCATAATTCATCTTGACAACAGTGTCTAGAGGAAGCCCCGACCCCAGCCAGGAGCGAAGAAAAATCCCATTCTTTCCTCCTTCTACAGAGAGTCCAACACAATAGATGCTGACTCTCATCCATCATCAGCCAAAGCATTAGCATAAAGGCTTATTATTTCCCTGGGTTTGGAGTCCTCCGTCTGGGGTAACGAAGGCATGCGGTGCAGTTAGCTTGCTGTCGTGAGCCGCGTGAGGCCAGCACCTTCAGATAAAGCACCCAGGTGGAGGACAGCCATGCAGGGTAAGTGGGACAGTGACAGCTTTCTCTTCGATATGTATGGACGCTGAATCAGTGAAAAAAAGGTTCAGCTTTGTGTGAACAACAAACCGGTATTGATCCCTGGGAAATCAAGGGTGTGGGAACATGTGTCCATGTGTTTTGCTGGGGTGCATCTCGGGGCTCATTACATGGCCATAAACTGCATGGATGGCAATGCATGGCCCAAGGCTAAGCATATAGGGTGTTTGTGTGTGTGTGTGTGTGTGTTGTGTGTGCGTGTTTGTGTGAGTGTAGGGAGAGTAGTGAGCCCTGAGGGAGCTGTGTGTCGCCAAGCCAGCCTGGAACTTGCTGGAGGATCAACTGCCAGAGCAGGGGGCATGAAATTAAAACTCACAATCCAGGGAAGGAAGGAGGGGGAGAGACGGAGGGAGAGTCTGGTGGTGGTGGTGGTAATGGGGTGGGGGTGATGACGGAGGAGAAACAAAGGCTTATGAAGATGCAGGGGAGAGGAGGACACAGCAGAATGTTCTTAGAAGGAAATAAGGGCCCTCGAGGAGAGCAGGGGAAAAAAGAAGTGGCTACGCTATCTCAAAGAAGAGCGGCTGGGCTAATACATGTCACGCTAACAAAGACTGGTCAGTCCACATCCAGTTAACAAGACTGGTCAGTCCACGTCCAGTTAACAAGACTGGTCAGTCCACGTCCAGTTAACAAGACTGGTCAGTCCACATCCGGTTAACAAGACTGGTCAGTCCACGTCCAGTTAACAAGACTGGTCAGTCCACGTCCAGTTAACAAGACTGGTCAGTCCACGTCCAGTTAACAAAGACTGGTCAGTCCACATCCAGTTAAGAAAGACTGGTCAGTCCACATCCAGTTAACAAGACTGGTCAGTCCACATCCAGTTAAAGACTGGTCAGTCCACGTCCAGTTAACAGACTAGTCAGTCCACGTCCAGTTAAAGACTGGTCAGTCCACGTCCAGTTAACAAAGACTGGTCAGTCCACGTCCAGTTAAAGATTGGTCAGTCCATGTCCAGTTAACAAAGACTGGTCAGTCCACGTCCAGTTAAAGATTGGTCAGTCCATGTCCAGTTAACAAAGACTGGTCAGTCCACATCCAGTTAAAGACTGGTCAGTCCACGTCCAGTTAACAAAGACTGGTCAGTCCACGTCCAGTTAACAAGACTGGTCAGTCCACGTCCAGTTAACAAGACTGGTCAGTCCACGTCCAGTTAAAGATTGGTCAGTCCATGTCCAGTTAACAAAGACTGGTCAGTCCACCAAGAGACAGTCCTTAAAGCCATCAGAAAACCACATGAAGGACCAGAGACTACGGTACGTGGGAGACTGTTGAGGCCGGAGACAGAGGTCTTTGGACCCTCGGGTCCATGAGGAGATATATCATCATAATGTTGACCTGCCTTGTTGCCACACATACATACGTTTGGTTCCTGTCTCCTTGGATGTTGTTGGTAGAGCTTTAGACCGGTCTGAACCCAACCGACAATAAGGCCGTGCACAAAACCTCACACTTACACACACACACACACACACACACACAAATCCTCCCCTGCATGTCTATGCAGACTGACTCTCTACCAATGTCAACTTTGACCTCTGGAAGGTGCAGGAGGCCTTGAGAGACAATGATGGATGTCATAGTCCCAGGGAATGTGTGTGTGTGTGTGTGTGTGTGTGTGTGTGTGTGTGTGTGCGTGTGTGTGTTACCTGACTATGCTGAATCCTGAAGTTGAACTTTTTTACTTGTGTTCCTTTGCATCTTTTACTGCCGTGTGCAAATCATCTCCACTGAATCCCCCACATTCTGGTACAGCAGAGGTGTTTACTCAGAAAACAACACACAGACAGACACACACACACACACGCCTGGGAACGGCCAACGGATGTCCTCTTCCTGAGGATCCTATCTCACCCCAGCCATGACCTTTCACCCCTGCTCTGTGTGTCTGCCTGGGAGGGCCCCGAGCGTGACCGATCCATTAGAGCCAACTGACAAGGATGAGGGTGACATTTGAACCCGGCCCGTTTGGAGCAGAGTGAGGACCATGAAGCGCTCACAGCCCTACAGAACCTCGTCACTGGGTTATAAGACAAACATGGCGAAAACGTGAGTTGTGGGTAATGAGACTCCTCTGGAGCAAACAGCCAGCGTGTCGTCCGTGATTTATCACAGACATCTTCATATTTAATCTCACTTCATTAGTGATACAGCTTCAGAGAGTCCTGATGTCACGGTCCGGCTGTGCCTCTCCCTCACTCCTGGTGTTTCTGCTGTTCACCCTCCCCTGTCTTTCTTGTTGGTTCCCTGTCTATCTGTCTGTCTGTCTGTCTGTCTGTCTGTCTGTCTGTCTGTCTGTCTGTCTGTCTCTCTCTCTCTCTCTCTCCCCCCATCTGTTTGTCTCTCTCCTTGTCTGTCTGTCTGTTTCCCTGCCTGTGTGTCTGTCTCTCTCCGTCTGTCTGTCTGTCTCTCTCCTTATCTGCCCATCTGTCTGTCTCTCTCCTTATCTGCCCGTCTGTCTGTCTGTCTATCTGTCTCTCTCCGTCTGTCTGTCTGTCTCTCCCTGTCTGTCTGTCTGTCTGTCTGTCTCTCCGTCTGTCTGTCTGCCTGTCTGTCTGTCTGTCTGTCTCTCCCTGTCTGTCCGTCTGTCTGTCTCTCCCTGTCTGTCTGTCTGTCTGTCTGTCTGTCTGTGTCTCCCTGTCTGTCCGTTTGTCTCTCTCCCTGTCTGTCTGCTTGTCTCTCTCCCTTGTCTGTCTCTCCCTGTCTGTCTGTCTGTGTGGGCGTTGCGCTCCGTTTCCCTCCTGCTGCTGCTGCCAATCAACCTACACACCTGCAGCCATCCACCCAGCAAGCCCTGCAGCACCCCCTCCCCCTGCAGCACCCCCCCCCCCCGGCTCTACCCTCCAGTCTCCACCAGGTCCTTCACTGCCAGCGTGGTGACTGCGTTATGGCCAGGTTGAAGTTTTCTGTCAGTTAAATGTCTTGTGTCTGAGTCTGTGCCCCGGTTCCTCGGTTCACATCCATCCGTGGTCTCCACCTGCCTGCCTCTCTCCCCCTGCCTGCCTGCCTGCCTCTCTCCACCTATTATGGCTCAGTTCTTCAAACCTCCATCTCCTCCACCTGACAGTCCTAATTCCATCCAGTTTAAACCAAGCTGAACTTGACTCTGTGCCATTTTATTTCTTTTATGGATTTTCTTCTTAACCGTTTTGTGAACGTTATCATGGGCTGACCTCACAAGCGGTGAACCGGGTCCTCGCTTCAGTACGAAGCATCAAGTGGACGAGATGTGGTCTACGTTTGAGTCTGCTTGTCCGGCTGAGACCAGTTTCCCCCGCTGGCCACCAAACTCACCAGCACCAGCGTGGACTCATTACACCAGCTGACACAGACACGGTATTTCTGAAACAGACACATTTTAATTTCAAACCCTAACCCTTTACATCACATCTACACAACCAGGCGCCGCCCGGGTGGCGTGGCGCTCTAGTGTCCGTTGCCTACCAACACGGGGATCGGCAGTTCGAATCCCCGTGTTACCTCCAGCTTGGTTGGGCGTCCCTACAGACCCAACTGGCCGTGTCTGCGGGTGGGAAGCCGGAGGTGGCTATGTGTCCTGGTCGCTGCACTAGCGCCTCCTCTGGTCGGTCGGGGCGCACTCCTCACTATCAGGTGAAAAGAAGTGGCTGGTGACTCCACATGTATGGGAGGAGGCATGTGGTAGTCTGCAGCCCTCCCCGGGGCAGCAGAGGGGGTGGAGCAGAGACCGGGACGGCTCGGAAGAGTTGGACGGGTACAACTGGGGAGAAAAGGGGGGGGGGCTCTAGACAACAAAACCAAATGTTTCCTGAAACACGTGCATGGGGCTGAGACTGAAAGTCAATATCAGGCACACACACACACACACACACACGTGCACATGCACACACATGCATGAACACACACACACACGTGCACACATGCACGCCCACAGTAAGTAGGTTCTGCTGTAACGAGCAAGATGGGAACCCAGCTCTGGGTGAGAGAGAGAGAGAGAGAGCACAGGGTCTTGCTGGGTGTTGAGAAGAGACCTTGAAAGGAAATAAAGGCAGTAAGCAGGGCAGGGAGCGGAGCGCTGGAGGGAAGGAGGGAGGGAGGGAGGGAGGGGGGGACAGGGGGTAGGCCGGCAGTTTAAGGACGACAGGGGGAGAGAGAGTGACAACCCCGTCTGGAATGTCTTTGTCTGCCTCGGCTAATATTTGTCAATGGATTTTGCTTTTTCCCCTCCTCTTCCTCGCCGTTGACACGGAGGAGTGAAAAGGCAGACAGCCCGGGGGGGGAGGGAGGGGGGGAGGTTACCTAGTAGCAGGCTCGTGTGTGTGGACAGCCAGCGGCTCCCTAGCAGCAGGGGGAGCGGAAGCAGAGAGGGGGGACGCGGGAAGTCGGTTTGCTACTCACAGGGCAGTGAAACTTTGTTCTGTCTGCCATTAACCCTGCTTAGGACCATAAACACACACACACCGAGCACACACACACACACACACACACACACACCGAGCACACACACACACAAGTCTGTGCCTCTGTCACACAAGAATGTGTGTGAGTGAGAGAGACAGACAGAGAGAGAGAGACAGACAGACAGAGCGAGACAGACAGACAGAGAGCGAATTCGGGGGGGCTGCCCTGGAACTGTTGCCACAGCCGGGACGCGAACCCGTATCTCCTGCACGACAACATTAACCAGTCAACTAAAGCATCTGAGACAGAGACAGACAGACAGACAGACAGAGAGACAGACAGACAGACAGACAGAGAGAGAATTCGGGGGGGGGGGGGGGCTGCCCTGGAACTGTTGCCACAGCCGGGACGCGAACCTGTACCTCCTGCACCGTGGGCGACAATATTAACCAGTCAACTAAAGCATCTGAGACAGAGACAGACAGACAGAGAGTGAGTGAGTGAGTGAGAGAGAGAGAGAGAGAAGGGGGGATGGTGGAGACTACTTTAACGCACAAAGCTGGTGCCCCCCCCCATCCCCCCCCCCCCGGCTAGCAGGGGTTGGGTAGTCTGGGCGTCTGCCCGTAGGACCGCTTCTCAGCGGGCTGGTCACGGCGGCTGCGCTTTGATGTCTTTGTGGGGAGACTTGGTGCTCGTGACCACGCTCATTAAGTTTGTCTATTCCGCATCAACGCCAGTGTGCAGCCTAGTGGCCCGCCTGGGAACTACAGCCCGGCCCACCACGGACGCTGCCGGGAGCTAACGCACGCCGCAGAGACGGGTACAGAGAGGGGGACAGTGTGGTCACGGTAGCCGCCACGGACCGGCGGCGTCCTCCTACCACGTCCGGGATCACGTAGGCAGGACGGTTAAGTCCGGCATCCTCACTTCCTGCGGCTTCCTGCTCCTCTGCGCCTCCTGTTCCGTCCTGCGCCCCCTCTGGTTTAACGATGTGACGTTACGGTCCTCCATCTTTTAGCACGTGCCGCCAGGCAGGAAACAAACCAGCGACACCACCGTGTGGCTTTGGGACCTAGCACCTCCCCACCCCACCCGCCATTTCACCTCCCCACCCCACCCGCCAGCACGGCGTTTCATCTGGTGTATTGATCCAGCAGTCTGGGGCCAGCGGGGGCCAGGTGAGACTGGTTCTGCAGGAGGGATCGGTTAGCCAGCCCCCGGGTCCAGTTGGTGCTGGTCCTTGTGTCTGTAGAGGAACACGGTGTCCCTGCAGCACAGACGGCCGAGGCCTCAGGGAACTCAGCTGCTGCTCGGGACACACACACACACACACACACACACACACACACACACACCACACACACACACACACACACACCACACACACGCCCGGCCTGCGACACCCTGCACGTGTATCATAAACCCTCTCGTGCATGCGCAGCTGCACAGAGCCTCTGCACTTCAATACTTAAAGAGACGTTCCACTACTGTCCCTCACACAGCACAATGTCCCTCACCCAATGTCTCTCTCTCACCCAGCGTCTCTCACACAGCACAATGTCCCTCACCCAATGTCCTCACACAGCACAATGTCCCTCACCCAATGTCCCTCACACAGCACAATGTCCCTCACCCAATGTCCCTCACACAACACAGTGTCCCTCACCCAATGTCCCTCACACAGCACAATGTCCCTCACCCAATGTCCCTCACACAACACAGTGTCCCTCACCCAATGTCTCTCTCTCACTCAGTGTCTCTCACCCAATGTCCCTCACACAGCACAATGTCCCTCACACAGCACAATGTCCCTCACCCAATGTCCTCACACAGCACAATGTCCCTCACCCAATGTCCCTCACACAACACAGTGTCTCTCACCCAATGTCCCTCACACAGCACAATGTCCCTCACCCAATGTCCCTCACACAGCACAATGTCCCTCACCCAATGTCTCTCTCTCACTCAGTGTCTCTCACCCAATGTCCCTCACACAGCACAATGTCCCTCACCCAATGTCTCTCTCTCACCCAGCGTCTCTCATACAGCACAATGTCTCTCACCCAATGTCCCTCACACAGCACAATGTCCCTCACCCATGTCTCTCTCTCACCCAGTGTCTCTCATACAGCATAATGTCTCTCACACGGCACAATGTCCCTCACCCAATGTCCCTCACCCAGCACAATGTCCCTCACCCAGTGTCTCTCTCTCACCCAGTGTCTCTCTCACCCAGCGTCTCTCACCCAATGTCTCTTTCAGCTAATGTCTCTCACACAACGTCTCTCTCACCCAATGTCTCTCTCTCACCCAGCGTCTCTCACCCAATGTCTCTCTTTCACCCAGCGTCTCTCATACAGCACAATGTCTCTCACCCAATGTCCCTCACACAGCACAATGTCCCTCACCCATGTCTCTCTCTCACCCAGTGTCTCTCATACAGCATAATGTCTCTCACACAGCACAATGTCCCTCACCCAATGTCCCTCACCCAGCACTATGTCCCTCACCCAATGTCTCTCTCTCACCCAGTGTCTCTCTCACCCAGCGTCTCTCACCCAATGTCTCTTTCACCTAATGTCTCTCACACAACGTCTCTCTCACCCAATGTCTCTCTCTCACCCAGCGTCTCTCACCCAATGTCTCTCTTTCACCCAATGTCTCTCTGTGTCTCACCCAGTACCTCTCTCACCCAATGTCTCTCTCTTTCACTCAATGTCTCTCTCTCACCCAATGTCTCTCCCTCTAAGTCTCATCCTCTTTGCCTTTACAAATGCAATGTTTTGAGAACTGTATGAAACTGAGAAGTGAAGCTGGGAATATGAACAACTGCCTTCTCCTTGAAACCCAAGCACCTGTCGCCCCCCCCTCCCTCCCTCCCCTCTCTCTTTCTCGCTTGTTCAGTTCACTTAATTACAATTCAATTCAATTCACTTAATTGGCAGGACAAGAACAACGCAGGACATGTGCATTCACAGAGCGTGGTCAACACAGGTGTTGACAGCATGTGGACAGTGAGTAAGAACACTGATGAAGGACAAGGCCACGCTAGTCACATGACCATGAGAGTCACGTGACGCAGGCCATCAAGCACCGCATGGGAACAAGCTGCAGGGACACAGCTCCGTCTGATGCACTTCAGCAGCGCAGCAGATGCTTGGTGTGTGTGGAGAAGATGATGGGCTGTGTGCCGTTTCTGCATCTTAGGCAGTCAGGCGTCCTGTCGGCTGTGGACGTGTGGACAGACTCCGTAATATGGACAGACTCTGTAATATGGACAGACTCTGTAACATGGACAGGCTCTGTAATATGGACAGACTGTAATATGGACAGACTGTAATATGGACAGACTCCGTAATATGGACAGGCTCTGTAATATGGACAGACTCTGTAACATGGACAGGCTCTGTAATATGGACAGACTTTGTAATATGGACAGACTCTGTAATATGGACAGACTTTGTAATATGGACAGACTCTGTAATACGGACAGACTTTGTAATATGGACAGACTCTGCAATATGGACAGTCTCTGTAATATGGACAGTCTCTGTAATATGGACAGTCTCTGCAATATGGACAGACTCTGCAATATGGACAGTCTCTGTAATATGGACAGTCTCTATAATATGGACAGACTCTGCAATATGAACAGACTCTATAATATGGACAGACTCTGTAATATGGACAGGCTCTGTAACATGGACAGACTCTGTAACATGGACAGACTCTGTAATATGGACAGACTCTGTAATATGGAAGGGCTCTGTAATATGGACAGTCTCTGTAATATGGACAGACTCTGCAATATGGACAGACTCAGTAACATTGACAGGCTCTGTAATATGGACAGACTTTGCAATATGGACAGACTCTATAATATGGACAGGCTCTGTAATATGGACAGACTCTGCAATATGGCCAGTCTCTGTAATATGGACAGACTCTGTAATATGGACAGACTCTATAATATGGACAGTCTCTATAATATGGACAGACTCTGCAATATGGACAGACTCTATAATATGGACAGACTCTGCAATATGGACAGACTCTGCAATATGGACAGACTCTGCAATATGGCCAGTCTCTGTAATATGGACAGGCTCTATAATATGGACAGACTCTGCAATATGGCCAGTCTCTGTAACATGGACAGACTCTGTAATATGGACAGACTCTGCAATATGGACAGACTCTGCAATATGGACAGTCTCTGTAATATGGACAGACTCTGCAATATGGACAGTCTCTATAATATGGACAGACTCTGTAACATGGACAGACTCTGTAACATGGACAGGCTCTGTAACATGGACAGAATCTGTAATATGGACAGACTCTGCAATATGGACAGACTCTATAATATGGACAGACTCTGTAACATGGACAGGCTCTGTAACATGGACAAGCTCTGTAACATGGACAGACTCTGTAATATGGACAGACTCTGTAACATGGACAGGCTCTGTAACATGGACAGACTCTGTAACATGGACAGACTCTGTAACATGGACAGACTCTGTAACATGGACAGACTCTGTAATATGGACAGACTCTGCAATATGGACAGACTTTGTAAGCTGAAGTGAAGTTCATTCACAGTTTGCTTGACAACTGGATGGAAAGATAGTATCCTCTCTCTCTCCCGCCCCGTCACGCCATCCTTTTCACGGTCATCTAGGACGGGACCGCATCTCGCGGCGGCGGCGGCGGCAGAGGGTAAAGGTCAGGTTCTGTCTGGAGGTCGGCAGAGACGGCTGCCGTTCCTGAGAAAAGGAACGCCGTGTGAGGAACACCCCGCAGAACAAACGCGGTAACCTCCCACCAGGGCCGCACGCCGCGGTGGCGACACGCCACCCCCGGCTCGGGGCTCCCGCCTGCTCGAGCCCGCAGACACGGGCGGGAGAAAATCCTCCCGGCCCCGCTCCTCCCGCTCGTCAACACGTGTCCACGTCCCACCTCCATCACCCTGTTTGCTTTGCTGAGCCCGGTAATGCTCTCCAGCCTCACACACAAAGTCTGCGTGTGTGTGTGTGTGTGTGTGTGTGTGTGTGTGTGTGTGTGTGTACTGCTCCCTCCCTCCTCTCCACCATAGAAGTGATGGATGGAATGTGGTGAGAGGCTGAGAATGGGAAGACACGCTTCACAGCAACACAGGAAACACTGGACAGAAAACCAAATATGGGCCCAGGTGAAACAGAGGTAAACTATACTCCTCCTCCTCCTCCTCCTCCTCCTCCTCCACTCTTCATCATCATCATCATCGTCATCATCAACTCTGCAAGCCACGGATGCAGTGCAGTGTGTGTCTGCGCTACTGTGGGGCCAACTTTCTCTGTGTTCATGCATTTGTATGCATGTGTGCAATGTGTGTGTGTGTGTGTGCGCGCGTGTGTGTGTGTGTGCGCGCGCGCACACACATCCATCATGTGTGGTTGTAAACAGGAGGTTCTCATGAAGATGAGAGGGTCTATGGAGAGCTGCTCTCATTTCAAACATCATTTATTTATCAGCCCCCTGTGTGACACACACACACAGACACACACACAGACACAGACACACACACACACACACACACAGACACACACACACACACAAAGTGACAGATATGCTGCAGTTTATTCCAACAAGCAGCCTCGTTCCCTCACTCGTTTCTCCGCTCCCTGCTTCTGTGCGTTCTCTAATCGGAGGTTGTTGTGTGTTGTGTGTGTTGTGTGTTGTGTCACACGGCAGCGAGCGGCTGCGACATTCATCTGAAAAAAAAACCCCACACAACTCACATGCAATGAATTTTTAGAAACTCAGCAGGACTGTTTGGCAGTGATCTGACACCGAAAGGGCTAGTAGACACACATCTGCGTGGGTACAAAGACGCACACACATGTGCACGCACACACACACACACACACAAAGCTTGTACAAGCTCATTATCCCGGCTTCAGACGAAGGCTTTGTTGTGTACCACTGGAATCTGACAGTGATTTATGGAGGAGGGGAGCTGCGCTACACCCTGACACACACAGCAACACAAAGTAAGGTTAGCGGCCCGAACACGGGCACAAAGAGAGGTGGGCGCCCCCCGACACAGCCCCACCCACGGCACGACGGTGCGCGGTTAAGGGTCAACACCACTTCAGCGGGGTCCCGAAGGATGAAGCCAAACACACCAAACACGCATCTGTTGCTGCCGTGACTCCCTGACGGATGTCGTGAACGTGCTCCTCGTCGCCTCCTCCGTATGTCAACCGTTTCCTGATTACTCCTCCCCCCAAAGACCGCGCGAGGAGCACACCAACCGAAACCGAGTAACCACTTTCCGAGAAAAACTCAAACATGTCTGGAGAAACAGGGACACACCGCGTCTCATGTGGAGGACAGCGGTCCCGGCATGTGGAGGACAGCGGTCCCGGCATGTGGAGGACAGCGGTCCCGGCATGTGGAGGACAGCGGTCATGTGGAGGACAGCGGTCCCGGCATGTGGAGGACAGCGGTCCCGGTATGTGGAGGACAGCGGTCCCGGTATGTGGAGGACAGCGGTCCCGGCATGTGGAGGACAGCGGTCCCGGTATGTGGAGGACAGCGGTCCCGGCATGTGGAGGACAGCGGTCCTGGCATGTGGAGGACAGCGGTCCTGGCATGTGGAGGACAGCGGTCCTGGCTGCCGCGGGACTGTGTTGGCAGCAGACCGACACGGGAACCCGGTCTGGTAGGAGGTCCGGTACTGTCTGCAGGGTTTAACTCAGCTGAACAGAGAGCATGCCTTACTGACAGCCCTGCCGAGGGAGTTTCTATGAAATCCTCCTCCAGTGAAACCGCGTGAGCGAGACCGAGTGACAGAACAGGAGGGGGGCTGACAGAGGGGGGGTGGGGTGGGGGCTGACAGAGGGGGGGGGGGTGCAGAAAAAACAGATTTTGCCAATTTTCTTACCGATGAGGATTATAAAACACAACATTTTTAACATCTATAAACAGCATATGTACTCACTCGCCAAATTGTTTACCCCCCCCTCCGGGGTCGCCCCCCCCCCGACACACATACACCTCCAAATCCACACGGACGCTGCAGTTAAACATGAGACTACAGGCCTTGACACACATATTTTAGGACTGTTGTTTTTGTCATGACTACTTTCACACAACACAAATATTACCCTGCAAAAAAACCACGAAATTCTTTTGTGGAACGAGGTCGATTTTTCTATTGGACCCCCCCCCCCTTTTTCTCCCAAATTGCACTTGGCCAATTACCCCACTCTTCCGAGCCGTTCCGGTCTCTGCTCCACCCCCCTCTGCCGATCCGGGGAGGGCTGCAGACTACCACGTGCCTCCTCCCATACATGTGGAGTCACCAGCCGCTTCTTGCTTCCTGCTTTATCGTGTCCCTGGAGTGAAAGGCCTCAAATATCGGCTTGTGAGTGAGTTCGAAACCAGGCTCATGAGGACTGTGATGCTTTACCGCAGCAGACAGGCCCGCCACGCCCTGCCCGCAGGACCGGGTCCGCCCTCCACCAGGCCCGGTACTCTGCCCCCGCGCTGCACGGGCATGTCGGATCCTCTACAGCCCGAGCACTCGCAGTTCAGGTGAGGGTTCGCATTCCTCCACACTCATTAGGAGTGCCGAGAACACGAGGCAGCGCTTCCACTGAAAACCCACAACCGTTACGGCCCAACTACTGCTGTTGAGACACACACACACACACACACACACAGACTGCAGCCTTCGGTGGCCCGTCGCCGGGTCCAGGTTGCTGCAAGGCTGCCGTTCCCACCGCCACACGGGACTGTTGACTAAACCAACACAGTCACGCACTGCGACGCACCGGCCGTCTACACATGTGTGCACATCAGCAGGGACGAGGCCGGCGATGGGAGTAGGAGTGGGGTCTGACAGACGAGAGAGGGGGGGCACAAGGGGGGAGGAAAACCCACTTGTCACACCTACCTGCATTTAGAGAGTATGTACACAATCTACACACACGCACACACACACACACACACACACACACACACACACACACACACACACACACACACACACACACACACACACACACGTCTAGAGCGAGTCAGCAAGAGAGAGAGAGAGAGAGAGAGACAGCAAGAGTGAGAGAGAGAGACAGCAAGAGAGAGAGAGCGGGAGGACTTGGAGGAAGGGGGAATGAGCCTCATATGAATCAGAGCTCATCTTCCCAAAATGTCTCTCTCATTTGTCTCTCATGTCGCTCTCATTTCACTCTCTCTCGTCTCTCTCATTTCTCTCGTTTCTCTCTCTCATGTCGCTCTCATTTCGCTCTCTCATTTGTCTGTCATTTCTCTCTCATTTCCCTCTCATCTCTCTCTCTTGTTTCTATCTCATTCTCTCATTTCTCTCTCTCATATCCCTATCATTTCTCTCTCTCGTTTCTCTCTCGTTTCCCTCTCATTTCTCTCCCTCTCATTTCCCTCTCATTTCTCTCTCTCATTTCCCTCTCATTTCTCTCCCTCTCATTTCCCTCTCATTTCTCGCTCTCATTTCCCTCTCATTTCTCGTTCTCATTTCCCTCTCATTTCTCTCCCTCATTTCCCTCTCATTTCTCTCTCTCTCATTTCCCTCATTTCTCTCTCTCATTTCTCTCTCTCATTTCCCTCCCTCATTTCCCTCTCATTTCTCGCTCTCATTTCCCTCTCATTTCTCGCTCTCATTTCCCTCTCATTTCTCTCCCTCATTTCCCTCTCATTTCTCTCTCTCATTTCCCTCTCATTTCTCTCTCTCTCATTTCCCTCTCATTTCTCGCTCTCATTTCCCTCTCATTTCTCGCTCTCATTTCCCTCTCATTTCTCTCCCTCATTTCCCTCTCATTTCTCTCTCTCATTTCCCTCTCATTTCTCTCTCTCTCATTTCCCTCTCATTTCCCTCTCATTTCTCTCTCTCATTTCCCTCTCATTTCTCTCTCTCATTTCCTTCTCATTTCTCTCTCTCTCATTTCCCTCTCATTTCCCTCTCATTTCTCTCTCTCATTTCCCTCTCATTTCTCTCCCTCATTTCCCTCTCATTTCTCTCTCTCATTTCCCTCTCATTTCCCTCTCATTTCTCTCCCTCTCATTTCTCTCTCTCATTTCTCTCTCTCATTTCCCTCTCTCATTTCTCTCTCTCATTTCTCTCTCTCATTTCTCTCCCTCTCATTTCTCTGTTTTGCTCATTTCACCACTTCTGCTCTCTTGACGAGCACTTCAGCTCCGTCAACAACGGCACAGGTTTGTGAGAGAGAACTGGAGGGAGTCAGAGGTGTGTGTGTGTGTGTGTGTGTGTGTGTGTGCGTGCGTGGATGGGGGGGGGGGGCTGGGGCTCTCCAAAACTGGCTAGCCACAGCCAGCTTGACGACTGAGGATTGGAATTCACAAGGATGGACAAAGAGGCTCACCCCTGGTGTGTGTTTTGGAACGAGAGAGAGAGAGAGAGAGAGAGAGAGAGAGAGAGAGAGACAGAGAGAGAGAGAGAGAGAGAGAGAGAGAGGGGGCTACACAGCTTACAGCGGGGCAGTATGACAGCAGCGGCCTGCTCGGTGCAGCGTGTTTGCCCCTTAAGTGCTTGTTTGCATAATTTTTTTACATGTCAGAGTTTTTTCTGAGACATTAATTGTGTTCTGCATGTGTCTGCATGTGTCTGCATGTGTCTGTACCCCCCCCACCACCACCACCACCACCCCCATCAACTGACAGCTAGTCGCCTGCCTCCTACCTTAGCGTAGGAGCTAGGAAGCAAGGCAGTGGATGAGTGAATAGGCCAATAAATGGCAAAGGAGGGGTTGGTCACACCCCACTCTATTGTGCCGGCTCTGTCACGCCTGACCCCTGAGCAAACACACACACACACACACACACACACACACACACACACACACACACACACAAGCACCTCCACATCACCTCTGTCAGTCCTGACCCCATACCGAATACCCAGGCTCCCCTGGGTAACCAAGGTGACCAAATGAGGCCTCCGGATATCGCCTAGCAACCAGGGAACAATGAACTCCGCGGAGACGGAATGGCTTAAGCAAAGGGCAGGCTATTCTCCGGGGATCGAGGTGGTGGTGATGGCAGTGGTGGTGCTGGGCGGGGGGTGGGGGCGACGAGAGGGGGCGATGGGAATGGCGTAAGGACACATCTTTAACCGTGTCACAAAGAGGGGGTGCCTGCTTGGGAAACAAGACCGTGGTTTTCCAAACCGCCTCCCTCGCCTCCTCCTCCCTTTGCACCCCAAGCCTGCTCCCCTCTGCTTTTCTCCTCTTAGCTCGATCCGTCAACTCCAAAAAAAAAAAAAAAGAAAAAAAAAGAAAAGAAAAACAAAAAACAGTTTGACTCCTACTTTCCCGGCTTAACCTCCACCTCCCGCTCCAAATATGCCCGAAAAACAAAGGAGGAAGGAGCGAGGAGCGCTCGATACGGAAAACACGAGAGCTTACATAACCCGCCGTTTGGTTCTCCATAGTGTCCTTCACAACAGACTACCTACGCAGACTGGGGAGCGCCGCAGCACCACCCGACGGCGTCCTCACACAGGCCGCAAGAGAACAACAATTAGCGTGTTGACACGTAACAAACTCATCAGCTCTCCGCCTGCCCTCGCTTGATGCAGACGTGCACCACCACCTCCCTGCCGTCTACATCCACCTACACCGGCAGCACGAAGGCGGATGGTGAGCTCACCAAGGCGGCTGAACTCACAATAACATCACCCTGTCAGTCCAGTCTCCATATCGGAATAACTCCACCCTGCCAGTCCAGTCTCCATATAGGAATAACACAACCCTGCCAGTCCAGTCTCCATATAGGAATAACACCACCCTGTCAGTCCAGTCTCCATATAGGAATAACATCACCCTGCCAGTCCAGTCTCCATATAGGAATAACACAACCCTGCCAGTTCAGTCTCCGTATGGGAATAACACCACCCTGCCAGTCCAGTCTCCATATAGGAATAACACCACCCTGCCAGTTCAGTCTCCATATGGGAATAACATCACCCTGCCAGTCCAGTCTCCATATAGGAATAACACCACCCTGCCAGTCCAGTCTCCATATAGGAATAACACAACCCTGCCAGTCCAGTCTCGATATAGGAATAACACAACCCTGCCAGTCCAGTCTCCATATAGCAATAACACCACCCTGCCAGTTCAGTCTCCATATAGGAATAACACCACCCTGCCAGTCCAGTCAACATATCGGAATAACATCACCCTGCCAGTTCAGTCTCCATATAGGAATAACATCACCCTGCCAGTCCAGTCTCCATATAGGAATAACACCACCCTGCCATTCCAGTCTCCATATAGCAATAACACCACCCTGCCAGTCCGGTCTCCATATAGCAATAACACCACCCTGCCAGTCCAGTCTCCATATCGGAATAACATCACCCTGCCAGTCCAGTCTCCATATAGCAATAACACCACCCTGCCAGTTCAGTCTCCATATAGGAATAACATCACCCTGCCAGTCCAGTCTCCATATGGGAATAACACCACTCTGCCAGTCCAGTCTCCATATAGGAATAACAGCACACTGCCATTCCAGTCTCCATATAGGAATAACACCACCCTGCCAGTCCAGTCTCCATATAGGAATAACACCACCCTGCCATTCCAGTCTCCATATAGGAATAACACCACCCTGCCAGTCCAGTCTCCATATGGGAATAATACCACCCTGCCAGTTCAGTCTCCATATAGGAATAACACAACCCTGCCAGTCCGGTCTCCATATGGGAATAACACCACCCTGCCAGTTTCAGCCTCCATATAGGAATAACACAACCCTGCCAGTCCAGTCTCCATATAGGAATAACACAACCCTGCCAGTCCAGTCTCCATATGGGAATAACACCACCCTGCCAGTTTCAGCCTCCATATAGGAATAACACCACCCTGCCAGTCCAGTCTCCATATAGGAATAACACCACCCTGCCAGTCCAGTCTCCATATAGCAATAACACCACCCTGCCAGTTCAGTCTCCATATGGGAATAACACCACCCTGCCAGTCCAGTCTCCATATGGGAATAACACCACCCTGCCAGTTTCAGCCTCCATATAGGAATAACACCACCCTGCCAGTCAAGTCTAAATATAGCAATAACACAACCCTGCCAGTCCAGTCTCCATATAGCAATAACACCACCCTGCCAGTCCAGTCTCCATATGGGAATAACACCACCCTGCCAGTTTCAGCCTCCATATAGGAATAACACAACCCTGCCAGTCCAGTCTCCATATGGGAATAACACAACCCTGCCAGTCCAGTCTCCATATAGGAATAACACCACCCTGCCAGTTTCAGCCTCCATATAGGAATAACACCACCCTGCCAGTCCAGTCTCCATATAGGAATAACACCACCCTGCCAGTCCAGTCTCCACATAGCAATAACACCACCCTGCCAGTTCAGTCTCCATATGGGAATAACACCACCCTGCCAGTCCAGTCTCCATATGGGAATAACACCACCCTGCCAGTTTCAGCCTCCATATAGGAATAACACCACCCTGCCAGTCCAGTCTCCATATAGCAATAACACCACCCTGCCAGTCCAGTCTCCATATAGCAATAACACCACCCTGCCAGTTCAGTCTCCATATAGGAATAACACCACCCTGCCAGTTCAGCCTCCATATAGGAATAACACCACCCTGCCAGTTCAGTCTCCATACAAATCATCAACTACTGTAAAAAGAAAGAGGAGTGACTGAAAAGTAGAAGACAAGTGGACAACCAGCTCGTCT
>JAJHIY020001714.1:5000-7500 GCA_022114975.2 Lampris megalopsis
TATCGAGCTGTGCAACGGAGAGGACGACTACGCGGTAGAGCCCCTCCCACTCCGCACTCCGCTCGCCACTAAGAACATTAAATAAAGGACATCGATCCGCCAGACCGGAGGAACCGACCGCCCGAACGCCGGCAAAGCCGGCCGGCGGACACCCTCCGAAGGCGTGTTAAGTTGGCCCATCGATCAGGACACAAACACGCAACAAATCCAGTCCGGGGTGTGGTGTAAGCAGCCCTACTGTAAGCAGCCCTGCCAGAGAAATCACCTAACCCTAACCCTAAACGTACGGCAGACGCATCCCCTGGCTCTGACATTGACAACTGAGAGGCTTCTGAAAACCTGGCCACGCCCATCAGTAAAAACCACTACAGCAAGTGACGACATATGTACCTTCAAAGTGCTGTACTAGAGGGTGGGTGCTGTTCAAAAGGTATCTATCCCGTTTACTCTCTATACTTCATATATCATCATATTATTGAAAAGTGCAAGACTTTAGGGACAACAGCAACTCAAGTCGCCAACGCTCTGTTGACTCAATAACTGCAGAGATCCAAACTTCTCCTGGCATTAACATCGGCACAAAAACTGTGCGCCGGGAGCTTCGTGGAATATGGGTTTCTATGGATTCAGAATGAGATGTCAGAAAAGCTCCTGTAGGTGTAATGGTCAGTTATCTCAATACTTTTGGACATATATTGTGCGTGTGTGTGTGTGTGTGTCTGTGATACCTAACATAAACACGCCTGTATTACTAGAATTGATAGTTCACGCCACAAAAGTGAGGGGCAAACATAGAAAAGCGTGCAACCCAGCCACTGAGGATGCACAAGCCAGTGCACTCTTAGTGCAGGTCCCAAGCCCGGACAAATGGGGAGGGTTACGTCAGGAAGGGCATCCGGCGTCAAATCTTTGCCAAATCAAATATGCGGATCATAAATAAGATTTCCATACCGGATCGGTCGAGGCCCGGGTTACCGACGACCGCCATCGGTACTGTTAACCAGCAGAGTGCCGGTGGAAACTAGGCTACTGTTGGGCGAAGGAAAAGGAGAGGGGGAAGGCATGTCCAGAGGCAGCTAGAGAGGAGGAAGGGTAGGCGTGTGGAGATGAGAGTCAGTCGGAACTTTGAATGTTGGCACTATGGCTAGTAAAGGGAGAGAGCTGGCTGACGTGATGGAAAGAAGAAAGGTGACAAGAGACAAGGTGGAAGGGGAGTAAGGCCAGGAGTATCGCAGGTGGGTTCAAACTCTTCTACCATGGTGCGAATGGGAGGAGAAATGGGGTAGGGGTCATTCTGAAGGAAGAGTATGTCAAGAGCGTGCTGGAGGTGAACACAGTGTCAGACAGAGTGAGGATTATGAAGCTGGAAATCGAAGGTGTATTGCTGACGGTTATCAGCGCATATGCCCCGCAAGTCGGGTGTAAGATGGACGAAAAAGAAGAATTCTGGAGTTGACTTGGACGACGTGGTGGAAAGGGTACCCAAGGAGGAGGGAGTGGTGATTGGAGCGGACTTCGATGGACATGTTGCTGAAGGGAACAGAGGTGATGAGGAGTTGATGGTAAGGTATGGAATCGAGGAGAGAAATGTGGAAGGACAGATGGTGGTCGATTTTGCGAAAAGGATGGAAATGGCTGAGGTGAATACATATTTCGAGAAGAGGGAGGAGCACAGGGTGACGACGTATAAGAGTGGAGGAAAGTGCACACAGGTGGACTATATCTTGTGTAGAAGGCGCGATCTAAAAGGGATTTGATACTGCAAGGTGGTGACAGGGGAGAACGTAGCTAGGCAGCATCGGATGGTGGTCTGTAAGATGACTTTGAAGACCAACATGAGGAAGCGAGTGAAGACACAGCCGAAGATCAAATGGTGGAAGTTGAAGAAGGAAGACTGTTGTGTGGAGTTCAGGCAGGAGTTAACACAGGCACTGAGTGGTAGTGAAGAGTTGCCAGATGGCTGGGCAAGCGCTGCAGAAATAGTGAGGAAGACAGCTAGGAAGGTACTTGGTGTGTCATCGGGACAGAGGAAGGAAGACAAGGAGACTTGGCGGTGGTGGTGGTGGTGGAAGGAGGAAGTAGAGCAAAGTATACAGAGGAAAAGGTTGGCAAAGAAGAAGTGGGATAGTCAGAGAGATGAAGAAAGTACACAGGAGTACAAGGAGATGCAGCGTAAAGCAAAGAGAGAGGTGGCAAAGGTAAAGGAAAAGGCGTACGGTGAGCTGTATGACAGGTTAGACACTAAGGAAGGAGAAAAAGACTTGTACAGATTGGCTAGACAGAGAGACCGAGCTGCCGAGGATGTGCGACAAGTTAGGGCGATCAAAGATACAGATGGAAATGTGCTGCCAAGCGAGGAGAGTGTGCTACGAAGTGGAAGGACTACTTTGACGGGCTGATAAATGAAGAAAATGAGAGAGACAGCGAGAGAGAGAAAAGGTTGTTTGATTGAGAAGTATAGAGAAGGCCAGAAAGAGTTGCATTGTGTCTTTGTAGATTT
>JAJHIY020001714.1:17500-19826 GCA_022114975.2 Lampris megalopsis
CCCTGGCTCTGACATTGACAACTGAGAGGCTTCTGAAAACCTGGCCACGCCCATCAGTAAAAACCACTACAGCAAGTGACGACATATGTACCTTCAAAGTGCTGTACTAGAGGGTGGGTGCTGTTCAAAAGGTATCTATCCCGTTTACTCTCTATACTTCATATATCATCATATTATTGAAAAGTGCAAGACTTTAGGGACAACAGCAACTCAAGTCGCCAACGCTCTGTTGACTCAATAACTGCAGAGATCCAAACTTCTCCTGGCATTAACATCGGCACAAAAACTGTGCGCCGGGAGCTTCGTGGAATATGGGTTTCTATGGATTCAGAATGAGATGTCAGAAAAGCTCCTGTAGGTGTAATGGTCAGTTATCTCAATACTTTTGGACATATATTGTGCGTGTGTGTGTGTGTGTGTCTGTGATACCTAACATAAACACGCCTGTATTACTAGAATTGATAGTTCACGCCACAAAAGTGAGGGGCAAACATAGAAAAGCGTGCAACCCAGCCACTGAGGATGCACAAGCCAGTGCACTCTTAGTGCAGGTCCCAAGCCCGGACAAATGGGGAGGGTTACGTCAGGAAGGGCATCCGGCGTCAAATCTTTGCCAAATCAAATATGCGGATCATAAATAAGATTTCCATACCGGATCGGTCGAGGCCCGGGTTACCGACGACCGCCATCGGTACTGTTAACCAGCAGAGTGCCGGTGGAAACTAGGCTACTGTTGGGCGAAGGAAAAGGAGAGGGGGAAGGCATGTCCAGAGGCAGCTAGAGAGGAGGAAGGGTAGGCGTGTGGAGATGAGAGTCAGTCGGAACTTTGAATGTTGGCACTATGGCTAGTAAAGGGAGAGAGCTGGCTGACGTGATGGAAAGAAGAAAGGTGACAAGAGACAAGGTGGAAGGGGAGTAAGGCCAGGAGTATCGCAGGTGGGTTCAAACTCTTCTACCATGGTGCGAATGGGAGGAGAAATGGGGTAGGGGTCATTCTGAAGGAAGAGTATGTCAAGAGCGTGCTGGAGGTGAAGACAGTGTCAGACAGAGTGAGGATTATGAAGCTGGAAATCGAAGGTGTATTGCTGACGGTTATCAGCGCATATGCCCCGCAAGTCGGGTGTAAGATGGACGAAAAAGAAGAATTCTGGAGTTGACTTGGACGACGTGGTGGAAAGGGTACCCAAGGAGGAGGGAGTGGTGATTGGAGCGGACTTCGATGGACATGTTGCTGAAGGGAACAGAGGTGATGAGGAGTTGATGGTAAGGTATGGAATCGAGGAGAGAAATGTGGAAGGACAGATGGTGGTCGATTTTGCGAAAAGGATGGAAATGGCTGAGGTGAATACATATTTCGAGAAGAGGGAGGAGCACAGGGTGACGACGTATAAGAGTGGAGGAAAGTGCACACAGGTGGACTATATCTTGTGTAGAAGGCGCGATCTAAAAGGGATTTGATACTGCAAGGTGGTGACAGGGGAGAACGTAGCTAGGCAGCATCGGATGGTGGTCTGTAAGATGACTTTGAAGACCAACATGAGGAAGCGAGTGAAGACACAGCCGAAGATCAAATGGTGGAAGTTGAAGAAGGAAGACTGTTGTGTGGAGTTCAGGCAGGAGTTAACACAGGCACTGAGTGGTAGTGAAGAGTTGCCAGATGGCTGGGCAAGCGCTGCAGAAATAGTGAGGAAGACAGCTAGGAAGGTACTTGGTGTGTCATCGGGACAGAGGAAGGAAGACAAGGAGACTTGGCGGTGGTGGTGGTGGTGGAAGGAGGAAGTAGAGCAAAGTATACAGAGGAAAAGGTTGGCAAAGAAGAAGTGGGATAGTCAGAGAGATGAAGAAAGTACACAGGAGTACAAGGAGATGCAGCGTAAAGCAAAGAGAGAGGTGGCAAAGGTAAAGGAAAAGGCGTACGGTGAGCTGTATGACAGGTTAGACACTAAGGAAGGAGAAAAAGACTTGTACAGATTGGCTAGACAGAGAGACCGAGCTGCCGAGGATGTGCGACAAGTTAGGGCGATCAAAGATACAGATGGAAATGTGCTGCCAAGCGAGGAGAGTGTGCTACGAAGTGGAAGGACTACTTTGACGGGCTGATAAATGAAGAAAATGAGAGAGACAGCGAGAGAGAGAAAAGGTTGTTTGATTGAGAAGTATAGAGAAGGCCAGAAAGAGTTGCATTGTGTCTTTGTAGATTTAGAGAAAGCATACGACAGGGTGCCGAGAGAGGAGGTGTGATATTGTAGGAGGAAGTCAGGAGTTGCAGAGAAGTATGTAGGAGTGGTGCAGGCTATGTATGAGGGAAGTGTGACAATGCTGAGGT
>JAJHIY020001713.1:0-7500 GCA_022114975.2 Lampris megalopsis
CTTTTCCTTCTCAGCGGTTGTCTCCATCATCTTGCTTGACAAAATACCTGATTTGTAGCCCAGTTTAAAGGATCTCTACCCTGCTGTGATTTATGTTAAAATTGACGACCTATGTATTCATTATGATGGTGAAATGAAAATTAGGACTCTACAGTTTGACAGCAGCTGGGTATATTAATTTGAGAGTAATACTGCAGGGAGGTGACCAAGGCCCTAAAATACAAACAATGCCCTGTGGTAATGGTTTCTGTTTTTGACTCATTTTGGTTCTTTCCTCAGAAGTTGATGATAAGAACCAGAACGAGGAGTTAATAAGAGCAAGCTTCGATAAGCAGGGCTGTATAAATAATTTAGATAAAGCTGAAGTGCAGGACTTTTACCTTCAAATTATTGTCTGTGGTATTCAAGCCCTTGCAAAACGAGTTGACATAATGATAGTTGAGCCGGTCACTGCCAGGTCAAGCTCTGTATTCACAGTATACCGGAGTTTTAAATCTGGTGTCTCCGGCGACATTCCTGCGCTGTATTCCTGCACGGGCACACCGGAGGTGATGCGTAGGGACGGGTTTTATGTTTGCCAGCATTGATCGCTTTGCCAGATGCATTCACATGCCTCTAATGGACCTTGTGCATCACTGTAGTCCACTGACTTCCGGTTTCTCCTGCAGCGGTCCTACCAGTTTCCTGTTTGTTGGCGTGGGCTGTTGACAATGGCATATTTTTGGCGATGCGTGCAAGATTTACCATGGATAAATGTCAACAACATGCACAAACTGTCCACATACTTTCACCTGCACCTACCAGCAAACGGGTGACAAGTTTCAACTTGTACATATCAAGTTACGTCCACAACTACGAGGACGGACGGACGGACAGTGTGAGAAGTCGTCCAGACAGCAGCCGTCAGATGTTTCTCTTTCTGCTGTGTCACGCTACCCCACATCCTCTCTTTCCCTCCTCTCTCTCCTCCTCTTCTCCGCCTTTCCTCCCCTCCTGGTCCTCTCCGTAGGTCTTTTCATCTCCATGCCCCTCACTACCCCACCAAATCTCCGCTTCTCTCCCCTCGTCTTCTCCTTTCTCCTTTACTCTCGTCTATTTCCTATCTACCTCTTATTGCTCATCTCCTCTTCCGTCATCTCACCTCTCCCGAGCTCTGTTCTCCTCATCCTTCTTGTTCCTTTTTGTGTTCCCTTGCCTCCTCCTCTTTTCTTCCTCCCTCCTCTTTTACCCTGCTCCTCTCTCCTTTAGTTTACCCGCGTCTCCCTTCGCCTCCTTTTGGTGTGTCAATACTGCCCCCTGCTGCCTTTAGTGCAGTATGTCATGTAAAAAATAAGCCTTTGTGGTCAGACAGTAAAGAAGTGTGCAGTATATTGTGGGTTTTTGTGTGTGCCCGTGCACATTTCCATGCATGCAGGGATTGTGGAGAGTGTGTGTGTGTGGTGTGTGTGTGTGTGTGTGTGTGTGTGTGTGTAGGTTGAAATAAAAAATAACAACATGACACTATCACAAGCTCACAGACACCAACACTGATTTAATTGTTTACTGTGGCCGTATTGCAGCTGACAATCAAGCCAACAGGTGGCGTAACGATAATGTTTGCTGCTGTTTGTTGTTTCATTGTACACCAGGTGAAGAGTGTATTCAACATGACAGCCAAGGAGGGCAGGAAGAGGTCCATCAGCTGCCTGGTTGCCGTGGGGAACGGTAATGGAGCGGCAGGTGAGGTCCAGTTTGAAGGCAGAACCAGAACCAACATTCAGCAACATGGCGGTTCACTCTGTCGAGCACCCTTCACTGTCCAAGGAATCACAAATAACTGAAATACAACTACAGACCTCTCTGTTTTGATTGTTGTAGGGTTTGCGTTGGGTAAGGCTCCAGACAGAACCACTGCGCTGAGGAAGGTAGGTGAACACTAACGTTTACATCTAAAACAAATTTGTGCAGCAACTAAGTGAGTTTGCGTTTCGGCATGGGGGCTAACTGATCATTCCTGACATTACCATCATAAGTAAGGTATTAATAATGGAAACAATACGGTAGTGCAGTGCTACATCACGCAAGGAGTCAAGTAGCGTGTTATAGAAGACACTGTCGGGCAACACGTCATACCTTGCACCATTGTAGTTATCCACCCATCCATTATCCAAACGGCTTATCCTGCTCTCAGGGTCGCGGTGATGCTGGAGCCTATCCCAGCAGTCTTTGGGCGGCAGGCGGGGAGACACCCTGGACAGGCTGCTAGGCCATCACAGGGCTCACACACACACACACACACACACACACACACACACACACACACACACCTGCACACCGAGGGGCAATTTAGTACAGCCAGTTCACCTGACCTACATGTCTTTGAGTCACCTGACCTACATGTCTTTGAGTCACCTGACCTACATGTCTTTGGACTGTGGGAGGAAACCGGAGCCCCCGGAGGAAACCCACGCAGACACGGGGAGAACATGCAAACTCCACACAGAGGACGACCCGGGACCACCCCCAAGGTTGGAGTATCCCAGCACTCGAACCCAGAACCCTCTTGCTGTGAGGCGACCACACTAACCGTTGCGCCACCGTGCCGCCCTGGTTCAGACCAAAAAATCCTTACCAACAATACTAACCAATAGAAATACAGCACGACATGACGCACTGATCAGCGCGACGCAGAATCTTTGCTGGCGCTCAGCACAAACAAACAGACTGTTAGCCTCTGTGACCCAAATGCCCTGGACTCAATTCCTGCCTGGCGTCATGCTGCTCTACCAGCGGCGTAGACTGGTGACACGCTGATGTGGCACGCACGCTGATGAGGTTTTTATGGACTCGCGTCGTAGCCTGTGATTCAGTAGTTATCATCATACAGTCTACAGACATCACACTTGATGTCATACCGAGTTTATTAGAGCCGTATCACACAGTGTGGCTTGTAATAAAGTTATAGGATTGTAGAAATCTCACGGTGTGTAGGAGGCTTAACAAAGAAAAGCTCAGTGTGTGAGGTATCACATTACCTGGCCCAGTCCCCAGGTAATGTCTAGTACCCTGTTCTAAACTCAGAAACAACAGATCTCTAGCAGTCCTAAACACAGCAAGAGGCACGGTGGCGAGCTGCTCAGTGAACCACAGCCGCCCCGACTGACAAGCTGCACAAACATTTGTAGATTCAGCCCCTCAGTTGCACCGACTGGATTGGTGTGCTAGACCAGGTGCTGCTCCAATCATTCCTCCACCATCATTAATGATTCCAACCGTAACCCCCTCACCCTCTTCTCCACTGTAAACAACCTCCTCAAGCCCCGTGCCGATGCCCTCTCCAACTCTACTGCTGAACAATGAAACTCATTTCTCCAATTTTTTGCATGACAAAATTGCCGCTATCAACAAATCACTGTCCCCTGCATCTGACTCAGCAGCACCTACTCCGGCCCCTCTTCCCCCCATTCCTCTTGACCTCCCTACTCCTCCCCCTGATCGCCGCCTCTCCCGGTTTGTTCCAGTTGCCTCTACCATTATCTCTGAACTCATCAGCTCATCAAAATCCACAACCTGCTCCCTTGATCCCCTCCCCATCCCCCTACTGAAGTAATGCCTCCCTGCCCTATGCCCCTACCTCACCAACCTTTTCAATTCCTCACTGTCCCATGGAATTGTCCCCTCTGCCTACAAAACTGCAGCTGTCACCCCAATTCTCAAGAAACCTGGTCTTGATCCATCCTGCCTCAACCACTACCGGACAATTTCCAATCTCCCCTTCTTCTCTAAAACCCTGGAACACATTGTCGCCACACAACTCCAAACCTACCTACACTCCAACAACCTTACTCGAACCCCTCCAGTCTGGTTTTTGCCCACTCCACAGCACTGAAACTGTGCTCCTTAAAGTACTTAATGACCTCCTCACCTCTGCTGGTACTGGAGCCCTTAACATCCTCATCCTCCTCGACCTGAGTGCAGCCTTCGATACTGTGAGTCACAACATCCTGCTCACCAGATTGAAAGATGTCGGTATTGAAGGCACCGTACTCAGCTGGCTCCAGTCCCACCTCTCCAACAGGTCACACTTCATCTCACTTCACAACCACTCCTCTGTTCTATCCACAATCACACAAGGTGTTCCCCAAGGTTCTGTACTCAGCCCACTCCTTTTCATCATCTACATCCTCCCTCTTGGTCAGATTCTCCACCATTTCAACTTGAACTTCCACTGTTATGCTGATGACACCCAGCTATACCTCAGCACCAAATCCCCTCACAATGCACCCCTCTCTTACATCGACTCCTATCTGTCTGCAGTTAAAGTCTGGATGCAGCAAAACCTCAAACTCAACAGTGACAAAACTGAACTCCTCTTCATTGGCTCCAAGTCCACTCTCAGCCAAATCAACAACCTTGCACTCACCATCGATGGTACTACTGTCTCCCCTTCCCCCCAGGCACGCAACCTTGGTGTGATTCTTGATTCCACCCTCTCCCTTGAGCCACATATCCGCCAAATGGTCAAATCCTCCTTCTACCACCAAACCGCCGTCTGGGCCAAAAAGCAGAACTTGAACACACCGCAGAGACTACAGCCAGTGGCCAACTAGCATGTACATTCTGCACTGGTTCGCAAAGCTGAACAGCCAATCACAGTGATCTCTCTCACCACTGATTCAACATGCTGAATCGGCCCGAAAACTCCCAACAGGGGTCCGACTAGCGCCAACGGTGCGGGACACACCGCAAAAACTAGGGTCACAGATGCTCACCAATGGCCCAACATTAGCCAACAGTCGGCCTTTGGCCTGGTGTGTGATTGCAACTATTCCCCAACCCTCTGTGAATAGTACACATGGCCATTAACTCTAGTTAATGGTCACACCATATTTGCATATGCAACTGGTCGTTGGTTTGGGTCGTTATGCTACTGTATTGTTTATAAGGGTGGGGACACCTGCAGTGACTGTATTGTTTATAAGGGTGGGGACACCTGCAGTCACTGTATTGTTTATAAGGGTGGGGTACCTGCAGTCACTGGAGCAGTCACTGTATTGTTTATAAGGATGGGGTACCTGTAGTCACTGTATTGTTTATAAGGGTGGGGACACCTACAGTCACTGTATTGTTTATAAGGGTGAGGTACCTGCAGTCACTGTATTGTTTATAAGGGTGGGGTACCTGCAGTCACTGTATTGTTTATAAAGGTGGGGATACCTGCAGTCACTGTATTGTTTATAAAGGTGGGGTACCTGCAGTCACTGTATTGTTTATAAGGGTGGGGACACCTGCAGTCACTATATTGTTAAAAAGGGTGGGGTACCTGCAGTCAGGTGAGACTGAAGAGGTCACTTAGATGACGATGAAACATTTCTGTCGGTGAATGTTGTGCCCAGATGAACTGACTCAGCTTCCTGTGAGAGAGCTGGTTGGTGACATTTTTGTTTTCTCTTGTTGGATTTTTCTGTGAATGCTACTGATTTTGGGGGGGGAATATTTCCGACATGGCGGTTTTTACTAACTGATGTGTAAAGCTGTAAAACCCTTGAGGACATTCTTAACTGAGATTAGTCATTTACAGGGAGCAACTTTATTGATCCCTGCAGTGCAAAACAATTTCCTCCCTGGGATCAATAAAGTTGCCATCTAGCCATTTATCATGGGGGCTGTGGCGGGGCTGCAGAACTGATAACTAGCCTGTAGCACTGCGGTTGCGCCAAATATAAACAAATATTCACACCTTCTTGGGTACAAAACTGCATTTCCTGTTTGTGTTTTTCGTCGATTATATTGTTAATGAATGGACACAAACCTCGAGAGAAAAACAGCCACTTATCATTTTTAATCTTTAATCTGAAACACGTGAGTTACCAACTGTGACATGCTGATGAGCTTGTTAAATGGTTTCCAGCCCTCTTCCAGCCCACATACATGGAATGGTAGTGACTTTGAATGTGTCTTTTTTTCTGTTTCCTGTCTCTTTCCTGTCTCTTTCCTGTCTCTTTCCTGTCTCTTTCCTGTCTGTTTTCTTACCGTTTAACTTGTCACGTGACCTCCACAGGCGAAGAACCGAGCCATGCACTACCTGTTCTACATCGAACGATACAACAACCACACCAGTGAGTCCCCCAGTCTGCTTCCTTGTTTTTGTGTGTTTCCGTGTGTGTGTCATATTGTGTACTATGTACACAAAATGTCTGTGAATGTTCTCCTTCATCCAGGTCATTGTCATCCAAAGGAGTTGAATCAAGTGCAACTGGACTTGGTATATATCTGTGAAGACGTTTCGCCTCTCATCCAAGAGGCTTCCTCCTTCCTCCTCCTCCTCCACACTCCTTCCAGGACAGCAACGTACACATTTTGGACAGAGAAGATAGATGGTTTGAAAGAGGGGTGAAGGAAGCCATCTATGTGAAACTGGAAAAACCATCCCTCAACAGAGGAGGAAGTCTGCGACACCACCTATCTCCCACTTACAATGCTGTCCTTTCATCTCCACCCAGGAGACTCAAGAAGCCTAGCCTCCAACAACAGTCAGTCACTAACGGCTCCAACCACTCTCATGACCACTGAACAATGAAGTCCAAACTAACACCCCCAACCACCGTCGCTGCTAAACAAATGCAAATCGGCTGGACATCGGAGCAGAGGAGAGCCACGCATATCAATAGCTCTGACAGCGACCCCTAGAGGATAAATTCTGAGTCTCATCACCAGCCAGTCAGACTAGCTTGGTCCAGTCAGACTAGCTTGGTCTAGTCAGAAAGGCACGAACTGAGGAAGCCTCTTGGATGAGAGGCGAAACGTCTTCGCGGATAAATACCAAGTCCAGTTGCACTTGATTCAACTCCTTTGGATATACGTACACAAAAGAAACGAAATTCCGCTTCCCACAGCAGTGCAACACAAAAACACATATCCAAAAACAACACCACCAAAAACAGAGAACAAAGCAACAAGTCTGTGAATGTTCTCATTCATCCAGGTCATAGTTATCCAAAGGAACTGAATCAAGTGCAACTGGAGCAACTGGACTTGGTTATATTTAACCAAGTCCAGTTGCTCCAGTTGCACTTGATTCAGTTCCTTTGGATAACAAAGCAACGACAAAAACAGCCGACAACACAATCCACCCAGTGCAACACAGTGCAGGAACTCCACCGTCCAGAGCACGGACACCAGCCAGGAGGACCGTCGGAACCGCCGGTCTGCATGGGCTAGCATCTAGCTTAGCCTGCCCCGCCTCCGCGTCCCGTCAGACCGCCCTCGGTGTTTCCCCCACAGGCGCAGCTCCAGGCAGCGCCGTGGTCCCTGGGCCTATCGGACGCAGCAGACCAGGCTCCCCCAGCCGATCCAGCACCAGCTCTCCAGCCAGACACCCTGGACACCCCTCCCCCGCACTCCACACGACAACACAAACACAGATGTGGACAAAATCACTGCACAGTCGACGCTAGGTGAGGCCGCCGCCGGACCGCCTCTGCGTTTCCTCCCGGGCAGGGCCGTGGCGTGGGCTAGCAG
>JAJHIY020001713.1:12500-17500 GCA_022114975.2 Lampris megalopsis
TTACGTTCACCCGCACTCTTTATGTTGATGTTTACGTTCACCCGCACTCTTTATGTTGGTGTTTACATTCACCCGCACTCTTAATGTTGGTGTTTACATTCACCCGCA
The DNA here is from genome assembly GCA_022114975.2 of Lampris megalopsis. Lineage (NCBI taxonomy): Eukaryota > Metazoa > Chordata > Actinopteri > Lampriformes > Lampridae > Lampris > Lampris megalopsis. Next base: position 12,609 of record JAJHIY020001713.1, read on the forward strand.
CTCTTTATGTTGATGTTTACACTCACCCGCACTCTTTATGTTGGTGTTTACGTTCACCCGCACTCTTTATGTTGATGTTTACATTCACCCGCACTCTTTATGTTGATGTTTACATTCACCCGCACTCTTTATGTTGATGTTTACACTCACCCGCACTCTTTATGTTGATGTTTACGTTCACCCGCACTCTTTATGTTGATGTTTACATTCACCCGCACTCTTTATGTTGATGTTTACACTCACCCGCACTCTTTATGTTGATGTTTACACTCACCCGCACTCTTTATGTTGATATTTACATTCACCCGCACTCTTTATGTTGATGTTTACATTCACCCGCGCTCTTTATGTTGATGTTTACATTCACCCGCGCTCTTTATGTTGATGTTTACATTCACCCGCACTCTTTATGTTGATGTTTACATTCACCCACACTCTTTATGTTGATGTTTACGTTCACCCACACTCTTTATGTTGATGTTTACATTCACCCGCACTCTTTATGTTGATGTTTACGTTCACCCACACTCTTTATGTTGATGTTTACACTCACCTACACTCTTTATGTTGATGTTTACATTCACCCACACTCTTTGTGTTGATGTTTACATTCACCCGCACTCTTTATGTTGATGTTTACATTCACCCGCACTCTTTATGTTGATGTTTACGTTCACCCGCACTCTTTATGTTGATGTTTACATTCACCCGCACTATTTATGTTGATGTTTACGTTCACCCACACTATTTATGTTGATGTTTACACTCACCCGCACTATTTATGTTGATGTTTACGTTCACCCGCACTCTTTATGTTGATGTTTACGTTCACCCACACTATTTATGTTGATGTTTACACTCACCCGCACTCTTTATGTTGATGTTTACACTCACCCGCACTCTTTATGTTGATGTTTACACTCACCCGCACTCTTTATGTTGATGTTTACGTTCACCCGCACTCTTTACTTTGATGTTTACGTTCACCCGCACTCTTTATGTTGATGTTTACGTTCACCCGCACTCTTTATGTTGATGTTTACGTTCACCCGCACTCTTTATGTTGGTGTTTACATTCACCCGCACTCTTAATGTTGGTGTTTACATTCACCCGCACTCTTTATGTTGATGTTTACACTCACCCGCACTCTTTATGTTGGTGTTTACGTTCACCCGCACTCTTTATGTTGATGTTTACATTCACCCGCACTCTTTATGTTGATGTTTACATTCACCCGCACTCTTTATGTTGATGTTTACACTCACCCGCACTCTTTATGTTGATGTTTACGTTCACCCGCACTCTTTATGTTGATGTTTACATTCACCCGCACTCTTTATGTTGATGTTTACACTCACCCGCACTCTTTATGTTGATGTTTACACTCACCCGCACTCTTTATGTTGATATTTACATTCACCCGCACTCTTTATGTTGATGTTTACATTCACCCGCGCTCTTTATGTTGATGTTTACATTCACCCGCGCTCTTTATGTTGATGTTTACATTCACCCGCACTCTTTATGTTGATGTTTACATTCACCCACACTCTTTATGTTGATGTTTACGTTCACCCACACTCTTTATGTTGATGTTTACATTCACCCGCACTCTTTATGTTGATGTTTACATTCACCCGCACTCTTTATGTTGATGTTTACATTCACCTACACTCTTTATGTTGATGTTTACATTCACCCGCACTCTTTATGCTGATGTTTGTGTTTATGTTCATCTACAGTGTTTGTGTTGATGTTTCCATTCATCTACACTGTTTGTGTTTGTGTTTATGTTCATCTAGTGTTTATGTTTACCAGTATTCTGGGGCAGTTTTCAGTATTTATTTGTGTGTGTGTGTGTACAGGAAGCATCAAGTCAGCAGGCTGAAGTTGAACTGTTGGATTAATGAATTAAAATCATTATGAACCCCTCACATAGACCCTGTGTGTGTGTGTGTGTGTGTGTGTGTGTGTGTGTGTGTGTGTGAGTGACACCAGACCTTTTAACATCATCGTTCCCTCACTTCCTCTTTTTCTTTATTTTGCTTGATGTCCCTCCCTCCTCCGTCTCTTCCTGTCCTGTCTCCCTCTGCGAACCTGTCCCCGTGCTCCTCCTCCTCCTCCCCCTGCAGGTTACGGGCTCCACTGCCACCGTGCCGTCATCACGCTCTGCAAGCTGCTGGGCATACAGGACATGTACTGCAAGGTGGAGGGCTCCGTCAACCTCCTCAACATCACCAGAGCCTTCTTCACGGGGCTGGCAAAGCAGGTACCATGGACGGGGCTCTCCCCCTTTTCTCCACTTTTCTCCCAAATTGTATCCGGCCAACTACCCCACTCTCCCGAGCCGTCCCGGTCTCTGCTCCGCCCCCTCCACTGATCCGGGGAGGGCTGCAGACTACCACATGCCTCCTCCCATACATGTGGAGTCCCCAGCCGTTTCTTTTCACCTGACAGTGAGGATCCAAAGGAGTTGAATCAAGTGCAACTGGACTTGGTATATATCCGTGAAGACGTTTCGCCTCTCATCCAAGAGGCTTCCTCAGTTCCTGCCTTTCTGACTAGACCAAGCTAGTCTGACTGGCTGCTGATGAGACTCAGCATTTATCCTCTAGGAGTCGCTATCAGAGCTATTGATATCCGTGGCTCTTTGTGATCCGATGTTAAGCAGCGACGGTCGTTGGGGGTGTTAGTTTCGACTTCGTTAGTGCTCCATTCAGTGGTCACGAGTGGTTGGAGCCGTTAGTGAGCGACTGTTGTTCTTGGAGGCTAGGCTTCTTGAGTCTCCTGGGTGGAGATGAGAGGACGGCATTGTAAGTGGGAGATAGGTGGTGTCGCAGACCTCCTCCTCTGTTGAGGGATGGTTGCTAAACATCGGATCACAAAGAGCCATGGACATCATTAGCTCTGACAACGACTCCTAGAGGATAAATACTGAGTCTCATCAGCAGCCAGTCAGACTAGCTTGGTCTAGTCAGAAAGGCAGGAACTGAGGAAGCCTCTTGGACGAGAGGCGACACGTCTTCACGGATATATACCAAGTCCAGTTGCACTGGATTCACCTCCTTTGGTTAACCATGACGACCTGGATGAAGGAGAACATTCACAGACACCTGACAGTGAGGAGTTTCACCAGGGGGACGTAGTGCGTGGGAGGATCACGCTATTCCCCCCAGTTCCCCCTCCCCCCTGAGCAGGCGCCCCGACCGACCAGAGGAGGCGCTAGTGCAGCGACCAGGACACATTCCCACATCCGGCTTCCCACCCGCAGACACGGCCAATGTGTCTGTAGGGGGCGCCCGACCAAGCCAGAGGCAACACGGGGATTCAAACCGGTGATCCCCGTGTTGGTAGGCAACAGAATAGACCCCCACGCCACCCGGACGCCCTACTAATGACTATTTAACAGGAGTTTGAGTGTGATTGGTTAATTCTGAACACAGCCATGTACACAATTATGAAAGGGTGCGCACACTTAAGCAACCGGGTTGTTGTAAGTTTGTTTTTTTTTCTTCCGCTGAACGTTTTCAGTTTCTTCTTCACTTTGTTTTTGGAGGTTGCATTTGAAGAGGGGGTTCTGACAAGATTTATCTGGGTTTCGCTTTATTACATCGCAAAAACCAGTCTGACGGGGGTGTTTAGACGTTACATCCACCGTACGTCGTCTTTCGCTGCAGAAGACGGACGGATGTGTGTTATGGAAAAACAGTTAAACATGATCTGCTCGCCGGGATTCTGCATGTACTCATGAAAACTTTGGTCGAGTAAGATTGTTAATCCTGGACTTAACGAGCAAAAACTGTTAACATGTGCTCCGGAGGAGATGCTTGTCCTCTCTTTGAAAGGAGCTGCTAATGATCCAGGTAGACATCCGACAACCGAGCTAAACGAGGCTAAACTCACCGTTCCACGACCTTCAGACTGCACACAGACAAACACTCTGGAAGCAGGACACATGGTAAAACCCCAGAGACCATCCATCCATCCACCCATCCATCCACCCATCCATCCATCCATCCACCCGTCCATCCATCCATCCATCCATCCACCCATCCATCCATCCATCCACCCATCCATCATCCATCCATCCATCCATCCACCCGTCCATCCATCCATCCATCCATCCACCCATCCATCATCCATCCATCCATCCACCCGTCCATCCATCCATCCATCCACCCATCATCCATCCATCCATTATCCATCCATCCACCCATCCATCCATCCATCCATCCACCCGTCCATCCATCATCCATCCATCCACCCATCATCCAAACTGCTTATCCTGCTCTGAGGGTCGCGGGGATGCTGGAGCCTATCCCAGCAGGCATTGGGTGGCAGACGGGGAGACACCCTGGACAGGCCGCCAGGCCATCACACACACACACACACACACACACACACACACACACACACACACACACACACACACACACACACACACACACCTAGGGACAATGTAGTATGGCCGAGTCACCTGGCCTACATGTCTTTGGACTGTGGGAGGAAACCCACACAGACGCGGGGAGAACATGCAAACTCCACACAGACGAAGGTTGGCCTACCCCGGGGCTCGAACCCAGAACCGTCTTGCTATGAGGCAACTGCGCTAACCACTGCTCCACCGTGCCGCTCAGAAACCAAACTATGCCGCTTATGGAGACTTTTGTTGATAAATGGCACTACTGCCGTTCGCCACTAGAGGGCGATGTTTGTCTTTATTTTTGTGCCATCATCTTATGTGACGACTCAAATTCTGCAACTTTTCCTGGTCTCATGAGGCTGTAATTGGACAGTAATTTCACAGTAGGATGCAGTGTGAAGTATCTGGACAGTGAGGAACTTTATTATTATTTATTGACCAGCATCTTTTGGGCATTGTTGTGTGTGT
>JAJHIY020001722.1:0-19700 GCA_022114975.2 Lampris megalopsis
TTTTAGGTTTGAGGGAATTTGTTGAAGCCGAATATGTTGTGTAGTTTGGACCTGGACTTGTGCCTCTAAAGTGTTAGTATTTGTTAGTGGAACACAGTGGCTGAAGACCAGGTTGGTAGGAGAGTTCTTATCTTTGCTCAACTCTTGGTATTGCGAGGCTTTATAATGGAAAGACTGTGGGTGACTGAATGTTAGATTTTTCCAGAATTTGATTTCTCTTTTTGGAATTTTAATCAGAAGAGGATATTGGCCTCGTTCTGCCCTGCATGCCTTGTTTGTGGTGTGCCGATGGACTTTAAGAATGTTTTTACAGAATTCAATATGCAGGGTCTCAATTGGATGTTTTTCCCATTTATCTAGTTCTTGACTTGCAAGTGGACCCCACACTTCACTGCCATAAAGGGCAGTTGGTTCTATGACTGATTCAAATATTTTTAACCAGATTCTAATTGGAATTTCAAAAGGGATTTGTCTTTTTTGGCAAGTAAAGCCCTGCGTGCCTTGTCTCTTAGGTCATTCACTGCCATGTTGAAAGTTCCTCTAGAATTGATTCTAAGGCCTAGGTAGGTATGATTAAATGTATGGTAATTTTCATTTAGTCCTAATCTAAATATGTGCTGTCTTCACTGATATCAGGATCTTTTCTGAAATATCATTACTTTAGTTTTACTGTCAGGGCCCAGGTCTGACAAAACTTTTGAAGAAGGTCTAATTGAGTCTGGAGTCCTTCCTCCGATGGTAAAAGAAGGACCAGGTCCTCCGCATAGAGCAGGAATTTGACCTCACTGTCTTGCAGAGTGAGTCCAGTTGCTGGTGAGTTTTCCAGCATAGTTGCCACCTCATTGATATATAAGTTAAACAGAGTTGGGCTTAAAGAGCAGCCCTATCTCATTCCGCACTCTTGAGGGATATAATGAGTTCTTTAGGATCCTATTTTGATTCCACACTTAGCTCCCGAGTACATTGATTTTATAATATCATATGTTTTTGCCCCTACACCGCTTTCCATTAACTTGTAGAACAATCCATAATGCCAAATACAATCAAATGCTTTTTTGAAGTCGATAAAACAAGTGAATCATTTGTTTTTATTTTGAGTAAGTTTTTCAATTAGGGTGTGTAGGGTGTAAATATGATCAGTAGTGTGGTAGTTTGGTAAGAATCCAATCTGGCTCTTACTCAAGACATCGTGTTTCATAAGGAAGTTTATTAGCCGGGAGTTGGTGATACTACAGAATACCTCCCCCAGGTTACTGTTCACACAGATGCCTCGGTCGTTGTTGGGGTCAAATTTATCTCCACTTTTGAAAATTGGTGTGATTAATCCGTGATTCCAGATATCAGGGGAATAACCCACACTCAGAACTAGGTTGAATAACTTAAGTGTAGCACATTGAGACTTTTCATTCATTGATGTTAGCATTTCATTTAGAATGCCATCAGGTCCACATGCTTTTTTGGGCTTCAGTTTGCCAATTTGGTCTAAAAGTTCCTGCTCAGTGATGGGGGAGTCGAGTGGGTTTTGATTTTCCTTGATTGACAGTTCTAATTTCTCTAGTGTGGTTATTATGTTACATTGGTCCGTGTTTTGATCTAATTGGACTTTCTTAGATAGAGTTTGGAAATGGTTTGTCCAGATATCTTCATCTTGTATCACTAATTCTTCATGATTTTTTTGAAGCGATTCCAATTGTCCCGACATTTATTGGTGTTTAATGACTCCTCAATCAGTGTCAGTTGCTTACAGGTGTACTGAACTTTCTTAGTTCTGAGTGTGCGTTTATATAGCCTTAGTGTCTCACAATATAGAAGTCTAGTTGATGTATTGTTTGGATCTCTGTGCTTCTGATTGGATAACTTGCGAAGTTCTTTCCTTATTGATTGACATTCTGCATCAAACCAGGTATCTTCTTTCTTAAGTGTAGGTTTTTATCTTGATCTTTTTAATCCTCCTTTTTCTGCTGTTTTTAAAATATGTTGTTAACTTTTTCTCTGTACTGTTTTCAGACCATCTGCATGATTTCTTTATGTGGAGCAGCTTACTGGGCTGTGATTTGATAGTGTTGATTTCTGTCTTTTTGATGAACTCAGTGATTTGGCTGTGATCAGAAAGTGGGGTTAGTGGTTTGGCAGTGAATGCTCTAATTGATAAGGGGTCTATATCGGTTATTATGTAATCTACTGTTCCAAGATGTGAGCAAAATGTGTGTCTTCCAAGAGTGTGTCCTCTTATCCTACCATTGACGATATACAGACCCAGACTGCGGCAGAGCATCAAGAGTTCTTTTCCATGTTTGTTTGTAGCTGGATCACAGTTGCTTCTGCAGGAGTAAACAAACTTACTGGCTTTATCAAGTGAGTGACAAATGTAGTTATTGCCATCTGAACATACAAAGTCAGTCTGGGTGCCTGTCCGTGCGTTTAGATCTCCACAGACAAGAACATTTCCCTGAGCCTGAAAACGGCTTGTTTCTGTCTCTAACAGTGTAAATGTGTCTTCAGTGTAATAGGGAGATTCATAAGGGGGGATATGTACATTGCACAGAGGAAGAGATCTTTTTGTGAGTTGAAGATTTCTTTCCTAATTTTTAGCCAGATAAGATATTTTCCTTTTGTCATGACACTGATGTGTGTGTGTGTGTAATTTTGATTTGTACCACATTAACAAACCTCCTGAGTTTCTACCCTGCTGTACTGTGCTGAGTTTTTGTGACGATACAATTATTTCTTTATAGTCTGGGGGACAGGGAGGGATTTTGTTGTCTTTACTCCATGTTTCCATTAATATCATAATGTCAATATCTCTGATGTTCTCCTGAAATTCTCTATTTCTACATTTCAGGCCAAAAGCTGATGAGCTCAGGCTTTGGATATTTCAAGTACTAATGGAAAGGCAGGCCATTGTAACAAATAATAACAATTAATGTTCACAATGACATAATCCTTTCAAAACATAGAATCGTTACAAAACATTGTCGATATATACATCAATCAATCTGGGGTTTTTTTCGGTTAACAGACTTAAATACATTCAGAGCAGATGTACTGAGGCATTCGCCTGATCTCACCCATCTGAGGTGATCCTGTCCTCTCAGCGCCTCTGCATGGCTGTGCTGCGGGCTGAGCTGCAGTGGGTTCAGTTACTGGCTGGAGGTGAGGTGAGGTGGTGGTGAGGTCCAAGGGGCCAGAGGTCTGGTTGGGAGGGGGTGTGGGGGCGGTGATGGGCTTGGTGATCTAGTTAGGTGATCTGTTTGGGGGGGGGGCTTGGTGATCTAGTTAGGAGAGTGTGTAGACTCTTGCTTGTGTGTGGTCTCTCTCTCTCTCTCTCTCTCTCCCCGTGTCTCTCTCTCTCTCTCTCTCTCTCTCTCTCTCTCTCTCTCTCTCTCTCTCTCTCTCTCTCTCTCTCTCCCTCTCTCTCCCTGTCTCTCTCTCTCTCTCTCTGTCTCTCTCTCTCTCTCTCTCTCCCTGTCTCTCTCTTGTCTCTCTCTCTCTCTCTCTCTCTCTCTCTCTCTCTCTCTCTCCCTGTCTCTCTCTCTCTCTCCCCCTGTCTCTCTCTCTCTCTCTCTCGCTCTCTCTCGCTCTCTCTCTCTCTCTCTCTCTCTCTCTCTCTCTCTCTCTCTCTCTCTCTCTCTCTCTCTCTCTCTCTCTCTGTCTCGGTGCATGCTGGGAGTCCGTGTGTGAGTGAGTGTGCTCGGTGGGAGTGACCTGCTGTTAGTAAGTTCCATGTATTTATCAGTTTATAGTAGTGTTTGTCTTCAGGAATGATGTTTCAGAGGACATTTGTTTCATGGTTGTGAGCTACATTTGCTGTAGTCTGTGTGTTTGTCGTAGTTTTTTTTTCGGGGTGAGCAAGATGGCGTCCTCGGAGACGCCTTCTCTCTCTATCCGACATATAATAATGATAATAATAATAATAATGATAATAATAATATTAATAATGATGATAATGATAATAAATTAAACTTATTTAGCGCTTTTGTAACACTCAAAGTGGCTATACGAGCTGACGAAGCTGAAAAGTGTTGCTGTTATGTTTGTCCAGGAAACACACAGTGACAGGTCCAGTGAACCGGACCGGAGGTCAGAGTGGGACGGGGGAGTCATTTTAAGCTCTTTAACCTCAGTGAGTGGAGGAGCAGCTGTAATCTGCTCCGAAAAGTTCCGGTGTAGTTCTTCTTTAAGTTCATAAGAACTTAAAGAAGAACTACAGGAACAACTGATGGTGGTCAGAGCCAAGTTTGAGTGTTTCACATTCGCTTTTATCAAGGCCTGTGCTCCAGATGTTGGCTCAGATAGGAGTCCAGTTTATAAATACTGAGACCGCGCGGCCTCAGGTGATGCCACGCTTCGCATGCACACGTCTGCGTCTTATGCTTCATCCTGCTTAATTTAGACCTGTTGTCCTCATTCTCTGACACTTTAGCTACGACCTAGTGGCTTCAAAAGCACAATACGCGTATCAGTGTACGAACAAGATGGTGGCGACCTCAGTCCAGTATCTCTACGGCCGATCCCGACGCAAAAGTGGACAAGGTACCAAACCTGGTCAGAGTTTATGGTTGGAACTTCCTTATTTATACTTACGAACGTTTGTAGTTTGATACGACATGTACATTTGACAAATGTTAACAACAACAAGCTGCAACGCTGCTAATTATGAAGTACTCATTAGAGGACATTGGGGCTTTATTATGGTTCATGCAAAGTGAAGGTGTAAAAGTAGGCAAACATAGATTGGGAAGATTTGTGAAGAAGCCAACAGTTCTTGCTGGGGTACAATTTATTCTAGATTGATTTTTATTTTTTTGTTAGTGTTATGTGATATATTTCCAGGGTGTATTCTACAGTCAAGAGCAGAACGATATCTGAATGCAATAGCAGGAGACAACTCTGGGGTGGAGGATTTGTCTGATGGGGATGCTGATGATCCTGTTGTGGATGAATATTATATTCCATCTGAATATATTGCTGCGGGTTGAGCTGCAGTGGGTTCAGTTACTGGCTGGAGGTGAGGTGAGGTGGTGGTGAGGTCCAAGGGGCCAGAGGTCTGGTTGGGAGGGGGTGTGGGGGCGGTGATGGGCTTGGTGATCTAGTTAGGTGATCTGTTTAGGGGGGGGCTTGGTGATCTAGTTAGGAGAGTGTGTAGACTCTTGCTTGTGTGTGGTCTCTCTCTCTGGGGTGCGGGTTCAGCCTGATCCATCTGTTCCAGTACAGGTGGTTCTCCTGGCTGTGGGAGACCGTGTGGGACACCAACCTGTCCTATGTCTTCAGGATGAACAAAGTTGTGGTTGTTTTCCTGAAAGAGGAGCGTTTTGTGCCTGAGTTAATAGTGAGCGATGTCTCTTTGAAGGGGGTCTCTCTGCAGGTTTCCCCGCTCGCCGTGCCTTCCACCCGGGTCACCGTCTCCGGTGTTCCCCCGTTCATCCTCGGTGAGGCGTTGGAGAGGCAGCTGCAGCACTTCAGGAAGCTGGCGAGTAGTTTTAGGACCGTGGGGTGGGGCTGCAAACATGTCCAACCTCTCCCGAGACAGTGTTCGTGTATCTGAATTGTCCGTCACTGACGCCGGAGGTCTCGTTCAGAGTGAAACGTGGGGGAGGGACGTTACATGGTGCACGCCAGCACAGGCAGCATTACATGCTCTGAGTGTGGGGATGTGGGGCACAAGCGGAACTCCTGTCCTCACAGGCAGGCCCAGGGGCGCCCTGAGCCGGGGGCCGGGCCGGCCAAGGAGTGCACTAACACCGGTGCTCCTCCAGATGAGGAGCCAGCGGATGCTGCTGCTCCACCGGAGGGCGGCACCCCACCAACAGAGGCCGATGCATGAGAAGGATACGGCGGGCAGCAGAATCAGGAAAGGGAACAGCGAGCTCATTCGCTAGTGAAAGCAGCGGAAAAGGGCCAGCGGCTGGACCTGACCAAAGTCAGGCTGGTAGTGTGATGGAGAGAAAGGTTGAGTTGTGTGTTATGGAGAGTGTTGCTGGTGAGGACAGGGTGGAGGAAATAGGGTGTGACACTGACTCTGACTGTATCTCTGTTACAGATTCACAGTCACAAAGTGGGGATCTGTACACAGTAGAGGAAATTAATGTTTTCTTAGGTGACACCTTTGGAAGATCTGTGAAAGTATCTGAGTATTTTCCAGATACAGGGAAATCTATTGAAAGTGTGTTGACTTTGCAGAAAGTAGTTGGTTTTAATGTGTTGGATGAAAAATAAAACATTTCCATTGGAGAAAACACACAACAGGTCCCAGAAAGATGCTCAAGACCAAAAAAGGAAAACTTTCTAAAAGGTTAAAGACTAAGTACGTAAGGTCATGATCAGAGTGCTGCACTGGGTGATCGTCCTCTTACTGTTTCCTCTACCTGTATGTGTCATCTCTTTCTCTCAGACTTTTATGTACAAGGTGAAAGATGGCTCCTCCTCCCAAGCTGCTAAGCCAGTGCCAGTCAATGTCAAGGCAGCTCTCCTCAATCCCAGAGCAACCAACATGACTGACTTGATCACATGCCAACTCGACCCCAACTTTAGATTCCAACCAAAGGGATGCCAAACATATACTACTGATGCTGCTTCAAATAAGGCCTTCATCACAGAGATGTCTTCCTCCTCGAGTCAGCCCAGTCAGGGTATGAAGATTGGCCACAGAGGCGTGGATGCCTCAGAAGAGATCACCTACAAGAACACCACATCCTCCGCCCTGAAAGGTGCCATCCAGCCGGGTATAGGTTACAGAGTGGGTAACCTAAGCTCCAAGCCGGGGAGAGACATGTTGATGCAGGACTTGTACGTGGTAGAGAGTGTCTTCTTCCCCAGCAAGGGCAGCAATTTAACCCTAGCCCACTATCTCCCAGACTTTTGCTTCAAAACCCACCTTCCTGTGGCTTTCCAGTATTTCAGAACTGTGTTCGGCATCAGACCAGATGACTACCTGTACTCGCTCTGTAATGAGCTGTTCAACCCGGGAGCAAGCGGGAGAGTTTTCTATCCGACCAAGGATGATGAGTTCATCATCAAGACAGTCATGCATAAGGAAGGCGAGTTTCTACAGAAACTGAAATGTGTGAAAGGTTGGACACTGCAGCTTCCTTGCACTGGCTGCTGGAGGAGCCCCTGATTCATGCAGCCAGGCAGAATGTCCAAGATCAGAGCACTCCAGGACTTTCCCAGAAACTGGTTTCCACCAGGAACATCATCCTACAGTGCATAGTGGCTGCAGCAGGATCGGGACTCGACAAGACCGAGGCAGTAGCTCAGCTGCTCAACATGAGGTCTACATGCCGCACCAGAGACATTTTAAATCTATGGATTAAAGACTGTCTGAAGAGGGGCTGAAGATGCCGAGGGACCACGACAGGGGAGCAGAGCAGCCAAACAGAAATTACCTTTTCCAGAACTTGGGGGAGCATTGTGCTCAGTGGGAGATGATGAAGATCTGCTTTTCTTTTTCTAATTTGTATAACAAGGTAAAGTTCTGGCTGTATTGTTGCCTTATGTTTTAATTATTTATTTATTATGTAAATTGTGTAAACACAACATCATTGCAAATTGTCCGTCTTGGGAGAGAGATCCTCCTCTGGTGCTCTCCCTGAGGTTTCTTCTGATTTTTTCTCCCCGTTAAAGGTTTTTTTTAGGGAGTTGTTCCTCATCTGATGCGAGGGTCTAAGGACAGGATGGTGTGTTGCTGTAAACCCCCCTGAGGCACGTTTGTGTTTGTGATGTTGCGCTATACAAGTAGAGTTGACTTGACTTGACTTGACTATTCAATTTGTAGTTGATGTCATTTTGTCTACATACTAATTGTGGTGCTAATAACGGGTTATGTAAACTAAATAAACGTGCTTTTGAAAACCAAATCTCTCTCTCTCTCTCTCGCTCTCGCTCTCTCTCTCTCTCTCTCTCTCTCTCTCTCTCTCTCTCTGTCTGTCTGTCTGTCCCTCCCTCACTCTGTCCCCCCTCTCTCTCTCTGTCTCTCTATCTATCTATCTGTCTATCTATCTGTCCCTCCCTCCCTCCATCCCTCCTCTCTCTCTCTCTCTCTCTCTCTCTCTCTCTCTGGCCTGATTATTCATCTCAGAGAGCAACTGAGTGGTGGTTGGTGACCTTCCTTGTCACACGTGTCGTTCTACTACAGGTTGCCGGGGTGCTTTCTTCTTTTGGGGAGCGGACCGGCACGCTGTGGTCTCTAACACAGGCTCCACCTCTTTGCTGTACAAATGTCCTTTTACATCTGCAGGGCTTAAAGGAACCAGTACCAGAAACCGCTGACCCCATGTGCGTGAGGATGGGGTTCTTCTCTCTCCTGGCCCAGCTCCGATACGGGATCTGAGCCTCACGAGGGGGACGGACTTCAGGAGACTGAACTGCCCTGAAAACTCACGCGGCGCCACTACAAGAGCCGCGCGCCTCTGGTTGTGTTCTGGTTTTGTTGCCTGGCATAAAATGGACGGACTGTACAGCCAGACCAGGCAGCCGGCCTCCTTCCCACGAAGGCCGAAGATGGAAAGACTAGTATTAGACAGACAGCGCCATCCTCTGCGAGCTTGCATTTGAATGGCTGCCGGTTGAGCGACGGCCGTGGAAATCCTGTGGGCTTTCCGCAAAGCTGGCTGCTCGTGCCGGTCATTTACATAACCCAATGAAGGCGTAATGAGCCGTCACTGAGCCGTCAGTTACAGGCCGGTTATCTTCCCCCTGGCTGGTTGGTTTCGTCAGGTGATACACCCCCCACCCCACCCCCCACTTCTTCCACGGCTTCTGAAGGTATTGTGGGTCCTCCGGAGGATGGCACGTGATTCAGAAAGCCTGGCGGAAATAGGTGGAGGCTGCACATCCGGAAAGTGTGAGTTATCTCGCCGCCACTGGAGGTGCTCTTACAACAGTGGGGGGGGGGGGGTGATTTCAGTGCAGCAAGCTGAGGGAAATGTAAGTGAAACATGTTGATGTTGGCGTGATAATTAGCTCTATCATCTGAGTCTACGTGTCAGAGCACCCCCCCCAAAAAAAAACCGGTAACACAATTACACAAATGAAGCATTAGTTAAGTACTAGTAGCTCCTGAGTCCACCCTCTGTAAAGCAAGACACAGCAGTGGCTAGTGAGGGTGTTAACAGATGACTTATAAATACTTATTAACACTGCAATCCCTGGGTCATTCATGCACAGATGCACATGTAAGTAGGGTGTTAATCGTGTACTCACACTTCTTGCAGGATCTCATGATCCTGTAGTCTTGTGTGGGTGTCAAGGTGCTGCCGGCCTTTCAGGCTCATGTGTAAATGCTTTATGAGGCTTAGAGAGTCCTCACTTTACACGACCTAACACAAAATACTTCACTAACCACTACTAGTACCTGAATTAACCATGAACTGCAGTATTAATAAGTATTTATAACACATCTATTGACCCACGCACCATTGGTGCATGTCCTGCTTTACAAAAGCTTTACAATTACTTTATGAATGATTAATTCAGTAGTTACTAATGCTTTACTAATGCTTCTATTCAGATGTGTAGTTATAAAGTGTTACCAAAAAACAATAAAACCGGGGCCTTCGTATTAAAGGTAACAAAGGATGTATCTTGTCTGACTTCCGGCAAGATGGCGCTAGTGTGTGCGGCGAGCCGTCTGTTGGGTCTGTTGGCGTATTGGTTGCTATGGTTCTGTTCTGCCGCATGTGCCGTCATGATGTCGTTGCTCTACTCGTATGTGATCTCCAAGCGCTCCTCAATATCCGAGTGTCTCATGAGTTGCTGTCAAAGCACAATTTGGGAGATCCATTTTCAAACCTTCCTCCATTGCTCTCGGCTATACCGGCATACTTGCGCCGCCCACCTCGTGTCATTCCCCGGAGGAAGCGCCCTAGAAGACGGGGAAAGCGGGGTGGTGTCCGGGTGAGAATCAGCGCTTACCTAACGTCCCCCCATAGAAATGATCCTCGCCTCCTTCGCAGTGGTTATCGCCTTTTTCCGGTTCGATGGCTCCTGCCTGTTGTTCCTGGCGTTGCTGTGGGCCAACTCCACCTGCCGGTGGAGGCTCCTCTTCCCAGACGGATGCAAGCCCACAGAGGCGGCGTGGATAACAGGAACCTTCGCCCGCTGGATGGTGCATCAGCTTCAACATCAAAGAGGAGCGTACTGTCCGCCTGGCCCTCATTAACGCTAGATCGCTAGCTAATAAGACATTCCTGCTAAATGACTTCTTTTCCTCTCGGGACTTTGATTTTATGTTTCTGACGGAGACCTGGCTTCACGCTGGAGAGTTCACCCCATTTTCTGAACTTCTTCCCCCTGACTGTTTATTCATCAGCTCGCCTCGGACCACTGGCAAAGGTGCTGCAGCTTTTTGAAATAAAGTGTAATTGTCCCGTGCTGTGCGCAGTGGTCTACCGTCCACCAAAATTCAATAAGGACTTCATTCGGGCCTTCACAGACTTTGTGGCGGGGACTATAGTGAACTACGACAGTTTCTTAATTGCCGGTGATTTTAATATCCATGTCTGTTGTGAATCCAGACCTCTGGTCAAAGACTTTCTGAATCTTATTGACTATTTTAATCTCACTCAGTTGGTGACTGGCCCGACGCACGAGAAAGGTCACACACTGGACCTTGTGTTGGCCTGTGGTTTAAGTGTATGTATCACTGAAATATGTGATACACGTATATCGGATCATTTGCCTGTGTTATTTACTGTGACGCTGCCTTGTTCTGAAGTTAAGTCGCGCGCCCCTGCACGCTCCCTGTAAAGATTCTGTGCTTCACACCCTGGATGACTCTTATAATCTCAGTGCTGATGACATTACCACTCGTTTTAACTCTACCTGCACTGACATACTGGACTTGGTTGCTCCTGTTAGAACCAAACGCCCTAAACCAGTGACAGAGCCATGGCTCAATGACACCACCCACGCTCTTAGACGCACATGGAGACGCGCTGAGAGAAAGTGGAAGAAAGACAAAGTTCATGTCTCCTTAGGAATTCTAAGAGACTGCTTATCAGAGTACCAGAGAGCCGTTAAATCTGCAAAAACACAGTTGTCATAGGCCTCAGGTTCTTTTTAATACTATTAACTCTCTTATAAATCCATGTGAGTCTCCTTGCATCGTGCCAACGCCCACGCTCTGTGAAGAATTTCTTAAAGGTTTTACAGATAAGATCTCTGCTATTAGGGCCTCACCATCCTCTTTGGCCTCAGATCCTGCTATTTATTCTATGCACCCAGCTGTCTTAGAGCAGTTTGGGCCCGTGTCCCTCTCCTTTATATCTGAGGTAGTTAACCATCTGAGGCCTTCACATTGCCCCCTTGACAGTATTCCACCCAGACTGTTAAAAGATGTTTTTACCACTGTTGGGTCTTGTATTGTAAATTTGATGAACACCTCTCTTCTCTCAGGCTGTGTTCCTGCTGCTTTCAAACATGCTGTAGTACAGCCCCTCATCAAAAAGAGAAGTCTTGATCCCTCTGTTCTTTCTAATTTTAGGCCAATTTCTAAGCTGCCTTTTCTTTCAAAAGTCTTAGAGAAAGCAGTTTATGTACAATTACAAATGCACCTAGAAATTAATGGCATTTTTCAAAAGTTCCATTCTGGTTTCCCATCACGTCACAGCACTGAAACAGCCCTTTTAAGAGTTTTTAATGATCTTCTTTTAACTGTGGACTCTGGGAAATCCGCTGTTCTGGTGCTTTCGGACCTGACTGCTGCCTTCGACACGGTTGACCATAATATTCTTTTATCACGTATTGAGCTGTGTGTAGGCATTAAAGGTACTGCTGTAGAATGGTTCAAGTCTTACCTGTCAAATAGAAGCGTTTCTGTCCATATAGACCAATTCTCTTCAGCTGCGGCCCCACTTCACTGTGGGATCCCTCAAGGCTCCATTTTGGGCCCCATTCTCTTCTCATTGTATATGCTGCCCTTGGGGTCCATTTTTAAAAAAACATAATATGTATTTTCATTGTTTTGCTGATGATTTGCAAATCTATCTGCCTATAAAAACAAACAGCAGAGATTCTATACAGGCTTTGCTGAGCTGTTTAAAGGATGTCAAAACATGGATGGAGTTAAACTTCCTGAAACTAAATCAAAATAAGACTGAAATTATTGTATATGGACAGCCTGATCTGCTGGATGGTTATGATGGCGCTCTTGGCCCTTTAGCTTCCTACAGTCACTCTTCTGTTGGGAATCTTGGGGTGATTTTTGACAGCTCTTTTAAT
Source organism: Lampris megalopsis (assembly GCA_022114975.2). Lineage (NCBI taxonomy): Eukaryota > Metazoa > Chordata > Actinopteri > Lampriformes > Lampridae > Lampris > Lampris megalopsis. Next base: position 12,220 of record JAJHIY020001722.1, read on the forward strand.
TTTGACAAACAAATAAGCTCAGTAGTCAAAACAAGTTTTTTTCAATTACGACTTCTGGGAAAAGTGAAGGCCTATCTCCCTCCAAATGAACTTGAAAGGGTAATTCATGCGTTTATTACCTCTCGTTTGGATCATTGTAACTCATTGTATGTTGGTGTAGCTCAGTCGTCGCTTCATCGTCTGCAGCTTGTACAAAATGCAGCTGCTCGCCTGCTGACAGGAAAGAAGCGACATGAACACATAACGCCTGTACTGGCCTCCCTTCATTGGCTTCCTGTCTGTTTTAGGATCCAGTTTAAGATTTTATTACTTGTTTTCAAGTCGTTAAATGGGCTGGCACCATCTTATCTATCTGAGCTAATATGTTATCATACACCAGTCAGAGCACTCAGGTCAGCAAACCAGATGCTCCTACATGTTCCCAGATCCAGGCTTAAGAATAGGGGTGACAGAGCCTCTGCAGTGGCTGCTGCCCCTGATCTCTGGAACAACTTACCAGCACACATAAGATCTGCTCAGACCGTAGAGACTTTTAAATCTTGGTTACAGACCTACCTCTTCTCACAGGCATTAGATTCAAGTTGAGCTAGACACCGTGATTTTATTGTGGAAATATACTTTTACTCTTATGTTTTATTGTTTACATTTAATTCCTTTATTTTACTTTTACATGTATGTTTATATTCATATGTGTCACTTATTTTATGTTGTATTTTAAGCTTGTGCAGCACTTTGGTTCAACTGTGGTTGTTTTAAATGTGCTATATATATAAACTTGACTTGACTTGACTTGACTAAAGATGAAAACTCATGTCTATGACATGTTCTGCCACGTGTCTTCAGGCGATACCCTAAATTTGTTTGTTTGTTTGTTTGTTTGTTTGTTTGTTTCGCTGCTTCCTCTTGCAGGTGAACCCTTGCGAGCGGCAGCATTCCTGACAAGCAAGGTTTAATTACTCCAGCAAGAGTTCCCAGGAAGTGGACCTGAACCTATGCCACCGCAGACCACCTGGACTTTAAGATATTTGGAAGTACCTTGTTTTATTTTATTTTATTTCTCCATACCCAGTGTGGTGACTTTCAGCGGACCGTGTGACCAGAGTAGTCAGATGTAAGTAATCCGATTACTCTGATCGCACGTTAGCCGGAGTAATTGGATCATTTAGATACAGGGGTGATGGTGTGATACGTGGATTCCTCTGTGGTCTGCTGCCCCACCTGAACAGCCACACTACCTGAACCGCCTCCAGAAGAAAACAGAAGCAGAACTCCCGCGGAAAAAAATACACACTATAGTCTAAATATCACCTTAGCAACACAACTCAGGAAGTCGACTAAGGGTTGGGGGTTTTTTTTGGGGGGGGGGGTCCAGGGTTTGAGGCCGGGGGGGGGGTCGTACATTGTGCTGATTGAACAGCCCTCTGGGAGGGACTAAATTATAACTTAGGGTTAAACAAATGAATCTGACCAGACATGACTTGCCAAGCAGACAAAACGTAAAGGTGGAAACGTGTCTCCGGGTCACTGGGTCTTGGCGTCATACTAAGAGAAGACGGTTTAACAGGCAAGAAGACAAATGTTCAAATATTAAAAAAAATAAGATGCATTTGCAGCCAAGCACCAGCCTGCTAGTGGAGGGGAAGAGCAGCCATGCACAAAGCTGTGGTCTGAGTGGTAGTGCATCTGTTGAACTAATATTCCTGCTGTTCCCTTCCTCCTCATGCACGTCAGTGTGAATAAGTCATCCCCGGTCTGGGGAGGATGAGGGCGCCCTAAGCGCTTTCCCACTTGAGGAGATGGCGAGCAAATTAGCCACGCACGCTGAAGTTCCCTATCAAAAAGTCTCCTTACTCCCTCATTCCCTGTGATGCCGTTTGATCTCCCCCTCTTATTCTATATACCACCCCCTCCTGCAGCCCCACCTCCCTGCCTCCTCATCTTCTCTTATTCTATATACCACCCCCTCCTGCAGCCCCACCTCCCTGCCTCTTCAACTTCTCTAATTATATACACCACCCCCCTCCTGCAGCCCCACCTCCCTGCCTCCTCATTTTCTCTTATTCTATATACCACCCCCTCCTGCAGCCCCACCTCCCTGCCTCCTCATCTTCTCTTATTCTATATACCACCCCCTCCTGCAGCCTCACCTCCCTGCCTCCTCATCTTCTCTAATTATATACACCACCCCCCTCCTGCAGCCTCACCTCCCTGCCTCCTCATTTTCTCTTGTTCTATATACCACCCCCTCCTGCAGCCCCACCTCCCTGCCTCTTCATCTTCTCTTGTTCTATATACCACCCCCCTCCTGCAGCCTCACCTCCCTGCCTCCCTGCCTCCTCATCTTCTCTTGTTCTATATACCACCCCCTCCTGCAGCCTCACCTCCCTGCCTCCTCATCTTCTCTTGTTCTATATACCACCCCCTCCTGCAGCCCCACCTCCCTGCCTCCTCATCTTCTCTTGTTCTATATACCACCCCCTCCTGCAGCCTCACCTCCCTGCCTCCTCATCTTCTCTTATTCTATATACCACCCCCTCCTGCAGCCTCACCTCCCTGCCTCCTCATCTTCTCTTATTCTATATACCACCCCCTCCTGCAGCCTCACCTCCCTGCCTCCCTGCCTCCTCATCTTCTCTTGTTCTATATACCACCCCCTCCTGCAGCCTCACCTCCCTGCCTCCTCATCCTCTCTCTAGCTCTGAGAAATTTCCCAAACCCCTGAAAAAAGGAATTGTATAGTTCAGAAGTGCTCAAAGGGACTTTTATCTTCTCTGGATCGTTGCTTCTAAAAAAATAAAATTAAATAAACGGTGGACTTCAGAAATCTCCGGGCTCTTTTTGTTTGCTAATGGACAACTAATTCCTCGTCAGCAAGGAGAAATGCAGGAGTGCACTGCAGCTTGGCTTCCGCTGCTTTGTGGAAGTGCAAATGGCTGGTGTAGTCAGATTTTCTGTGTCAAATTTGATTGATTATTTTGTTAATTATCACCCTGGCTGATGTTTCTTATGTCAAATAACGTGTTTTTCATTCATTCATTCATTCATTCATTCATTCATTCATCCATCCACCATCCATCCATCCATCCATCCATCCATTCATTCATTCATTCATCCATCCACCATCCATCCATCCATCCATCCATTCATTCATCCATCCATCCATCCATTCATCCATCCATCCATCCATCCATCCATCCATCCATCCATTCATTCATTCATTCATTCATCCATTCGTTGTGTGAATTAGTAATATGGCTGAAACAATATCGATGGAAATGTTATTTTCACAGCAATAAAAATATCTACAAGTCCTCCGACCCATACGACCACATAGGTCGTATACCCTCTAATACCACCCACAGGAGCGTTTCCTAAATCAGCGCCCCTACCGGCGGCAGGAGATATGCCACAGATACGTTTCGACTCTGTGCATTGTGGGTTTTTATCTACTTGTTGACATCCTTTTATAGACAGGCCGATACAGGAGAGTCGTCAGTAAATACTGATAAAAACAACGTGAGAACAACAGAACATGTAGTCGGTGCGTTTTTCGGTTGTTTCGCCCTCTAGTATAGTAACTAAGATTGCTATTGGCAGCGGGACCGCTAGAGGTCGCTTCACTTTAAAACGCAGTTGCTTGTACTTGTTAGTGAACTTTAAATGATCCGGTTCTACTTTTCTCCACGTACAGTACACGGTTTAATTGTCTTTAGGCGCCTTTGGTTCGTGAATGTGAAACAACAAAATGGCAGCAAGTCTTCTTGCCATCCGAAATAACTGTGAACTAGATTAGGACGTCTGAGGACGTGAAAGGGCCTTCAGAGCACGTCTTGCTTCCGTAACGTGGTTTATGTGTTGGGTTATAGTCTGAATTCAAGCACGACAGCAGGGCCCATGTGGGAATGTATGACGTAGCAGCCAATTAAATGTAGATTCATCCAAACTAAGAGCATTAATTGGCTGCTAAGACACGCGTTCCCACATGGGCCCTGCTGTTGTGTTTGAACTCAGACCACAACATGACGGGTTTTGTAGCACCGTCAGAGTTTTAAAACCTAATAATGTAATTCTTTTAATGACGGGCTTTTGTTTTGTTTTGTTTTGGGGGGGGCAGTGGGGCAATATGTAGATTAGCACACGTATTGTTCCCATGGATGTGTTATTTGTTCTTTAATTTTTTGTTTAAGTAGACAAAATTGGTATTGTAGGTTACCTGGTCTAATGGTTAGGCTTCCCGGTTTTCCCCGCGGGGGCCCGGGTTTGACTCCCGGTATGGGAACGATGATCTTCCACCTCAAGCTGAGCGCGTGCTGAGCGTTCCAGAACAAACTGGCTGCCGTACATCTGCCGGGTGGTGCTGCACACTGGTCGTGGTTGAAGCGAGTTGCCCCCTTCAACGTGAAGCTCTTTGCGTGTCTAGAAAAGTGCTGTACAAATGTTGTTGTTATTATTTCTTTCACGTTTCCTGTTTTACATCCAGCACAGCCGGGTCCAAACCACGGACCCGAGGCACTGTAGGGCACATGTCACTTGATTGACAGTACTCGTCGTAATATGTGGGCTGTTCCGAGTAGGGTGGTCTTCTGGACTGCAGTGACGTTGATGTTGCCTGGGATACGGTTGGTATCTGGTGGTGTTGTTCCGGTCTTCATTCCCCACATCCTGTTGCTTTCCGGCTCCAGGTCTCTGTACTTGGTCAGCTTCTCTGTGACTTCCACTGAGCTGTTTCTCTCGGATGGTGTTGCCATGTCGACGAACATGCCCCTCTGTTGCTCCCTGTCCCTGATAACGATGCCGGGCTTGCTGGCTTTTATCTCTCTGTCAGTGTGATGGGCGTGTCCCAGAGGGTGGTGACGTCATTGTTTTCAGTGACCGTTGTTGGCTGTTTGTACCACTTCTCAGTTGTCTTGATTATTATTATTATTATTATTATTATTATTATTATTATTATTATTATCATTATTATTATTATTATTATCATTATTATTATTATTTTTATTGTTGTTATTATTATTATTATCATTATTATTATTATTATTATCATTATTATTATTATTATTATTATTATTGTTGTTGTTGTTGTTGTTGTTGTTGTTGTTGTTATCGCGTAAATCACTATCAGAGGGGAATAGTGCTGTCCTATGGCAAAACGAAGGTTTGAGACTAAAAGTGGCCGCCTACAGGTTGTGCTGGAGAAGAGCAGCTTTGCTGTTCCTACCATTAGACTGTACCAAGTCTCACGTCTCATATCCGTGTCAGGAACACCCAGAGTCTGCGTGGCCTGGTATTGAATCCGACCTCGTATACCCGATCCTTCTGAAATATGTATTGCACAATTCCAGGAAGTGGGTCAGTTTAGCTATTAAGGGTAACTTTCTTTTACAAAATACTCTTAACGTCTGGAGGCCAACTCGGGAAACAGAGGGCTTGTACAACACAACACCCCACTGACCCTCCTATGCTCTGACCCAGATTCCCCCTGGTCCGGCGCACAACTCTATGTATGGTCTGGTAAAGGCATCAAGACACTGGAGACATTTTAGGAAACGGTTCAGTCTGGACTTTTGATCAGTTAAGTGATAGGCACAACATCCCAGCCACCCAGCTTCTCAGGTGCTAACAGCTAAGCAACTACGGTGTGTCCACTCCCCAACAGTCTCAACGCTGTGGTGCAATCTCCTCTTCAGTAGTGTCATCAACAGCGCGGACTCGATCAAACTAGAGACACGACACTATGGCTCAGTCTCCGGGACAGCGAAAGACAATTCAGCTGAACTTTTTTGTTTGTTTTATATATATATACATTTATTTCTGATTTTTCCCTTTTTTCTCGCAATTTAGCAACACCCACCCTCGTACTGCATGCGCTCGCCAACTGCATCTCTCCGGCCGGCAGTCTTGAAGGAGTCGCGACTCCAGGAGGCCGAACCACTGCTTTCCCCCCCCCCACACCCAGAGACACAGTCATGTGACGAACACAAGCCGACTCCGCCCCCCTCCCCAACACAGCGCTGCCAATGACTGCTGCTTCATGGAGTCCGGCCATAGTCGGATCTGACGAGACCGGGGCGCGAACCCGGGTCCCCAGTGGGCAACTGCATCAACAGAAACCCGATGCTTAGACCGCTACACCACCGCGGACCCCAAATCAGCTGAACTTAAAACAATGAGAGAATGACTTTGGTGTTGAAATTGCCGATAAAAAGTTGGATGACATGTGGCTCAACCTATCCGGCTGTTTTACCCCTAACTGAGCAGAAGACGTCCCTCTGCCTAGCAACGCCCTCCACCTCCTCCTGGGGATCCCAAGGCGTCCCCAGGCCATTCTGGACACATAGTCCCTCTAGCGAGTTCTGGGTCTACCTCGGCAGGTCCTCCCAGTTGGTCGTTCCAGGAAAATATCCAAAGAAGGGCGCCCAGGAGGAATCCTGATCAGATGCCCGAACCACCTCAACTGGCTCCTTTTGACGTGAAGGAGCAGCGGCTCTACTCCGAGCTCCCTCCGGATGTCCGAGCTCCTCCTCCTATCTCTAAGGCTGAGCCCAGACACTCTACGGAGGGAACTCAGTTCAGCCGCTTGTATCCACCATCTCACCCTTTCAGTCACCACCCAAAGCTCATGACCACAGGTGAGGGTTGGAACGAAGACTGACTGGTAAACTGAGAGCTTCGCCTTCAGGCTCAGCTCCCTCTACACCACAACGGTCCGGTACAACATCCCATTACTGCTGATGCTGCACCAATCCGCCTGTCCATCTCCCCAAGATACTTGAACTCCTTCACTTGAGGCAACAACTCATCCCCAACTCACCCCCCCATTTCTGTGAGATCACGTTGTAAAAAAATGTACGTCCACTACATGTGGTGAATAAAGAGTTATTGTCTTCTTTTTTTCTTTTTTTTCTACTTTTTAGTGAATTCCAGTCCATATTGCACTTTAAATATGTGATTTTAAATATCCACACAGTTTCCTGTGTATTACATCTTGACCACTTCATCAGCTTCTGTCTTGCTATTCCTGTGTGACATGTCTGCTCGGCTTATGGCTCTGATGAACCCCAGGGATGTCTAAATGGAGGGCCTCGCAGCACCGTGGAAGGCGTGCTTGGCCAATATCCTGCACGAAGGACAACAAAATCCCTTCATGTCTTGTGTGCACAATGGATGACTGCTGTCATTTAGGTCAATATATAAAGAATAGCCAGTGTAAAGAGGGGTGTGGGTGTGGGGTGGGGGCTCTACATGTAGCTTCTCCACTCCTAGATTAAGGGACATGGCCCAGAAATCTCATCTCACCTTTCGCGTGCGTCGAGCACGCCGGCCTCGCCTCACTTCGCACCACCTTCTTTTCTCCATCTGAATGCCATCGTGTCTACCTAGCCAGGAGCAGAAATGATCTGCTAACATTTCACTTCTCCATGAATATTTGATTATCAAAAATTGCCCTGAGGGAATGGACTGGGGCCCGAGATTCAGTTTTG
>JAJHIY020001721.1:7500-10000 GCA_022114975.2 Lampris megalopsis
TGTCCCGATGACACACCAAGTACCTTCCTAGCTGTCTTCCTCACTATTTCTGCAGCGCTTGCCCAGCCATCTGGCAACTCTTCACTACCACTCAGTGCCTGTGTTAACTCCTGCCTGAACTCCACACAACAGTCTTCCTTCTTCAACTTCCACCATTTGATCTGCGGCTGTGTCTTCACTCGCTTCCTCATGTTGGTCTCCAAAGTCATCTTACAGACCACCATCCGATGCTGCCTAGCTACGTTCTCCCCTGTCACCACCTTGCAGTATCCAATCCCTTTTACATCGCGCCTTCTACACAAGATATAGTGCACCTGTGTGCACTTTCCTCCACTCTTATACGTCGTCACCCTGTGCTCCTCCCTCTTCTCGAAATATGTATTCACCTCAGCCATTTCCATCCTTTTCGCAAAATCGAACACCATCTGTCCTTCCACATTTCTCTCCTCGATTCCATACCTTACCATCAACTCCTCATCACCTCTGTTCCCTTCAGCAACATGTCCATCGAAGTCCGCTCCAATCACCACTCCCTCCTCCTTGGGTACCCTTTCCACCACGTCGTCCAAGTCAACTCCAGAATTCTTCTTTTTCGTCCATCTTACACCCGACTTGCGGGGCATATGCGCTGATAACCGTCAGCAATACACCTTCGATTTCCAGCTTCACAATCCTCACTCTGTCTGACACTGTGTTCACCTCCAGCACGCTCTTGACATACTCTTCCTTCAGAATGACCCCTACCCCATTTCTCCTCCCATTCGCACCATGGTAGAAGAGTTTGAACCCACCTGCGATACTCCTGGCCTTACTCCCCTTCCACCTTGTCTCTTGTCACCTTTCTTCTTTCCATCACGTCAGCCAGCTCTCTCCCTTTACTAGCCATAGTGCCAACATTCAAAGTTCCGACTGACTCTCACCTCCACACGCCTACCCTTCCTCCTCTCTAGCTGCCTCTGGACATGCCTTCCCCCTCTCCTTTTCCTTCGCCCAACAGTAGCCTAGTTTCCACCGGCACTCTGCTGGTTAACAGTACCGATGGCGGTCGTCGGTAACCCGGGCCTCGACCGATTCGGTATGGAAATCTTATTTATGATCCGCATATTTGATTTGGCAAAGATTTGACGCCGGATGCCCTTCCTGACGTAACCCTCCCCATTTGTCCGGGCTTGGGACCTGCACTAAGAATGCACTGGCTTGTGCATCCTCAGTGGCTGGGTTGCACGCTTTTCTATGTTTGCCCCTCACTTTTGTGGCGTGAACTATCAATTCTAGTAATACAGGTGTGTTTATGTTAGGTATCACAGACACACGCACACGCACAATATATGTCCAAAAGTATTGAGATAACTGACCATTACACCTACAGGAGCTTTTGTGACATCTCATTCTGAATCCATAGAAACCCATATTCCACGAAGCTCCCGGCGCACAGTTTTTGTGCCGATGTTAATGCCAGGAGAAGTTTGGATCTCTGCAGTTATTGAGTCAACAGAGCGTTGGCGACTTGAGTTGCTGTTGTCCCTAAAGGCTTGCACTTTTCAATAATATGATGATATATGAAGCATAGAGAGTAAACGGGATAGATACCTTTTGAACAGCACCCACCCTCTAGTACAGCACTTTGAAGGTACATATGTCGTCACTTGCTGTAGTGGTTTTTACTGATGGGCGTGGCCAGGTTTTCAGAAGCCTCTCAGTTGTCAATGTGAGAGCCAGGGGACGCGTCTGCCGTACGTTTAGGGTTAGGGTTAGGTGATTTCTCTGGCAGGGCTACTTACAGTAGGGCTGCTTACACCACACCCCGGACTGGATTTGTTGCGTGTTTGTGTCCTGATCGATGGGCCAACTTAACACGCCTTCGGAGGGTGTCCGCCGGCCGGCTTTGCCGGCGTTCGGGCGGTCGGTTCCTCCGGTCTGGCGGATCGATGTCCTTTATTTAATGTTCTTAGTGGCGAGCAGAGTGCGGAGTGGGAGGGGCTCTACCGCGTAGTCGTCCTCTCCGTTGCACAGCTCGACAGCGTGCTCGGCGGTGCTCAGCCGGACCGTCTATCCCAGTTGCTCTTCCACGGCTCCCCTCGCGAGGCTTGCCCCCCCCCCCCCCCCCTCCAACATCTGTATGGGGAGGGGTGGAACAGCTCCGTGTTTACCTCGCGGGGCTTCCCGGAAGACATTTTCTCAAAGTCCTCGTGTGACCGGTCTACTTTTTCATTGCGTTGTGTAGGAAAGACAGGACAACTTGTCTCCTTCATGGGATCTGTATTCTGTCGCATATAAACAGAGCAGGTTTCTGGAAGCTTCAGATCAGCTCCTACTGTAGCCTCTTTCTACGTGTCCAAAGCGGGAAAGAGCGCGTAGCTCGCAATACAGGTTTTTTTTTTTTTTACAAAAACACATAAAACATAGCAGTCGCGTATAAACAGGACAGATTTCAGGAAACTTTAGATCAGCTCCTACTGTAGCATACGCAGGAATTGGGACCCACATTAGGAATGGATAA
>JAJHIY020000852.1:0-10000 GCA_022114975.2 Lampris megalopsis
CAGGCAGACAGAATGACTGACAGGCAGACAGAATGACTGACTGACTGACTGACTGACTGACTGACAGACAGACAGACTGACAGGCAGACAGAATGACTGACTGACTGACAGACAGCTAGACTGACGGACAGACAGAATGACTGACTGACAGGCAGACAGACAGACAGTCTGGCAGACATGGAAAGACCGACACCGGACCCCGGCAGAACCTGACTTCTTCCTAAAAGGGGTTTAAAGCGGTGACGCGTGCTGGTCACACGTCACAGTCACGTGATCTCCGGCCCACGTTGCTTTTTTTTAATCACACCGGTTTGGTTGATATGAAACAACGTGTGACGACGCGCGGTTTCAGCCAGCGTTGTGTGACGTCATCGCCGCGGTAATACGGGACGGCAGCGCAACCTGTAGCAGGGCTTGTGGTTGTCGTGTGATGACGCGTGGTTTCGGCCAGCGTCGTGTGACGTCATCACCAGCGGGGCTTGCGGTTATCGTAGTAGCGAGTTTATCTCGTAATAGAAGCCACAGCAGCAGAGTTCCCTTCACCAAACCAGCCGAGATGACGTCACAGTATAAGATTGATATGCTTAAATTACATCTGAATTAAACCTTGACTGTTTGTGTTGGTGGCCATGGTAATTAATGCGTCTGCACGCGCGCGTGTGTGTGTGTGTGTTGGTGTGCGCGTGTGCGACAGCATTGTGACTCCCCTGAAGGAGCCCGCCAGTCTAGTGGTCCACCCCCCCCACCCTGTCTCCCCCCTCCTCTCCCCACACCCTTCCTCCAGGTCCTCCTCTCTCCTCTTCCTCTTCCTCTCAGAGGTTCCCCCCTCTCTCTCTCTCTCTCTCTCTCTCTCTCTCCCCCCCCCCTCTCTCTCTCTCCCTCTCTTCCCCCCCCCTCTCTCTCCCTCTCTCTCTCTCTCCCTCTCCCTCTCTCTCTCTCCCTCTCTCCCCCCCTCCCTCTCTCTCCCTCTCTCTCTCCCTCTCTCTCTCTCTCTCTCCCCCTCTCTCTCCCTCTCTCCCCCCCTCTCCCTCTCTCCCTCTCTCCCCCCCTCTCTCTCTCCCTCTCTCCCTTTCGCTCTCTCTCTCTCTCTCTCTCTCTCCCTCTCTCTCTCTCTCCCCCTCTCTCTCCCTCTCTCTCTCCCTCTCTCACAGGATGCACAAACTGGAAATGGTGAGGCAGCGAGGGGTCACACAGTGGAGAATGTGTGTGTGTGTGTGTGTGCGTGTGTGTGTGTGTGTGGGTGACTGTGTCCCGCCGTCCAATAGCTGCCTCAGCAGCAGCAGGAGGCCCCACCCTCATCCCGACGTTTCCAGGGTGATGGTGTGACGGTGTTCTTTTCAAACATTCCATTCTTCCCCTCCGCGCCGACCAGCGTTTCCTGCTCTCCCTTCCCTATCCTTCCCTCCCTCGCTCCCTCCCTTCCTCGCCCACCTTCCCTTCCCCTGTCCCAGCCCAGGGCCACCTCCACACGTCGCCTCCGCCCTGAAGACCCCCTACACACACACACACACACACACACACACACACACACCCCTCCTCGACCCACGCCTCCTCACACCCACAGGATCTGTGTGCTTTCCAGGCGGACCACCTTCCATTATCAGAACCAGAACCCCTCCTCAGACCTTCCACTGGCCGTGACCTCCACCCTCCACGCCCGCTGATAAACACAGAACTGACCAGACTACGCGGCAACAGACGAGTCCAACATCTGCAGATGTGCAGTGACTGACAGGCTCAGAAGCTGTCTTGTCCGCACAGATGACTGACAGCAACACGCCGTCACCTTGGCGACGTCCTTAACGGTGTCTGTGATCCAGGCGGGTTGACAGGAAACATCTCTTACCCAGCGCCTCCAACCACCTTCTAGACTCACAATCACACACACTTATGCAAAGTGTGTGTGAGTGTGTGTGTGTGTGTGTGTGTGTGTGTGTGTGTGTGTGTGTGTGTGTGTGTGTGTGTGTGTGTGTGTGTGTGTGTGTGTGTGTGTGTGTGGAGGAAGTGGGCCTACAGTATGGGCTGGTCTGAACTGGGCTGGTTGGTGTGTGAGGACGGGGTGAGTGATGGATGGCAGCAGACGGGGAGCTGCATTCTGATCAGACCATCTACGTGAAAGCTGCAGGAGATTCCCAGAGCAGACTGTCCACATGATCCAGACTGTCCAGATGATCCAGACTTTCCAGATAATACTGACTGTCTACATATTACAGACTGTCCAGACAGTCCAGATGATCCAGACTTTCCAGATAATACTGACTGTCCACATATTACAGACTGTCCAGATATTACAGACTGTGCGGATAATACAGACTGTCCAGGTGATACTGACTGTCCACATGATCCAGACTGTCCAGATATTACAGACTGTCCAGATGATCCAGACTTTCCAGATAATACTGACTGTCCACATGATCCACACTGTCCAGATAATACAGACTGTCCATATGATCCAGACTGTCCAGATATTACAGACAGTCCAGATGATCCACACTGTCCAGATAATACAGACTGTCCACATGATCCAGACTGTCCACATGATCCAGACTGTCCAGATAATACAGACTGTCCAGATGATCCAGACTGTCCAGATATTACAGACAGTCCAGATGATCCAGACTTTCCAGATGCTCCTGACTGTCCACATATTACAGACTGTGCAGATATTACAGACAGTCCAGATGATCCAGACTGTCCAGGTGATACTGACTGTCCAGATGCTCCTGACTGTCCAGATAATACAGACTGTCCAGGTGATACTGACTGTCCAGATGCTCCTGACTGTCCAGATAATACAGACTGTCCAGGTCATACTGACTTTCCAGATGATACAGACTGTCCAGATATTACAGACTGTGCGGATAATACAGACTGTCCAGGTGATACTGACTGTCCAGATATTACAGACAGTCCAGATGATCCAGACTGTCCAGGTTATACTGACTGTCCAGATGCTCCTGACTGTCAAGATAATACAGACTGTCCAGGTGATATTGACTGTCCAGATGCTCCTGACTGTCCAGATAATACAGACTCTCCAGGTCATACAGACTGTCCAGATGATACAGACTGTCCAGATATTACAGACTGTGCGGATAATACAGACTGTCCAGGTGATACTGACTGTCCAGATAATACAGACTGTCCAGATAATACAGACTATCCAGATGATACTGACTGTCCAGATGATACTGACTGTCCAGATAATACAGACTATCCAGATGATACTGACTGTCCAGATAATACAGACTTTCTAGATGATACTGACTGTCCAGATATTACAGACTGTCCAGATATTACAGACTGTGCAGATAATACAGACTGTCCAGATGCTCCTGACTGTCCAGATAATACAGACTGTCCAGATGATACAGACTGTCCAGATGATACAGACTGTCCAGAAAATACTGACTGTCCAGCTAATACAGACTGTCCAGATAATACAGACTATCCAGATGATACAGACTGTCCAGATAATACAGACTATCCAGATGATACTGACTGTCCAGATAATACAGACTTTCTAGATGATACAGACTGTCCAGATAATACAGACTGTCCGGATGATCCTCAGTATCTCTGTAGTAGTTCAGAGACATGAGGCAGCAGATCCGGGCAATCTGGTTGGTTGTGAGACAGAGCTAACTTGGCTGCTGTTGCTGAAGGTCTCTCTCATTGAACAGTTAGCATGGCTGCTATTCCATGCCCCCCGTCCCCCCGGCTCTGCAGCTATAGTCCATGCTATTCCCCTCATGCTACACCCATAGAAAATATGTACAGAAAACTGACGTCCCGCTGTATGTCAGACAAACCAGTTCAGGAGGGGATCTATCCCAGCATGCACTTCTCCGCCAGCATGACGGTAATGGCAGTATGAATGAAGGCTTTATAATAAATAGGATTAATTATAATATGTTAACAAGAGATCAACATTGCATGGTTGTTAAAGTGTTGGACGTGATATGTGGGGATATCAGCGAAGTATGTGGTGATACTAGTGAAGTATGTGGTGATACTAGTGAAGTATGTGGTGATACCAGTGAAGTATGTGGTGATACCAGTGAAGTATGTGGTGATACCAGTGAAGTATGTGGTGATATCAGTGAAGTATGTGGTGATATCAGTGATGTATGTGGCGATATCAGTGAAGTATGTGGTGATACCAGTGTAGTATGTGGTGATACCAGTGAAGTACGTGGTGATATCAGTGAAGTATGTGGTGATACCAGTGAAGTATGTGGTGATACCAGTGAAGTATGTGGTGATACCAGTGAAGTATGTGGTGATACCAGTGAGGTATGTGGTGATACCAGTGAGGTATGTGGTGATACCAGTGAAGTATGTGGTGATACCAGTGAAGTATGTGGTGATACCAGTGAAGTACGTGGAGATACCAGTGAAGTATGTGGTGATACCAGTGAAGTATGTGGTGATACCAGTGAAGTATGTGGTGATACCAGTGAGGTATGTGGTGATACCAGTGAAGTATGTGGTGATACCAGTGAAGTACGTGGTGATACCAGTGAAGTATGTGGTGATACCAGTGAGGTACGTGGTGATACCAGTGAAGTACGTGGTGATACCAGTGAAGTATGTGGTGATACCAGTGAAGTACGTGGTGATACCAGTGAAGTACGTGGTGATACCAGTGGTAAAATGTGCGGATGCTCATGTGTCGTGTCTGTTTCCTCATCCTGTCTGCTGTTTTACTTCTTACGTCTCTCAGTTTTCCCCAGAAAACTCGATTCTAGTGTTGTCTGGCATCTCTCCTGACCGACTGTTGGGGGAGGAGGAGGAGGAGGAGGCGGAGGAGGAGGAGGAGGAGGAGGAGGAGGAAGTGTTCATTCTTCATTAAAAAAAAAAAACAACTTCGCTGGCAGGGAGAAGAATCTAGCAGTGTCTGACGGAGCAGAGCTCCCCTGTCAGGGGCTCCTCGGCAGGCTGACTCAGAGCCCGCTCCTCCTCCCACTCCTCCTCCCACTCCTCCTCCCACTCGGCCCCGGCCGGACCCCAGCGTGGGAGGCAGCACAGCCCAAGACCAGAGCCTCAGGCTGGGCACACATACAGCCAGCACGGGCCCACGGTTGTGCAGCTCTGAAAGGATTTCATTGCCTCTCCCACACACACACACACGCAGCACACGCACACACGCACACACGCACACACACGCAACACACACGCAACACACGCAGCACAAGAAAAGCAGCACGGTCTACCCACATGCAGCACCCACGTAGAGCCCCGCTTTCTCTTTAATGATGTCATGTGCCGCACATCTGAGACGAGGGACACACTTGTGTGTGTGTGTCTGTGTGTGTGTGTGTGTGTGTGTGTGTCTGTGTGTCTGTGTGTGTGTGTGTATCAGGCTAACAGTTACCTTTGCTATTGGTTTATATTGATCCACGCTGCATGTATGACAGCAGCTGTACCACACAGCCTCATAGACTCACTTATCTATCAGTTATCTATCAGTTATCTATCAGTTATCTATCACTTATCAATCAGTTATTTATCACTTATCTATCACTTATCTATCAGTTATTTATCACTTATCGATCAGTTATCTATCAATTATCTATCAGTTATTTATCACTTATCTATCACTTATCTATCAGTTATTTATCACTTATTTATCAGTTATATATCAGTTATCTATCAGTTATCTATCAGTTATCTACCAGTTATCTATCAGTTATCTATCAGTTATTTATCAGTTATCTATCAGTTATTTATCAGTTATCTATCAGTTATCTATCAGTTATTTATCAGTTATCTATCACTTATCAGTTATTTATCTGTTATCTATCACTTGTCTACCAGTTATTTATCAGTTATCTATGTTATCTATCACTTATCTATCAGTTATTTATCAGTTATCTATCACTTATCTGTCAGTTATTTATCACTTATTTATCAGTTATTCATCAGTTATCTATCATTTATCTATCAATTATCTATCAGTTATTCATCAGTTATCTATCAATCATCTATCAGTTATTTATCAGTTATCTATCAATTATCTATCAGTTATATATCAGTTATCTATCAGTTATCTATCAGTTATCTACCAGTTATCTATCAGTTATCTATCAGTTATTTATCAGTTATCTATCAGTTATTTATCAGTTATCTATCAGTTATTTATCACTTATCTATCAGTTATCTATCAGTTATCTACCAGTTATCTATCAGTTATCTATCAGATATCTGTCAGTCATTTATCAGTTATCTATCAGTTATTTATCAGTTATCTATCAGTTATCTATCAGTTATCTACCAGTTATCTATCAGATATCTGTCAGTCATTTATCAGTTATCTATCAGTTATTTATCAGTTATCTATCAGTTATTTATCACTTATCTATCAGTTATCTATCAGTTATCTATCAGTTATCTACCAGTTATATATCACTTATCTATCAGTTATCTATCAGTTATCTATCAGTTATCTACCAGTTATCTATCAGTTATCAATCAGTTATTTATCAGTTATCTATCAGTTATTTATCACTTATCTATCAGTTATCTATCAGTTATGTATCAGTTATCTACCAGTTATCTATCAGTTATCTATCAGTTATCTACCAGTTATCTATCAGTTATCTATCAGTTATTTATCAGTTATCTATCAGTTATTTATCAGTTATCTATCAGTTATTTATCACTTATCTATCAGTTATCTATCAGTTATCTATCAGTTATTTATCAGTTACCTATCAGTTATTTATCAGTTATCTATCAGTTATCTATCAGTTATCTACCAGTTATCTATCAGATATCTGTCAGTCATTTACCAGTTATCTATCAGTTATCTATCAGTTATCTATCAGTTATCTATCACTTATCTATCAGTTATCTACCAGTTATCTATCACTTATCTATCAGTTATCTACCAGTTATCTATCAGTTATCTATCAGTTATCTATCAGTTATCTATCAGTTATCTACCAGTTACCTATCAGTTATTTATCAGTTATTTATCAGTTATCGAGCCATCCCATCCAAATCCAACAGCATACAACAACCGCACAACACTGACGGAATGCCAGTCGAGCCAGAATAGAGTTGAATATAAAAATGCAGCAGGAATGTCAGAGTCCCCAGATGTGACGTGACCCCCAGATACGACGTCACCCCCAGATGCGACGTGACCCCCCAGATGTGACGTGACCCCCAGATGCGACGTGACCCCCAGATGTGATGTTACCCTCAGAGCCTTCTGTCTCCCGTCTCCCGTCTCCCGCCACTGTTGCATGTGTCTAACTGGTCAAAGGTCTCCGAGTAAGAAGCAGCGGATATAAAGCGTTCACCCCAAAGCGCATGCGTGCTGTTGCTCCACAAGTGAAGCGAGAGAAGTTTGTCTCTTACCGGTGTGGTGGGCGCCCGGCCGGTGTCCTCCATCACAAGGCGACACTGTGGGAAACAGGTGGCATGATGGGAGAATGTCACTCATTTCATATTCAACCTTTACAGACAGTCTCATCTCTGACACCTTCATCTAAGTGAGATCCAGAAAACAGGTTTTTTCTACAGGGGGTGGATGGACCTGCACATGGCGGCGTGCTGCGGGCTGTGGACCGTCTCGGGAGGTCCAGATGCTCATTAGAATATCTCACATTTGTGTGTGGGCGGTTTTTAGCAGCTCTCCCATCGAGCTCCTCACGCTGTGCCACAAACACTGTTCTCGGTCCAACACAGCCCGGATCCTCACCCCGAAGTCTGTCCACTTTTCAAACAACAATTTGTCTTCCAAAACCAACTTCTGTCAGTGTTTCAGATCGACTAGCCACACGTCACAACCGGCCAATGAGAAGGCCCACGTAGGAGGTCCGCCCCGCACGCCGTGCCTCATCAAGCAGCAGTCCTGCTGCGGTACATGGCTTACTGTAAGCACGCACACACCTCCTTTATGTTACAAGATGCTCTGGCGAGATACCGTGGGGTGACTAGATGCTGGGGGGTGACTAGATACTGTGGGGTGACTAGATACTGTGGGGTGACTAGATACTGTGGGGTGCCTAGATACTGTGGGGTGACTACATACTGTGGGGTGACTACATACTGTGGGGTGCCTAGATACTGTGGGGTGACTACATACTGTGGGGTGACTAGATACTGTGGGGTGCCTAGATACTGTGGGGTGACTAGATACTGTGGAGTGACTACATACTGTGGGGTGACTACATACTGTGGGGTGACTAGATACTGTGGGGTGACTAGATATTGTGGGGTGACTAGATACTGTGGGGTGACTAGATACTGTGGGGTGACTAGATACTGTGGGGTGACTACATACTGTGGGGTGCCTAGATACTGTGAGATGACTAGATACTATGGGGTGACTAGATACTGTGGGGTGACTAGATACTGTGGGGTGCCTAGATACTGTGGGGTGACTAGATACTGTGGGGTGACTAGATACTGTGGGGTGCCTAGATACTGTGGGGTGACTAGATACTGTGGGGTGACTAGATACTGTGGGGTGCCTAGATACTGTGGGGTGACTAGATACTGTGGGGTGACTAGATACTGTGGGGTGACTACATACTGTGGGGTGACTACATACTGTGGGGTGACTAGATACTGTGGGGTGACTAGATACTGTGGGGTGACTAGATACTGTGGGGTGACTACATACTGTGGGGTGCCTAGATACTGTGAGATGACTAGATACTATGGGGTGACTACATACTGTGGGGTGACTAGATACTGTGGGGTGACTAGATACTGTGGGGTGCCTAGATACTGTGGGGTGACTAGATACTGTGGGGTGACTACATACTGTGGGGTGACTACATACTGTGGAGTGACTAGATACTGTGGGGTGACTAGATACTGTGGGGTGACTAGATACTGTGGAGTGACTAGATATTGTGGGGTGACTAGATACTGTGGGGTGACTAGATATTGTGGGGTGACTAGATATTGTGGGGTGACTAGATACTGTGGGGTGACTAGATACTGTGGGGTGACTAGATACTGTGGGGTGACTAGATACTGTGGGGTGACTAGATACTGTGAGATGACTAGATACTGTGGGGTGACTAGATACTGTGGGGTGACTAGATATTGTGGGGTGACTAGATATTATGGGGTGACTAGATACTGTGGGTTGACTAGATAGTGTGGGGTGCCTAGATACTGTGGGGTGACTAGATACTGTGGGGTGACTAGATACTGTGGGGTGACTAGATATTGTGAGGAAACTAGAGAAAAAACCATAGCGGGCAACAGGAAGCAACGGCGCCCTGCTCACCCCCTCCGCGTTACCAACCAACACCGAGGGACAGAAGTGCAACCCGCATACATCCCGCATACAACCCGCATACACCCGCATACATCCCGCATACATCCCGCATACAACCCGCATACACCCGCATACACCCGCATACAACCCGCATACACCCGCATACACCCGTATATACCCGCATACACCCGCATACACCCGCATACATCCCTCGCTCCGAGAAGGATCTGTGATTTTTTTGTTTTTTTGCAGACCAAATGGACAAGTGAGACTTCCGTCTCTTCATGCACCTCTGCTCAGTCGGTGCTCCGTAGTCCCCCGTGAAGACCTCTTATCAAATCAGCATGTGGACGTTATGTCCACATAACACCCGGGAGGGGTTTGCAACAGATGAAGACAGGTGAAGACGAGAGTGCAGGCAGGGTGGAGTGGGTGGAGAAGAGAGTGCAGGCAGGGTGGAGTGGGTGCAGAAGAGAGTGCAGGCAGGGTGGAGTGGGTGCAGAAGAGAGTGCAGGCAGGGTGGAGTGGGTGGAGAAGAGAGTGCAGGCAGGGTGGAGTGGGTGGAGAAGAGAGTGCAGGCAGGGTGGAGTGGGTGGAGAAGAGAGTGCAGGCAGGGTGGAGTGGGTGCAGAAGAGAGTGCGGGCAGGGTGGAGTGGGTGCAGAAGAGAGTGCGGGCAGGGTGGAGTGGGTGCAGAAGAGAGTGCAGGCAGGGTGGAGTGGGTGGAGAAGAGTGTCAGGAGTGATGTGTGACAG
>JAJHIY020000852.1:17500-100000 GCA_022114975.2 Lampris megalopsis
CTTATATTCTTATAACCTTATATCCTTACATCCTTATATCCTTATATCCTTATATCCTTACATCCTTATATCCTTATATCCTTATATCCTTATAACCTTATATCCTTATATCCTTATATCCTTATAACCTTATATCCTTACATCCTTACATCCTTATATCCTTATATTCTTATAACCTTATATCCTTACATCCTTATATCCTTATATCCTTATATCCTTACATCCTTATATCCTTATATCCTTATATCCTTATAACCTTATATCCTTATATCCTTATATCCTTATAACCTTATATCCTTATATCCTTACATCCTTATATCCTTATAACCTTATATCCTTATATCCTTACATCCTTATGTTCTTATAACCTTATATTCTTATAACCTTATATCCTTATAGTCTTATATCCTTATGTTCTTATAGTCTTATATCCTTATAAGCTTATATTCTTATAACCTTATATCCTTATATCCTTATAAGCTTATATTCTTATATCCTTATATCCTTATAGTCTTATGTTCTTATATCCTTATATCCTTATATGCTGATAACGGTATCGTGTGTGTTAGTCTGCTTTACATGTGTAGATCTTTCCTACATGTTACACGTTACATACAGTCACCTGTATCAAGGCTGATACAGTGTTTCTGTCTGAGAGTCTCGTACAGATAAAAATCAGCCGATCGTTTTTCCGGTAAATTGTAAAAGGCTGAAATGATGATCCGCCCTTCGGCTTAGCTGCAAGTTTGACGTTGGTGCTGTACGAGCTGGTCTACGAGCTGGTCTACGAGCTGGTCTACGACCTGGTCTACTAGCTGGTCTATGACCTGGTCTACTAGCTGGTCTATGACCTGGTCTACAAGCTGGTCTATGAGCTGGTTTACGAGGGGATCTATGAGCTGGTCTATGAGGTGGTCTACGAGGTGGTCTATGAGTTGGTCTACGAGTTGGTCTCATGCTGCCTCGATGAAGACGAGCATTACACCTGTTGTTGAGGAATCAGTCTGTCTCAGACCTTCTGCCACCTCACCCTACACACACACCTCACCCTTCTGCCACCTCACCCTTCTCTCACCTCAGCCTTCTCCCGCCTCACCCTTCACACACCTCACCCTTCTGCCACCTCACCCTACACACACCTCACCCTTCTCCCACCTCACCCTTCTGCCACCTCACCCTTCTGCCACCTCACCCTACACACACCTCACCCTTCTCCCACCTCACCCTTCTGCCACCTCACCCTTCTGCCATTGGTGAGATGTAAGTTTGAGTTGTAGGAACTTAAAGCTTTAAGTCTGGTTTACTGATCAATGGCGGCCGTTTACCACGCTGCACTGTGGTACCCCAGCGCGCACACACCGTGTGTGTGTGTGTGTGTGTGTGTGTGTGTGTGTGTGTGTGTGTGTGTGTGTGTGTGTGTGTTTTCACTCTCTCCTCCCTGGGAATTCCCCTCTGGTCCGCGCTCTAACAGCCTGTTGGAATTGCAGCTGTGTGTATGCACGCAGGCGAGTTATTTGTACGCTCATTCAGTGTGTGTGCGGTTATAAGCACTATTGTGTGTGTGCGTGTGTGTGTGCGTGTGCGTGCGTGTGTGCGTTTCCTCCCTGATTCCCATGGTCGTACGGAGTTAAACCCTCTTAAATGTCCCCTGGCTTTTGTCCTCAAATTTCAGCTGACATTCCCTGCATTCATCCCACCATTCAGGCCGCGTTCGCCGGAGCTCTCTGGAATGCGCCGGGCCTGCCGCTAGTGCGCGCGAGCGCGCCGCGTGTGCGAGCGTGTGCGTGCGCGGCACTTATTCACATGTGCGAACCCCGCGACGCGGGGCGAGAGACGGACCGTTCGCGGATTCAGCGTTTGGAAGAGCGAGAGCTTCGTGGGTTTGGAGTAAAATCGATTCTCTCCTCCCACCCCCGCCCCCCCCCCCCCCGCCTCCCCCCACCCCCCGCCGCCCCGGCCGCCCCCCCCGCCGCCCCGGGCCTGGCCACACATACCTTTCACCTTCCTATACGCTCTCACATTCTACACCCACACACTCCCAGTCACATGTGCTCTCACTCAGAGAGCTCTGCACCCACTCACCCTGACACCCACCCATACACCCACACACTCACGTGCGCTGCCAAACAGCCCTCCTACCACCCTGCCTCCCTCCGCCCGCCAACACACACACACACACACGCACACACACGCACGCACACGCACACACGCGCGCGGGTATTGGGCTGATCTGGTTTCCTCTCTGCTGTGTGAGCAACCCGCAGTGATAAAATAAACACAAATACGTGATAATCACATTCCAGACATTTCTCTGCTGTCGGTGGGAAGTTTCAACTGGTTTTCTATGAGAAAGGGTGGTGTGTGTGTGTGTGTGTGTGTGTGTGTGTGTGTGTGTGTGTGTGCGGGTGTGTGTGTCTCCTGTATGGCCCCAGAGAGAGAAAAAAAAGGAGAGAGAGAGAGAGGGAACAAAGAAATCTGGGGCGAAGTCTAACACATTCCTTAGCTCTGCCAATATCCTACTAGTCCATCACACACACACACACACATCTGCACGCACGAACACACACGCGCATCTGCACGCACGAACACACACGCGCATCTGCACGCACGAACACGCGCGCACGCGCGCGCGCACACACACATGTCATAATGCAAGCAAATCTGATTTAAATTATGATTGTAACTCTGCAGTTGCGGGAACTCGGGTTTCAGTTCAGCGGTGAGACGGGCTGGGTTTTTTACGCGTCGTTTTCCTGCAACTTCTACACAAAACCAGCGTGCACACCAGCAGTCCCGCTGTCAGAGCAACATGTTCGCCATAGCAACATGTCCGCCAGAGCAACATGTAGAGCAACATGTGTGTCTGTCAGAGCAACATGTCAGAGCAACATGTCCGCCAGAGCAACATGTCCGTCAGAGCAACATGTTCGCCATAGCAACATGTCCGTCAGAGCAACATGTTCGCCATAGCAACATGTCCGCCGGAGCAACATGTCCGTCAGAGCAACATGTTCGCCATAGCAACATGTTCGCCATAGCAACATGTCCGTCAGAGCAACATGTTCGCCATAGCAACATGTCCGCCGGAGCAACATGTCCGTCAGAGCAACATGTCCGTCAGACAAACATGTAGAGCAACATGTGTGTCCGCCAGAGCAACATGTCAGAGCAACATGTCTGCCAGAGCAACATGTTTGCCAGAGCAACATGTCTGCCAGAGCAACATGTCCGTCAGAGGAACATGTCCGCCAGAGAAACATGTCCGCCAGAGCAACATGTCTGCCAGAGAAACATATCTGCCAGAGAAACATGTCTGCCAGAGCAACATGTCTGCCAGAGAAACATGTCTGCCAGAGCAACATGTCCGTCAGAGCAACATGTCCGCCAGAGAAACATGTCTGCCAGAGCAACATGTCCGTCAGAGCAACATGTCCGCCAGAGAAACATGTCTGCCAGAGCAACATGTCTGCCAGAGCAACATGTCCGTCAGAGCAACATGTCCGCCAGAGAAACATGTCTGCCAGAGCAACATGTCTGCCAGAGCAACATGTCAGAGCAACATGTCTGCCAGAGCAACATGTCAGAGCAACATGTCTGCCAGAGAAACATGTCAGAGCAACATGTCCGTCAGAGCAACATGTCCATCAGAGCAACATGTCTGTCTGCCAGAGAAACATGTCTGCCAGAGCAACATGTCTGCCAGAGCAACATGTCAGAGCAACATGTCCGCCAGAGCAACATGTCTGCCAGAGAAACATGTCTGCCAGAGCAACATGTCTGCCAGAGCAACATGTCTGCCAGAAAAACATGTCCGCCAGAGCAACATGTCCGTCAGAGCAACATGTCCATCAGAGCAACATGTCTGCCAGAGCAACATGTCAGAGCAACATGTCAGAGCAACATGTCAGAGCAACATGTCCATCAGAGCAACATGTCTGTCTGTCAGAGCAACATGTCAGAGCAACATGTCCATCAGAGCAACATGTCTGCCAGAGCAACATGTCTGCCAGAGCAACATGTCTGCCAGAGAAACATGTCTGCCAGAGCAACATGTCAGAGCAACATGTCAGAGCAACATGTCCATCAGAGCAACATGTCTGTCTGTCAGAGCAACATGTCAGAGCAACATGTCAGAGCAACATGTCAGAGCAACATGTCCATCAGAGCAACATGTCTGTCTGTCAGAGCAACATGTCAGAGCAACATGTCCATCAGAGCAACATGTCTGTCTGTCAGAGCAACATGTCTGTCTGTCAGAGCAGCATGTCAGTCTGTCAGAGCAACATGTCAGAGCAACATGTCTGTCTGTCAGAGCAGCATGTCTGTCTGTCAGAGCAGCATGTCTGTCTGTCAGAGCAACATGTCTGTCTGTCAGAGCAACATGTGTGTCCATCAGAGCAGCATGTCTGCGAGAGCAACATGTCCGCCTCTCACCAGTTGAACTTGCTGCGAGTCACAGTTAACACATGTACAGTTGGTATGGAGGGAAGAATGGACAGAGACGAATGGAGGAATGAGAGACGAACTGAGGACCTACCTGAACACATGGCCCGCTCACTTCCTCCGTCGACACGCTTTGTCTCCCCTCTTCTCCGCTGCTGCCAGCTCTCTCTCTCCCTCTTTCTGTCTCTTCTCTTCCTCTGTCTCTCTGGCTTTGTTCTTTCTCCGTCTCGCCCTTCCTCGTTCTCTCTCTCTCTCTCTTTCTCTCTCTCTCCTCCCCTCTTGTGCTGTAGTCTCTCCTCTCTCTCTCTCTCTCTCTCTCTCTCTCTCTCTCGCTCTCTTCACACCTCTCTGCCTTCTCTTGAAAAACCCCATCCCTCGTTTTGCACCTATCTCTCTCTCCGTCTCTCCCTCTCCGTCTCTCTCTCTCTCTCTCTCTCCCTCTCCGTCTCTCTCTCTCTCTCTCCCTCTTCAGAGTTGTGTCTCAGTGAGCATGAAGGCAGTTCTAACTAGAACATCTCTCTCCTCCCCCGACGCCTCGTGGGTTTTGTGTTTGTGTGTCGCTTCATTAGCCAGTCAATCAACCTCCACACACACTGACCATACACACCCCCCATCTCTCCCTGTCTCTCTCCTTCTCTATCACTCTCTCTCCCTGTCTCTCTCTCCCTGTCTCTCTCTCCCTGTCTCTCTCTCCCTGTCTCTCTCTCCCTGTCTCTCTCTCCCTGTCTCTCTCTCTCTCTCTCTCTCTCTCTCTGTGTGTGTGTCTCACTCAAATTCAAATTCAAATTCAAATTCAAATAGCTTTATTGGCATGAACGAAAAATATGTTGTTGCTAAAGCAGTTTGCAGAAGATTCAAACATTACATCACATATGAAAGACACATTCCACATCACTCTCTCTCTCTATCGCTCTCTCTCTCTATCGCTCTCTCTCTCTATCGCTCTCTCTCTCTATCGCTCTCTCTCTCCATCGCTCTCTCTCTATCGCTCTCTCTCTCCATCGCTCTCTCTCTCTATCGCTCTCTCTCTCCATCGCTCTCTCTCTCCATCGCTCTCTCTCTCCATCGCTCTCTCTCTATCGCTCTCTCTCTGTCGCTCTCTCTCTCCATCGCTCTCTCTCTATCGCTCTCTCTTTCTATTGCTCTTTCTCTGTCTCTGTCTCTCTGTCTCTCTCTCTCTCACACACACACTTTCTCTCTCTCTCCGTCTCTCTCTCTTATTCTCTGTCTCGCTCTCTCTTCTCTCTGTCTCTCTCTGTCTCCCTATCTCTCGGTCGCTCTCTCTGTCTCTCTCAATCCAATTCAATGACGCTTTATTGGCATGACTGCATTAATTACAATGTTGCAAAGCAAAACAGGTCAACAGAGCTGAACAAAAAGAAATGAGAAAAAATTAAAACAAATGAAAAAGGAACAGGTAGATCTGGCAGAAACATAGACCAGCACTGGAACAGCAACTGACAGTAACTGACAGTGTTTTGGTCACTCACTGACCCTTAGGCTGTGGCATTCTGACACATATTGTGCTACAAGCTGTGACCTTTGACCCTCTCCTAAAATAAGTGGCCATTGTTCTTTCTCATCCCGCAGTAGAACATTTGGAATCTGATTTTCAAATGTCTCCTGGTATTTTTCTCTTATGTTCTGGAACTTCTCACAATTTAGCAGGAAGTGCATCTCTGTCTCCACCTCACCTGCCGGACAGTGAGCACATATGCTTTGCTCTTTTGGTAGCCATGATGTTTTATGTGTCTGTCCTTTTCAGTGGCTAGGCTGTGGTCAGTGAGCCTGTACTTGGTAAGGACGTGTCTCTGCTGACTGTCTCTGACAGTGGACAGACAGTCAGCCAGTTTGTCTTCTCTTTTTAGGGCCCCATAACATTCTCGGTTGTGCTGTCATTTGGTTTCTGTGTCCCAGTGCTCCACATATGAGTTGTTGCATTGTGTGATGATGTGGTTTATCTAGTCTGTGGTTGGTCAGCAGTGCTGGTCTGATACTCATCTATGTCAGTGGTTACGAGGCCAGTTAGTTTCACAACCAGCTGACTGGGGGGACTCTTTCTTAGCTCTTGGATTTGGACTGCTTTAAACTGCGGTGTGTGGTGGGGACTTGATTTAAGGTGCATCCAGGATGTACTAAGTGATCTGTTTTGATATTTATTATCGATGGGAAACGGCCTGATTCTGCCCTGCATGCATCTGTTGGTGTTTTCCTTTGTACGGTTATCAGTTTTCACAGAATTCTGCATGCAGGGCTTCTGTTGGATGTTTGTCCCATCTAGTGTAGTCTTGCTGACTAAGTGGACCCCATACTTCACTTCCATATACTGCAATGGGCAGGAGGACACTGTCAAAGATTTTGGACCAGGTTTTAATTGGGGTGTCTGTTTTATATAATGTTCTTTTTATTGCATTAGAAAGCTCTTCGGGCTTTCTCTTTAAGGGCATTCACTGCCAGACCAAAGCTTTCCGGGGCACTGACCCTCGGTCCCACTGACCCTCGGTCCCACTGACCCTCAGTCCCAGGTCATCACAGTTTAACGTGTGCTCTAGGGTGGTGTTACCTAGAGTAAATAGGTGTCTACTTTCCTGACACCTGGGCTTCTTCTGGAAGATCATAATTTTTGTCTTTTTTAAGTTTACTGCCAGGGCCCAGTTCTGACAGTATTTCTCTAGCAGACCCAGATGCTGCTGTAGACCCTGTTCTGTGGGTGACAGCAGCACCAGGTCATCTGCATAGAGCACAAATTTAACTTCTGTGTTGTTTAGGGTGAGGCCGGGAGCCATAGATTGTTCCAGTAACACCGCTAACTCATTGATGTAGATATTAAACAGGGTTGGACTCAAACTGCAGCCTTGTCTCATTCCTCACCCTTGAGTGAAGTATTCTGTTCTTTTGTCGCCAAGTTTTATTCTGCACTTATTTTCCAAATATATAGATTTAATTATGTCAAACACTTTACCCCCTACGCCACTTTGGACGATTTTATAGTATAAGCCATAATGCCAGATAGAATCAAATGCTTTTTTTAAATCAATGAAGCATGCAAATATATTTCCTTTATTTTTTTTGGTGAACATTTTGATTAATTAGGATGTGTAGGGTGTAGATGATTAATTAGGGTGTGTAGGGTGTAGATGTGGTAGAAAGCCAATCTGACTCTTGCTCAAGACACTGTGTTCGGTAAGGAAGGCCTGTATTCGGGCGTAAGAATACAGCAGAAGACCTTCCTCAGGTTACTGCCCGCGCAGATGCCTCGGTAGTTATTGGGGTCAAAGTTATATCCACTCTTGTATATCGGGGGTATAAGCCCCCTATTCCAGGTGTCAGGAAAGCAGCCAGCATGTAGAACCAGGTTGAACAGTTTAAGCAGGGCCTTCTGCAGCCCAGGAGAACTGTGTTTGAGCATTTCAGTCCTGATGCTGTCAGGGCCACAGGCTTTTTTTGGTTTGAGACTTTGGAGTTTGTCTGTTAGTTCTTCTAGTGACATTTAGTAGTCAGTTGGGTTCTGACCCCTCTCTCTGTCTCGCTCTCTGTCTCTTTCTCTCTGTCTCTCTGTCTCTTACTCCCTGCCTCTCTCTCTCTTGCTCTCTGGCTCTATCGCTCTCTCTCTGTCTCTTACTCTCTGTCTCTATCTCTCTCTCTCTCTCTCTCTCTTACTCCCTGTCTCTCTCTCTCTCTTGCTCTCTGGCTGTATCGCTCTCTCTCTCTCTTGCTCTCTAGCTGTATCGCTCTCTCTCTCTCTCTCTTGCTCTCTAGCTGTATTGCTCTCTCTCTCTTACTCCCTGTCTCTCTCTCTCTTACGCCCTGTCTCTCTCTCTCTCTTACTCCCTCTCTCTCTCTCTCTCTTGCTCTCTAGCTGTATCGCTCTCTCTCTCTGTCTCTTTATCTCTCACTCACACACTCTGTCTCTCTGTCTCGCTCTCTGTCTCTTTCTCTGTCTCTCTCCCACACACTCTCTCTCTCTCTCTCAACACCACAGAAAATGCTGCTTTCTTTTTTTTGTTAATTGTGTCATTATCTTGTTTGTATTCTTTCATATATTTTACATTGTACTGCTTGATCATCAAATAACCACCATGATTCTTTATTACTGGTGCAGTACTCTGTTTTCTTCCTTTTTCATGATTACATTTGTCTGTGATACACAAGACGAGTCGAGACGATTAATTCGTCCCAAAGGGGACATTCACATATCCCAGCAGCATCAGAATACGCAAGTAAAATTCAGATAGAGAATACACAAATCATATACAGGAATACACAATGTACACAGGTACAATGGTGGTGGATACCTGCATCAGAGGGAGAGAGAGAGAGAGAGAGAGAGAAAGACACCCTGTTTACACTTGGTTTTAAAATGCGTTTCGGGCGATCGGGTCACAAGTGGACAGCGAGACACATCGCCGTTTACACCCGTGTCTGTCACGCGTCTCCAAAGGCGTCCTGCTGACCGCTTGTGATCAGATGTCATTACTCCAACGAAGAAGAGGATTTCCTGTTACGTCTCTGTCGGGGACGCATCAGGACGCATTAGCGTTTACACTACAAAATACATGTGGCCAAATGCGTCCCGGACCACCTTGGCAAGTGGTCTGAGTAACCGGTTCACGAAACGTTTTGATGGTCGTTTACGCTTGTATTCGGCGCTGTGCACTTGTGATCCGATCACAAAAAAACCAAAACCGCATTTTAAAACCAAGTGTAAACGAGGTCAAAGAGACAGCTGGCGGGAGAAGGAGAGAGAGAGAGAGAGGTAGAAACAGAATAAGAGAGGGTAGGGTTGTTAGCTGGGATGACTTCCGCAGTAGAAATACCCTTTGGTCACGCCAGTAAAACACCTCGAGAGTGAGACCAGAGGAAGTGACGTTGCATACAGCGTGTCTATTAGCACACTGCTGCTGCTGCTGCTGCAGATGGACACACAGACGTGTGTGTGCGTGTGTGTGTGTGTGTGTGTGTGTGTGTGTGTGTGTGTGTGTGTGTGTGTGTGTGTGTGCAATGTGACATACGCCCCGTGTAATAGCGCCTGCTGTTCTTGCCCAGCATTACCGACACCAATAAGCTCGCGTTCAACATCCCAACAGTTGGTTCTGTTTGACACGTGCACATGGGTGTCTGACACCAGACGTACAGTCCCATATCAGGACCTAACCTCCGAAATGAAGGGACACAAAGACCACATACATGTTCGTTATCTCCGGGGGGGGGGTCATGAGACCGGCACATCCGGGAACTTTGCCTAACAAGTTCCGGCCCATTTTTAGGGGAAAACAAATGACACTGATTTTAATGCGGGGGGGGGCAGTGTTATCCAGAAGGGGGCCGGTGTGGGTGCAGGTTTTTGTGCCAGCCAAGCAGTTGCACACCTGAGCCCCACTAATCAACCGGCAGAGCCTTTGCTGAGGAACTTGATTAGGAGACACAGGTGTGGAACTGCTTGGTTGGAACAAAAACCTGCACCCCACACCGGCCCTTTCTGGATAACATTGCCCCCCCCCCCCCCGCGTAATGGAAAAAAAACAGTTCAAACCAAAACCAATAGAAACCCCCCGGAATTAAATTAGGTCATAAACGTCCCAAAGACACTATGTCAGGTAAGTATATGTCTACGCTGCCTGCCGTAGAACACGCAAGATCCTTTGAAAAGACCCATTTGATCCGTCGTGTCCCGGTCTCCCAGCATCATGTTGGTGCAATAACCCCGCTAAAGGGTCGTCCTACCCGGACATTGATGTTCTTTAACTTATTGAGTCCTCCAGGTGAGCAAATTGCCATCAAATTCAGTCCTGCTCTGCAAATATTAGCGGCTAATATACTGGCGGGTAGCAGCTGGCTCGCCATCCCACTGTGCAACCAAAACAACAGCCCGCAACCCTGGCCGCGACCTCCTCTTCCCATCGTAAGATCCTGCAAGAGGTCGTGGTCAGAGGCGGCAGGGGAATCCGTTCTCCGAGCTGATGTCACTGCCTCGCCGCAGCGCGCGCCTGCTCGGACACCCCATCCCCAGCGGGCGACCTCCGCACAGCGGGGATCATGTACTCTCCTGTCAGCTGACGCCTCTTCATCCTCTTTCCTCCCACACGCACTAACAGTTGGGGATTCCATCATCAGGAATATCCCTTTCTTCAACGCAGCCAAACACTGCTATCCTGGAGCCACCCTGATATCCCGGATGAGCTCCCGGGGCTGCTGCGCTCACTGCCCCCCCTCCACCAGTCCAGTCATCGTTCAGGGTAGGGACACATGACGTCAGCAGTCTGAACGGACCACAATGGATTTTTTTTCCAATTTATTTCTGATTTTCTCCCAATTTAGTGGCCAATCGATCCCCATTTTAATTCCAACACCCACCCTCGTACTGCGTGCGTTCGCCAACTGCGTCTCTCCGGCCGGCAGTCTGGAAGGAGTCGTGAGGAGTCGTGTCGTCTGTCTGTCACCCCCCATTGCACCACCCCTCTACACTTACTGTGTGAGACTGTCGTCTGTCTGTCACCCCCCCACTGCACCACCCCTCTGTACAGTCAGTTACTTACTGTGGACTGACGAGGACACCTCAACTGAACCCAACTGGTTCAACATACATCAACCATCATTGTAGTATATACGTATATATATATATATATTATACTGTTAAAGTATGTGTCTACTACTACTACTACTGCTACTACAACTACTACTACTTTCGGCTGCTCCCGTTAGGGGGCGCCACAGCGGATCATCCGTTTCCATCTCTTCCTGTCCTCTGCATCTTCCTCTGTCACACCAGCCACCTGCATGTCCTCCCTCACCACCTCCATAAACCTCCTCTTTGGCCTTCCTCTTCTCCTCTTCCCTGGCAGCTCCATATTCAGCATCCTTCTCCCAGTATACCCAGCATTTCTCCTCCACACATGTCCAAACCATCTCCATCTTGTCTCTCTTGCTTTGTCTCCAAACCGTCCAACCTGAGCTGTCCCTCTAATATAATCGTTCCTAATCCTGTCCTTCTTCATCACTCCCAGTGAAAATCTTATCATCTTCATCTCTGCCACCTCCAGCTCCTCCTCCTGTCTTTTCATCAGTGCCACTGTCTCCAAACCATATAACATAGCTGGTCTCACAACCATCTTGTAAACCTTCCCTTTAACTCTTGCTGGTACCCTTCTGTCACACATCACTCCTGACACTCTTCTCCACCCACTCCACCCTGCCTGCACTCTCTTCTTCACCTCTCTTATGCACTCCCCGTTACTTTGGACAGTTGACCCCAAGTATTTAAACTCATCCACCTTCCACACCTCTACTCTCTGCATCCTCACCATTCCACTGTCCTCCCTCTCATTCATGCATATATATTCCATCTTGCTCCTACTGACTTCCATTCCTCTTCTGTCCAGTGCATACCTCCACCTCTCCAGGCTCTCCTCCACCTGCTCCTTACTGTCACTACAGGTCACAATGTCATCTGCAAACATCATCGTCCATGGAGACTCCTGCCTGATCTCGTCTGTCAACCTGTCCATCAGCAGTGCAAACAAGAAAGGCCTCAGAGCCGATCCTTGATGTAATCCCACCTCCACCTTGAACCCATCTGTCATTCCAACCACACACCTCACCACTGTCACACTTCCCTCATACATATCCTGCACCACTCCTACATACTTCTCTGCAACTCCTGACTTCCTCATACAATACCACACCTCCTCTCTCGGCACCCTGTCGTATGCTTTCTCTAAATCTACAAAGACACAATGCACCTCTTTCTGGCCTTCTCTATACTTCTCCATCAACATTCTCAAAGCAAACATCACATCTGTGGTGCTCTTTCATGGCATGAAACCATACTGCTGCTCGCTGATCATCACCTCTCCTCTTAACCTAGCTTCTATTACTCTTTCCCAAATCTTCATGCTGTGGCTGATCAACTTTATACCTCTGTAGTTGTTACAGTTCTGCACATCGCCCTTGTTCTTGAAGATCGGTACCAGTATGCTTCTTCTCCACTCCTCAGGCATCCTCTCACTTTCCAAGATTGTGTTAAACAATCTAGTTAAAAACTCCACTGCCATCTCTCCTAAACACCTCCATGCCTCCACAGGTATGTCATCAGGACCAACTGCCTTTCCACTCTTCATCCTCTTCATAGCTGCCCTCACTTCCTCCTTGTTAATCCGCTGAACTTCCTGATTCACTATCCCTACATCATCCAACCTTCTCTCTCTCTCATTTTCTTCGTTCATCAGCCCCTCAAAGTATTCCTTCCACCTTCTCAACACACTCTCCTCGCTTGTCAGCACATTCCCATCTCCATCCTTGATCGCCCTAACTTGCTGCACATCCTTCCCAGCTCGGTCCCTCTGTCTAGCCAATCGGTACAAGTCCTTTCCTCCTTCCTTAGTGTCTAATCTGTCATACAACTCACCATACGCCTTTTCCTTTGCCTTTGCCACCTCTCTCTTTGCTTTACGCTGCATCTCCTTGTACTCCTGTCTACTTTCTCCATCTCTCTGACTATCCCACTTCTTCTTTGCCAACCTCTTCCTCTGTATAATTTGCTGTGCTTCCTCATTCCACCACCAAGTCTCCTTGTCTTCCTTCCTCTGTCCTGATGACACACCAAGTACCTTCCTAGCTGTCTCCCTCACTATTTCTGCAGTGGTTGTCCAGCCATCTGGCAACTCTTCACTACCACCCAGTGCCTGTCTTAACTCCTGCCTGAACTCCACACAACAGTCTTCCTTCTTCAACTTCCACCATTTGATCTTCGGCTGTGTCTTCACTCTCTTCCTCTTCTTGGTCTCCAAAGTCATCCTACAGACCACCATCCGATGCTGCCTAGCTACGTTCTCCCCTGTCACCACCTTGCAGTCTCCAATCCCTTTTAGATGGCGCCTTCTACATAAGATATAGTCCACCTGTGTGCACTTTCCTCCACACGTCACCCTGTGTTCCTCCCTCTTCTGTTACATAATTACATAATTACGGAGGACCGCGTGGAAGTAGCTTAAAACGTAACTATAGGTCGTAATAAGCTGCTTGTTCAAACGACCTATAGGGTCGTTTATTGGTGGAGGACAGTCTCGGAGGAACACTAGATGATCCAAAAAATAATTTGCCTTATTCACCTCACTGCCAAGCAGAAGTGTTATAGTTTCCGGTGATAAAATGCTCTCATAAAAATGCAATAAAACATTTCTCATGCCTGAGCTATGTTTTCTTAGCCTTATTTTATGAGTGAAAGTCGCCATAGTTTCGTATAGTAAAATTTAGTTATAAAAATACAGTAAAATATTTCCCATGGCTGAGCTATGTTTTCTTACCCTTATTTTATGAATGAAAGTCGCCATAGTTCCGTATAGTAAAATTTAGTTATAAAAATACAGTAAAATATTTCCCATGGCTGAGCTATGTTTTCTTACCGTTGTTTTATGAATGAAAGTCAATTAACAGAGCAGCCATTCGCCTTGATTCATTTTAGTATGTCATGAAACCCGAGATGGTTGAACGCATTTGAAGTCTTTTCATAAGGGCTTTGAAATGATGATAGCCTGATGTCTGTCATGTCATGTCACATTTGTACGAGGGTCCGTCTAGCGAGGCTGCACATCCACAGACTGACAGGCAAAACGTTTTTTAACAGGTAGATTGTTTAGCTTGAGTGCTGAATATTATCGACTCCTTAATTGACTTGGGCCTTGAACAGAAGTCTTGTCATGGCAGGGAAAACACTGGTTTTTCTGTCCATGTGCTGGTATTTCCCTTCTCTCGGTAGGTGGGGGGTAGGGGTGGGGGGGGGGTTTGTTGCCAAGTTCAACCACGGGCGAAGAGGAGACCCGTACACCCGGTGGAGATCTGCACCGTACTGAGTGCACTGCTCTACTTTTTATTGATTTCTTTTCACAAGTCAGCCAAAGACAATTAGGCTCCAGTCCTGACTCGTGACACACTCACTGTGTTTACATGCAAGTTAAAGATTAGGTGTCAATCATCCATCCATTATCTGAACCGCTTATCCTGCTGTCAGGGTCGCGGGGATGCTGCAGCCTATCCCGGCAGTCACTGGGCGGCAGGCGGGGAGACGCCCTGGACAGGCCGCCAGGCCATCTCTCTCCCTCACCCACCCACACCTAGGGGCAATTTAGTATGGCCGAGTCACCTGACCTACACGTGTTTGAGTCACCTGACCTACATGTGTTTGGACTGTGGGGGGGGGGGAACCGGAGCCCCCGCAGGAAACCCACGCAGATACGGGGAGAACATGCAAACTCCACACAGAGGACGACCCCCAAGGCTGGACTACCCAGGGGCTCGAACCCAGGACCTTCTTGCTGTGAGGCTAGCGTGCAATCATTGCGCAATAGCACGTGCAATAGCGTGCAATAATCCATAATTGGGTTATTGTAAATGTCACGTAAACCCCGTTATCCAGGTATTGAAGTTGCGGTGTAACGCAACACAACAGGGGGTGGTTTTTCACCGGTCATGTGATTCACTGTGATTGGCATTCACCGTAACGCGCGCTCACTCAGGGAGTCGGTTGTGACTGGCGCGTGCCCGACTGAAACAACGTCCACGCTCAGCAGGATGAAGGAGTGTGACGTCACCCCTTCGGATGGGCGAAGAACCAGAAACGGAGCCATTATCTGCAACGTCTCAAACACAGCAAACCATAACAAGGCCTCTGCTCTAACGTGTGACTGGTCAGGGTCGAGGGTCGAGGGTCGAGGGTGCCTTTTGAAGAGCCCAAGCGACCGAAACACGTCACCACACCGTCACCGTC
The DNA here is from genome assembly GCA_022114975.2 of Lampris megalopsis. Lineage (NCBI taxonomy): Eukaryota > Metazoa > Chordata > Actinopteri > Lampriformes > Lampridae > Lampris > Lampris megalopsis. Next base: position 32,706 of record JAJHIY020000852.1, read on the forward strand.
AGCCTGACCGCCTGTCAGCACCCCAGCACACGGAGGAGCACTCTGAGGAGGACGCGTTTGCATTGAGCGGCCATTCTGCATGCCCACCTCTCCTTTGCATCCTGCATGCTGTGTGTGTGTGTGTAGGAGTGGGAGTGTGAAGGAGGAGCAGCGTGCGTGGGCTGAGCAGTGCCAGGTCTTTCTCTGCCGTGGCGCTAATAGGCCTCTTCTGCCCCTCAGCAGGACGGAGAGCTGTCATTTACATGGAGGTAATGGAGTGATGGAGAAGTGGGTGGATTATGTGTGGGCGATCGATGATGACGGCCTCGCACCTCTCTCTCTCTCTCTCTCTCGCTCTCTCTCTCTCTCTCGCTCTCTCGCGCTCTCCGTCTCCTCTTTTTTCTTGCTTTTAATTTGTATGCATTTTCCCTTCCTCCCGCTCTCCATCTTAGCTGCAAGTCTGGCGGCGTTTCCCCTGAAACGCTCCACAGGGCGTTTGGTCCGGCACCTCCTTCCCTATCTGAGGGAGTGGGAGGAGGGCGAGGAGCTCCCGTCACCTCCACGAATCCGCTGATTTGAACGTGTCTTTGAAGACACGTCACAGACGGCCGTGCCGCTGACTGCGTACATCTGCGAGAGCGCCCCCTTGCGGTTGGAGGAGGCCGTGGCGTGAAGAGTAGAGCTTGGCGCTCCACTCTGACTGCATCTGCGGCTCTCCGTCATTCCTAACGGCGATGCTCACATTGAGTTGGCAACGGTCGACTTCAGGTGCCCTTCCTGACTCTACCACGCCCCCTGTGGTGGCGGCACAGGCAAAGCGGTGTTTATGAGCTTGCGCCCATGCCTGTCGCCAGGATCTGGGATCTAATATCCATCCGTCCCTCCATTATCCAGGCCGCTTATCCCCACCGGGGTCGCGGGATGCTGCAGCCCATCCCAGCACTCACTGGGTGGCTCTGTGTCTAATATAGTGCATATATCTAATATATCTAATATATGTCTCACATGTCTAATATATCTAATGTGTCACATATATCTAATATAACTAATTTATCTCATATAACTATGTCTAATGTATCGCATATATCTAATATAACTAATTTATCTCATATAACTATGTCTAATGTATCGCATATATCTAATATAACTAATTTATCTCATATAACTATGTCTAATGTATCACATATATCTAATATAACTAATTTATCTCATATAACTATGTCTAATGTATCACATATATCTAATCTAACTAATTTATCTCATATAACTATATCTAATGTATCACATATATCTAATCTAACTAATTTATCTCATATAACTATGTCTAATGTATCACATATATCTAATATAACTAATTTATCTCATATAACTATGTCTAATGTATCACATATATCTAATATAACTAATTTATCTCATATAACTATGTCTAATGTATCACATATATCTAATATAACTGATTTATCTCATATAACTATGTCTAATGTATCACATATATCTAATATAACTGATTTATCTCATATAACTATGTCTAATGTATCACATATATCTAATCTAACTAATTTATCTCATATAACTATGTCTAATGTATCGCATATATCTAATATAACTAATTTATCTTATATAACTATGTCTAATGTATCACATATATCTAATCTAACTAATTTATCTCATATAACTATGTCTAATGTATCGCATATATCTAATATAACTAATTTATCTTATATAACTATGTCTAATGTATCACATATATCTAATATAACTAATTTATCTCATATAACTATGTCTAATGTATCGCATATATCTAATATAACTAATTTATCTCATATAACTATGTCTAATGTATCGCATATATCTAATATAACTAATTTATCTCATATAACTATGTCTAATGTATCACATATATCTAATATAACTAATTTATCTCATATAACTATGTCTAATGTATCACATATATCTAATCTAACTAATTTATCTCATATAACTATATCTAATGTATCACATATATCTAATCTAACTAATTTATCTCATATAACTATGTCTAATGTATCACATATATCTAATATAACTAATTTATCTCATATAACTATGTCTAATGTATCACATATATCTAATATAACTAATTTATCTCATATAACTATGTCTAATGTATCACATATATCTAATATAACTGATTTATCTCATATAACTATGTCTAATGTATCACATATATCTAATATAACTGATTTATCTCATATAACTATGTCTAATGTATCACATATATCTAATCTAACTAATTTATCTCATATAACTATGTCTAATGTATCGCATATATCTAATATAACTAATTTATCTTATATAACTATGTCTAATGTATCACATATATCTAATCTAGCTAATTTATCTCATATAACTATGTCTAATGTATCGCATATATCTACTAGAAAATTGCTTTTCCACAGAACAAGCGTGTGAATGCTGAGCTGCTGAAAGACATGGCGAAAGCATTGCTGAAAATGGATGAATAGGAAAAGTCAGAAAGTCACTAGCCTACCTGAAATACCTGCAAACTGAAATGTGAAATGGCTGAATATTTTAAAAGTTTTAAAGGTATAAAAAACTGAACAATTTGCCATAATGTGCTGAATACATGAATAGTTTGATTGTTGAATGATTTCTGTGGTTTAAAGCATGAAAAAGTGGAAGTGGTGCAAAGATTTCAAGGCTGTAACACAACTTGCAAGCATTTGCAGCAATGGTTTATGTATGGAAAAGGGTTGAATAGTCTGAAATATGTGACCCCCCCCTGCTGGTAAAAGAGCCCCCCCCCAAGTAGGCCTATAGGTCATTGAGCTGCAAAACCTGACCTGAACATTGTTCTTCTAAAAGAAGAAAAAAGAGCTACAGCACATCAGAAGAAATGGTCTTTATTTGTCACGTGACATCGATGTCCCCTTCAAACGTGGTCCCACATATATCTCATGTTAAATAGCCTACTATTTTCACTGCAAATTTACAAAACAAAGCAACATATTGCATCCCTTTGTACGAGGTAAAAAGTTGAATTTTGTGAAATTAAAAAAGTATAATCATAGGGAAATGAATTTCCAAAGTAGAACTGTAGATGAATATTGTAAATTGACAAGTTCTGGAAATCATTCCGGACAGAGGGAAGGATGGTCTCATTACGCTAGAGAAATTGTGACTGTAGCCTACCTACAAATTGATATGTGACGTCACAATATAGGGCTGAACATTCTAACAGGCAAAGTGTATGGCAGAATTGCTAAAATTTAGAGCTGAATTGTTCAAAAACTATAACATATTTTTAAAATCTGAATAGGATTCTGAAAGAGCTGAATGTCCTGAACTGTTTGAGCTTTAAATGGGGTTTCTAGCTCAAAAAATGAAGGAGGAGATACAGTTCAAAGGTGATGAGAGTTTCAACCTTTCCCCTTAGACTTCCATTGTTCTGAGAAAGTAGAAAGAGCTTAATATGTCTAAAAGTATACAAGATTTCAAAAAACCGAAATGTGAGCCTTAATTGGCTTAAAGAGATGAACATTTTGATACGTGAATGGTTTCAGTGGCTAAAAGTATGAAGGAGTAAAAGAGGTGGAAAGGTTGCAAAAGTCCCCCATTGACTACCATTCAAAAAATGGCTGAAAAAAGTTGAATATTTCAAAAAGTTCAAAAGGTATGAAACATCTGAAAGGGGAGCAATAATATCCTTGATGAGTTGAACATTTGAACAACATAGTTGAACAACATAGTTGAATGGTTTCAGTAGCTAAAAGCATGAAAGAGCTACAAAGTGTCAAAAAATGGGCGGAAGAAAAATAAATAAAGACCTGCAAACCGATTCACACGAAATATACCTAATATATCACATATATCTAATATAACTAATTTATCTAATGTCTGATATATGTAATGTATCCAATATAACAAATTTATCTAATGTCTAATATGTCTAATATATTTAAAAAAAATATACATATCCAATATAACTAATTTATCTAATGTCTAATATATGTAATGTATCCAATATAACAAATTTATCTAATGTCTAATATGTCTAATATATTTAAATATATATCCAATATAACTAATTTATTTGATATGTCTATGGCTAATACAGTGCATATATCTACTATATCTAACAAGCCTAATATATCTAATGTATCTAATATATCTAATGTATCTAATATATTTAACGTATCTAATATATCTAAAACATCTAACGTATCTAATATATCTAATATATTTAACGTTTCTAATATATCTAACATGTCTAATATATCTAATCCGTCTAATATATCTGATATATTTAGTGTATCTAATATGTCTAATATATTTAACGTATGTAATATATCTAGTATGTCTAATATATCTATTATATTTAAAGTGTCTAATATATCTGATATAGCTAATATATTTAACGTATGTAATATATCTAGTATGTCTAATATATCTATTATATTTAAAGTGTCTAATATATCTAATATAGCTAATATATTTAACGTGTCTAATATATTTAATATGTTTGATATATTTAACGTTTCTAATATATCTAATATAGCTAATATATTTAACATGTCTAATATATCTAATATATTTAACGTATCTAATATATGTAGTATGTCTAATATATGTGATATATTTAACATGTCTAATATATCTAGTATATTTAATGTATCTAATATATCTAGTATGTCTAATATATCTAATATATTTAACTTATCTAATATATCTAATATATCTGATATATATAACGTTTCTAATATATCTAACATGTCTAATATATCTAATCCGTCTAATATATCTAAAATATCTAATGTATCTAATATGTCTAATGTATCTAATATATCCAATATATATAACGTGTAATATATCTAACATGTCTAATATATCTAATACGTCTAGTATATCTAACATATCTAATGTATCTAATATATCTGATATATTTAAGGTATCTAATATATCTAGTATGTCTAATATATCTAATATATGTACCGTGTCTAATATATCTAATATATTTAACGTATCTAATAGATCTAGTATGTCTAATATATCTAATATATCTAGTATGTCTAATATATCTAATATATTTAACTTATCTAATATATCTAATATATCTGATATATATAACGTTTCTAATATATCTAACATGTCTAATATATCTAATCCGTCTAATATATCTAAAATATCTAATGTATCTAATATGTCTAATGTATCTAATATATCCAATATATATAACGTGTAATATATCTAACATGTCTAATATATCTAATACGTCTAGTATATCTAACATATCTAATGTATCTAATATATCTGATATATTTAAGGTATCTAATATATCTAGTATGTCTAATATATCTAATATATGTACCGTGTCTAATATATCTAATATATTTAACGTATCTAATAGATCTAGTATGTCTAATATATCTAATATATTTAACGTGTCTAATATATCTAATGTGTCTAATATATCTAATAGATTTAACGTGTCTAATATATCTAATATGTTTAATATATTTAACGTTTCTAATATATCTAGTATGTCTAATATATCTGATATATTTAACATGTCTAATATATCTAATATATTTAATGTATCGAATATATCTAGTATGTCTAATATATCTAATATATTTAACTTATCTACTATATCTAATATGTCTAATATATCTGATATATTTAACGTTTCTAATATATCTAACATGCTAATATATCTAATATATTTAATGTATCTAATATATCTAGTATGTCTAATATATCTAATATATTTAATGTATCTAATATATCTAATATGTCTAATATATCTGATATATTTAACTTTTCTAATATATCTAACATGTCTAATATATCTAACGTGTAATATATCTAACATGTCTAATATATCTAATACGTCTAGTATATCTAATATATCTAATGTATCTAATATATCTGATATATTTAAGGTATCTAATATATCTAGTATGTCTAATATATTTACCGTTTCTAATATATCTAATATATTTAACGTATCTAATAGATCTAGTATGTCTAATATATTTACCGTGTCTAATATATTTAACGTATCTAATAGACCTAGTATGTCTAATATATCTAATATATTTAACGTGTCTAATATATCTAATGTGTCTAATATATCTAATAGATTTAACGTGTCTAATATATCTAATATGTTTAATATATTTAGCTTTTCTAATGTATCTAGTATGTCTAATATATCTAATATATTTAACCTGTCTAATATATCTAATATATTTAACGTGTCTAACATATTTAACGTGTCTAATATATCTAAGATATTTAACGTGTCTAATATATTTAACGTGTCTAATATAGCTAGTATGTCTAATATATCTAGTATGTCTAATATATTTAACGTGTCTAATATACGTATTTAGTATGTGTAATATGTTGGGGGGGGGGCATGAGTACGCTGGTCTGGTGGTAAGCCTGACAACCTGAGGTGTTGTGTTCCTGACAACCTGAGGTGTTGTGTTCCTTGACGGGATGAACTTCATGGCATCTTCTGCCGACTCCCCATCGCTCTCTGGGGAGGTCTTCTCTCGGAGTAACACCAGGTTCTCTTTGTGGGAAAACACAGCGAGCCCACAGGAGGAGATTCCCCCGTGGGATCACGAAAAGCCACTTTAAACGCTGAGGAAGACCCAACTCAAACCCGGGACAAGAAGTCACGCCAGCAGACCTGCGGTCCCTCCCACTCAGTAGTAGGCTTGATCAAATTCCTTATCAGCACCAGTAGACCACCAATAAACCAACAGATCAATAGCACCGTCATCTGGAAACTCGTCTTGGTCTTAACACGAGCAGAACGCTCCAGAAAGGACTTTCCAGAAGACGCAGGTGGAGGGAGAGCCGACGACTCACCCTCACGTCCCCCATCTACACCCTCGCTGGCATGGGGGTGCCAAAACAGAAGAAGACAAGACAGGAAGTTCACATGACTGCGCTTACTGCCGCCTGTCTTACCGTCTTACTGCCGCCCGTCTTGCTGCCGCCCGTCTTACTGCCGCCCGTCTTACTGCCGCCCGTCTTACTGTCGCCCGTCTTACTGTCGTCCGTCTTACTGCCGCCTGTCTTACTGCCGCCTGTCTTACTGTCGTCTGTCTTACTGCCGCCTGTCTTACTGTCGCCTGTCTTACTGCCGCCTGTCTTACTGTCGCCCGTCTTACTGCCGCCCGTCTTACTGTCGCCTGTCTTACTGTCGTCTGTCTTACTGCCGCCTGTCTTACTGTCGCCTGTCTTACTGCCGCCTGTCTTACTGTCGCCTGTCTTGCTGTCGCCTGTCTTACTGCCGCCTGTCTTGCTGTCGCCCGTTTTACTGTCGCCCGTCTTACTGTCGCCTGCCGCCTGTCTTACTGCCGCCTGTCTTACTGCCGCCCGTCTTACTGTCGCCTGTCTTACTGCCGCCCGTCTTACTGTCGCCTGCCGCCTGTCTTACTGCCGCCTGTCTTACTGCCGCCCGTCTTACTGCCGCCCGTCTTACTGCCGCCCGTCTTACTGCCGCCTGTCTTACTGTCTTACTGCCGCCTGTCTTACTGCCGCCCGTCTTACTGCCGCCCGTCTTACTGTCTTGGTGTGAAGCGAGAGTCCGCGTGACAAGGGGGGAGAGAACGAGAGAACGGCTGAAGAAGAGAGAAGCGGCCTCGCGCCACTGGTGGTGACAGACGAGCGTTCTAAAGGACAAGTTCCTCATTCCACGACCAGTCCAGACGCTGATACCGAAGCAGAAGAAGAGTGAAAACCATTCTGAGGAACGGAGAGCACAGAACCAGAACCAGAAGCAGGACCAGAACCAGAACCAGAAGCAGAAGCAGAAGCAGAATACTTTATTGGTGCCAGGTGGAAGGCGACATGTTGTGTGTCAGAGACGGTGTGTGAGGAGGAACTTGTAGTGACGGTGTTGCACAGTGGGACCAGTCACCGGGTGAAAGGGTTTATGGGTAATGTGTAGGTGGTAAGAAGGAGATGTGGGTTCTGTTTCAGAGATGTACCCACTGGAGTGGGGGCTTCTGCCCCCCCCCCACAGAAGGGTGGTCCCATCTGCTCCTCACTGACAGGAAACACTCGCCACAGACTAACGTCTTCCCCCACCCACACAGCCACACACAGCCACACACACCCCACCCACACACACACACACCCACACACACACACACACACCCCACCCACACACACACACACACACAGCCACACACACCCCACCCACACACACCCCACCCACACACACACACACCCGACCTACACACATACACACACACACACACACACACCCCACCCACAAACACACACACACAGACACACACACACACACACACACACACACACACACACACACACACACACCCCACCCAAACACACACACACACACACACATGAACCCCCAACACAGTCTCTGTCTCCTACTTCTTCCTCTGTCCCTCCAAACAGACACACAGTTTTAAATAGAAGCCATAAAGCTTCCAGAAGTAGAGCAGTGTCCACCCACCTGACTCTATTATAGTCTAATCTAGTAGTCCACTGCCACTCCACTACCAGTCCACTCACTACCACTCCACTACCAGTCCACTACCAGTCCGCTACGAGTCCACTCACTACCAGTCCACTATTAGTCCACTACAAGTCCACTCACTACCACTCCACTACCAGTCCACTACCAGTCCACTATTAGTCCACTACCAGTCCACTATTAGTCCACTACCAGTCCACTATTAGTCCACTACCAGTCCACTCACTACGAGTCCACTATCACTCCACTCACTACCACTCCACTACCAGTCCAGTACCAGTCCAGTACCAGTCCACTACCACTCCGCTGCCAGTCAGCTGCCATTTTGTTCAGACCATGAACACTGAAGCAGAAAAGCTGTTTTCTCCTTCCTCTTTCTCACCCTCTGTCGCTATGCATGTGTGTGTGTGCGTCTATTTGAATATCTCTGTGTGTGCGTGTGTGTCTATCTATTTGAATCTGTGTGTGTGTGTGTGTGTGTGTGTGTGTGTGTGTGTGTGTGTCTATTTGAATTTGTGTGTGTGTGTGTGTGTGATTTCCCTTGGCCCTGAGGATGGGAATCCCCCTGGTTCCCGTCAGAGTCCCAGCAGACCCTGAAACTTCTCCGGTCCTCTATTTTCAGCCCTGTCATGGCGGCTCCATGGCGGCTTCATAACACGTCCGAAGCCGCCATGTCAAGTCGTGCCAGGGCCGCCGCCACGCGCCAGCCCGGCACGGGGAGGCCAGCAGCCCGAGTCCTGCATGCTGACAGGGTTCAGTCCACTTCGGTCCACTTTTCTCTTAAGGCCTCTACGGAACGCTCGTCTCTAACAGACCCGGTTCCCCCGCCCCGGTGCCGGTGCCTAATCTAGACCCGGTTCCACGCTTTTCCACCGACAAACACGCCCGCAGCCTCGAGGCCTCGTTGTTGTTTTCAACATTTCGCAGAGATTCAAAGGAAAAGGGAAGTTCCCTGTGAAACTGGCCAGCATGTGGTCTTCTACTTGACCACCTGCATTTGTGGATGTAAAATTTACCACATGAAATAGATTCAACAGAGAACGTTTCTCCATCCTTGTTTTTCTTTCCCTAAAAAATAAAATGTCCTCTTTTTCCAAATGAACCTTCACACCACCCGTTCTTTCAAACCTGTGCTCGGCCTCCAGCCACGCACATGTGCACTCACGCAACAAGTGGGAAATTGTTTCAGCATAATCACAAAAAACACATTTTACAACAACTCAATGAAACATTTTCTGGCACAGGATACAAATCCTCCACACCAGACTCGACACATTAACACACACGTTAAAATAGCAATAATCTCACAAATAATCACAAATCACATAAATGCAGTAGTCTCTGAGACACATTAGTCTGACAAATAATCATAGTCACACAATCCTCGCAATGATCACAACTCAGCTTTGTCGTTGTATTGTTGACCAGCGTGTGTCCAATAAGGGTGGAGTGGGGGCGCTGCACCACCCCCTCTGGAGGGTCCTTCCATGCTCTTACAGCACCACTGTGGAGAAGCTGTTTCTCTTTTCAGAGGGACACTTCACTGGGACTAGTTTTCAGGAGTTCCCTCTTAACTCACACCTGTTAGCACAACACCAGACAACAGGCTCATCTGTGACGTCATACATTGTAGGAGCAAGCTTACAGACGTCCATCATGTCTCCTCTATGTGTCCTGTGTACTGGAGTTTGTAGTTGTACCTCTCTGAACCTTCTCAATTTTTTTCTACATATTTGACTTTACAAGGACACCAGGCCGAGCCTGCAAATTTAAGATGAGATCGCACCAAGGATTTATACCGTGGTCACACTATCTCCTTACACAAATGTAGAAAAGTTCTTCGAATTATCGCCAGCATGAGTTTGCTTTTTTAATTTTTTCAGAAATGCGCGTGTGAAATTCAATTGAACTATCGACCACGACACATTTGTCCTTTCCTTCTTCCACTTGCTGAACCATTAAATCTACAACTTTGTAGTTAACCCAGTTGCCACTTGTTTTCCCAATGTGTAAATGTTTGCATTTTTTTTGTGGCTTTAACTTCAGTAGCACCAGTTACTCATGCTATGGAGAGCTGCTTGAAGATGGGCCGTGTCAGTGTCCTCATTAATTATTCTAAATATTTTTTGTATCATCTGCAAAAAGACATGAGTCAGATTGTATCACACTTGGTAAATCATTTATAGAGACAACAAAGCGTACAGGGCCCAGCACAGAACCTTGCGGAACTCCAGAGGTCACCAGTTTCCATTTTGAAGTGGCCCCATTTACCACCACCTGCTGTTTCCTGTTATGTAAAATATCCTGTATCCAGCCTGTAACTCGGTCGTCTGTGCCATAGGATTTTAATTTTGACAGCAGTCTTTTATGGGGAACTTTATCAAAAGCTTTTTGAAAGTCCATATATATGCAATCAACTGACTGCCCTCTATCCAAAGCTGCTGGCCACTTATCAAGAACGGCGAGAAGCTGAAGTGTAGTCGATCTTCCAGATATAAATCCACACTGCTTGTTACTAAAAAAGTCTGTCAGACTTCATATGGTCAACAATGTATGTCCTGATTAGTTTTTTCATTGTCTTACATACTACAGATGCCAGACTAACTGGCCTGTAATTTCCCTGCTAGAGACTTGCTTCCTTTTTTGAAAAGTGCACTGATATGTGCCTCTTTCCAATCACAGGGTGAAATTGATTCTTCTAATTGTTTATTATACAGCGTTGTTAGAGGTCCGGTAATCACACTAGCCAATTCCTTTAAGATCCTAGGATCTATCGCATCTGGCCCTGGTGATTTATAGATGTTAATATCCTTCAGAAGCTGTTTATAGCTTCAAAAGTTATTATAAAACATTCTGTTTGCTGAATTTCCACTCTTGGCAATTCAGGCATGTGCCCTTCAGGTTCGATCACAAATACACTGCTGAAATAATCTGACAGTATTTCTGCTTTTTCAGTATCTTTGACTGTTTCTGGGGAGTTCGTATCCTTCTGATTACTATATAAACCTCCTACTGATGTCTTCATTTTTGTCCTCTTATTGATATAATTCCAGATAACTCTTCGACATTGCTGTTGTACATCTGGGTTTTTTATTGTTGTTGTTGTTATTGTTGTTGCTTTGTTTTTACTTCTTATTGTCTTTCTTGCAAGAATATTTTTTCCACAATTTTTCGTTTTGTAATACTGTCCAAGGGGACTTAATGCTTTTTATTCTGGGACCTGCTTTTACTGTTTGGTACGTACTTATCCTCTGTTTCTTTCAACTTACCCTTCATTAATCTCCATTTGACTTCGACATCATAATTAAACAGGTATTGTGTCCAGCCAAAGATTTCCAATTCTCTACGTGCTTCCTCGAAATTCCCCTTGTTGTCATTTTTTTCTTGTAGTTTCATTTCTCGCAGTTTTTGTGTAACAAATGGCCTTAAACACAATGACACAATGAGCACTTTTACCTAAAAGGCCTACATACTGAATGTCATCTATCATTTTATCCTCATTTGTAACTATAAGATCAAACACATGTGGCGCGTCATAACCTCGCCACCTTGTTGTTTCTTGCACGTGTTGAGACAGCAATGCATTCTGCATACAGTCCAGAAGCCTATTATCTAGCGATATAAGATTACCCCCCCTGCATCATTAAAATTCCAGTCTGTATTTGGCAAATTAAAATCACCCATAATTAAGTGAAACTGGACTTGGTTGTTCTAGCCTCCAAGAACAACAGTCGATCACTAACGGCTCCAACGACTCTCATGACCGCTGAACAATGAAGTCGAAACTAACACCCCCAACGACCGTACAGCTTACTGGTTTTGTTCCTTTTTTTAGTGTCACTGAAAGTCAGAGTGTTAATGTATTCTTGAAATTCGCATAAGAAACCAATAAAATTGGGGGAAACCTTTGTAAATCGGCATTTGTGTATATGAAATTTACCATACAAAGTTAACAAATTCACAATGCATCCAGTGTCTTGTTTTCCATGTTTGAAATACATAATGACATTTTTACATTCAATTCTGATATTATCATTACTTTTACACGTTATATAATTTTCCGTTCGGGGCCCAAAAAGTAATGGAGTGTGTACAATGGTAAAATAAATGTTACAAAAGCTACATTTGTTATCACTGTCTAAGAATTTAGAGAAATCCAAATTCGTTGGCTATATATTGTGTAAACTGTTGATGTGCCCTTCTTTTATCTTGTTTTACCTGAAAGAAGAATTTCTTCCTTTAGGCTGTGTTGTTTATTTGTCTATGTAACGTTAGTGAGTATTTTGTTAATTTCTTTAGATGTTGCATCTTGGACAGATAATGATAGAGCAGGATATACAAGCCCTGAAATACCAGAAATAGACAGGTCACTTTGAAGCCACATATTCATAATAATTTGTGTTTGTTTAAGTCTAAGAAAGAAGTTAAGTTGTTGTCTAGTTGTCATATCTTTAGTAACACCGGTTCCTAAGTATTTGACAGTTTTTTCCACCGGAATATTGCATATGTTTCTATTATCTGTATAATATAGGTTTACGATTTTCCTATGTTAAGATGTATTCCCGAAGCTTTTGAAAATTCTGTAATTAGCTGTACCGTTGGTTCGGTTTGGTGTTTGTCTTTTAGGAATAAAACCGTATCATCGGCTAGTTGTGTTATTCGAATTTCTCTTTGAAATATAGACAGGCCATTTATATTGGGACTATTTAAAACCTTCAATGGGAGGAGCTCTGTAGCAATCAGAAATAAAAAGGGGGACATTGGACAACCCTGACACACAGCTCTACTAACAGGGAATCTTCTTGAAGTACTGGGTAGATCATTAAATTTCTGTTGATGTCCTTGTAAAGCACATTTACTACCGAAATAATGTTCTCTCCAAAACCCATTAAGTCTAAAACCTTGTATATAAATGGATGTTCCACTGTATCAAACGCTTTATATAGAAGTCGAGAAATACAATGACTGCCTGTGACGCCACATACCCAGTCTAGAACTAATCTACATTATTACTTATATGTCGGTTAGCCATGAAGCCCGTTTGGGTTTCATTAATAATCTCTCCAAGATCTCTTTTTGGCAAATACAAGTGCAAATAGTGTATAATCTACATTTAGAAGAGTGACCGTTCTCCAATTTTCTGTACACAGAGAGTCTTTGTTTGGTTTGGATATCAAACTAATTAGTCTTTGTTTCATCGTTGTTGTCATTTCTTTGTTAGCAATACATTCTCTATACTTATTCATAAGTGGGTCTTCAATAATATCCCAAAATAATAAGTAGAATTCAGAGGATAAACCGTCAGTCCCGGGTGATTTCCCAGTTTTCATAAGTTTTAGGGCTTCTATAAGTTCCCTGTTCAGAATAGGTTTGTCAAAATTAGTTTTAAACTGTTCTGAAATGGTAGGGATATATTCTGCAATGTTATTTAAGAATTCTTCAGTGTTCTGGTTCAGATCTAGAATTATATAGTTCTTTGTAAAAGGATCCTATATGCTCAGCTATTTCTTTGGGATTGGTAGTAATGTCGCCATTTATTTTTAATGCTGAAATATTGTTTCTTTTGCAATTATGTTTTTCAAGAGCAAAAAACTAATTGGAGTTTTTTTTCCCCTCAGTTCGTGCCTCAGAAAGGCACGAACTGAGGCTCGACCATGCTGTTTCCCTCGGCTAGCAAACTCAGCTAACTTAGCCTTTCCCTCCAATAACCTTAACGGTTTAAACGACTAGAGTAACGATGAGGGTGACTAGCACCTCAACATAAACCACACAACACGGCTCTTATAGCGCGGTAATACAACAGTCTACCACAAGGTTGCGTTCCGCTTGTTTTAGAACATATTAGTGATCGGCTCTCGAAAACGCGCGCACTCACGTCGCCATCTTGGCCCCGTCCATCCTTCCACCGACAAACTTTTGTTTTTAAACAAACCTTTATATGATGTTTTCTTTGTAATGTTTTGAATATATATATACACATACATAAACCAATTATAAACAATACAGCAGGGGACATGCAGAAAAAAATTGAACATATGTTCAAACCATCGTATACTTTCAAAGTGTGAAGGTCACAACGAGTATAATATATTTTATTTACTTATTTATTTGTCGCATTTGTACGTTAGGAAAATTATACCTACTGTTGGGTCTAAGACGCAGCCCCTCCCCTCCCCCCCCCCCCCCCGCGTTAATGCTCCCAGCCTTCCCTGCGGGCTGATCCGGGGTTTGTAACGCCTTGTTTTTTATTCCGATCCGCATTCCGGGAACTCTGCCTCTGATTGGCTAGTACTCGTTGCCTCCGTCGATTAGGTTGGTTAAGGTTAGGGTTAGGGATAGGGTTAGCCAATCAGAGGTAGAGTGGGGGCGGGACTTCCCGGGAATCCAGGCGGGAAAAACAGTAACGCGTTTGTAACTAAACTGTCGTCCATTTTGTTTCCTCGCTTCGACAGCAGCGGGCGCTCTACGCAGGTTCCGTGCAGGCTGGATTCACACGCACCTGTTTAAACCCGCCTCGCTGCCCCGCCGGAGGGGGGCAGCCGCGAGTCAAGAAACGCTAACGGAAGCGTAACGTGTCAGAGAGAGCGGCGGGAAGGTCGCTAGCCGCTATGCTAACGTCTACTGTGTAAAACGCCGTAAGCCGTGCTAATGAGTTAGCGCCTGGCCAGAAAGGCGACGTTAGGTAACCACCGTCAGTTGTGTTGCCTGTGTGTTGCTTTGTCAAGGTCAGATGTTGGTAGAGTACATGCAGTTCATGCTGCATGTTGATTGCATACATGTATTACTTATTTATTTACTACAGCATACATACATGTATTTACTTATTTATTTACTACAGCATACATGTATTTACTTATGTATTTACTACAACATAGATGTATTTACTTATTTATTTACTACAGCATACATGTATTTACTTATTTATTTACCACAGCATACATGTATTTACTTATTTATTTACCACAGCATACATGTATTTACTTATTTATTTACTACATCATACATGTATTTACTTATTTATTTACCACAGCATACATGTATTTACTTATTTATTTACCACAGCATACATGTATTTACTTATTTAGTTGCTAAACTACACATGTATTTACTTATTTATTTACTACAACATACATGTATTACTTATTTATTTACTACAACATACATGTATTTACTTATTTATTTACCACAGCATACATGTATTTACTTATTTAGTTGCTAAACTACACATGTATTTACTTATTTATTTACTACAACATACATGTATTACTTATTTATTTACTACAACATACATGTATTACTTATTTATTTACCACAGCATACATGTATTTACTTATTTAGTTGCTAAACTACACATGTATTTACTTATTTATTTACTACAGCATACATGTATTTACTTATTTATTTACCACAACATAGATGTATTTACTTATTTATTTACCACAGCATACATGTATTTACTTATTTATTTACCACAGCATACATGTATTTACTTATTTATTTACTACAACATACATACATGTATTTACTTATTTATTTACTACAACATACATACATGTATTTACTTATTTATTTACTACAACATACATGTATTTACTTATTTATTTACTACAGCATACATGTATTTACTTATTTATTTACCACAGCATACATGTATTTACTTATTTATTTACTACAACATACATGTATTTACTTATTTATTTACTACAGCATACATGTATTTACTTATTTATTTACTACAGCATACATGTATTTACTTATTTATTTACTACAACATACATGTATTTACTTATTTATTTACTACAGCACACATGTATTTACTTATTTATTTACTACAACATACATGTATTTACTTATTTATTTACTACAGCATATGTAGCATGGTTAAAAATGTCATAACCAAAATATGTTGTATAATTACACAAATTATCACCACATGATTATTATTATTATTATTATTATTATTATTATTTTCATTGCTAACATTATTATTTTATTTTATTATATCATCAGGAAACGCCTATAGTAGCCCCTCCCTCTTGTGACCTCATTTCCTGTTAGCAGCCCCAACACGTATGTCCCCCCTGACCTCTGCCTCTTTCCCGCTCTGGACATGTAGAAAGAGGTACGTGTCCATTTTGTCTGCCCCTCTAATGTGTTTTATCCATTCCTAATGTGTCTTATATCTAATGTGGGTCCCAATTCTTGTGTAGGCTACAGTAGGAGCTGATCTGACGTTTCCTGAAACCTGTCCTGTTTTGTTTATATGCGACAGCGACACAATACAGATCCCACGCATGAGAGAAGTTGTCCTGTCTTTCCTACACAACGCAACTGAAACAGTACACCGGCCACACTTGGTGCCCTATGACCCGTCATCGCCGATGAGAGAGCGTCGCCACCTGCTGCAACCGCCATCTTCTTTCAGCCCGCCCCGCTCCACTCATGGTATCAGGGTTAGCCTGCTATGCTAACAGTGCTACAGCTAGCTAGCTAAGCTCCGTGTTGAATGGCGGCGACTGTGTGCGGGGGGAGGGGGGATCGTGTTGGGAGGAATTTTTTTCTGTCGAGTTTTCTTCCGCAAATGGTGCTGGCTAGAGCTGTGTATGTTTATTTATGGTTGAAAGATAATTGGTTTTGTTTTAGGTAAACTATTTCCTGTGATCTTGTTAGGGTATTTGAAGCCATAGGCTGGATGTTTTGATGCTGTGAATTCGTTTGCTTTTGTTTCATTGTGTTTGTTTATGCACTGTCATAGCCTAATTGAGACATGCTAGCAGAGATATTTTCAATACACCTGTAGGCCTACATTGCTGTTTGGTTCGTGTAAGGTACACTGTGGAATTTGCCATTTGTTTTTTTATTTGGTTGATTTCCTTTTGTGAGTTGTCACCCCTTTGTGCCCATTTTGGTGAGGTGTAAAAGGCACCTTGTTTTGTCCGTGGAATGGTTTTAGATATGGTTTGGCGCTTCGCCAGTCTGTGGCCCTCCTAACCTTAGTAGGTGGCAGGTATTGCTGACTTTATTGTGGGTGTTGTGTTGTTGGGTGATTGCAATTTGTGATATGTTCCAATTTTATGTAATTCTAGGGGGGTGAATGTAGCATGGTTAAAAATGTCATAACCAAAATATGTTGTATAATTACACAAAGTATCGCCACATGATTATTATTATTATTATTTTCATTGCTAACATTATTATTTTATTTTATTATATCATCAGGAAACGCTTATAGTAGCCCCTCCCTCTTGTGACCTCATTTCCTGTTAGTAGCCCCAAAACGTATGTTCCCTGACCTCTGCCTCTTTCCCGCTCTGGACATGTAGAAAGAGGTATGTGTTCATTTTGTCTGCCCCTGTCATTTATTTTATCCATTCCTAATGTGTCTTATGTCTAATGTGGGTCCCAATTCTTGCGTAGGCTACAGTAGGAGCTGATCTGAAGTTTCCTGAAACCTGTCCTGTTTTGTTTATATGCGACAGGTATGTTTTATTTATTTTTGTATAAAATTGTGTTGCTAGCAGCGCGCTCTTTCCCGCTCTGGACATGTAGAAAGAGGCTACAGCAGGAGCTGATCTGACATTTCCTGAAACCTGTCCTGTTTTGTTTATATGCGACAGGCGACAGCGACACAATACAGATCCCACGCATGAGAGAAGTTGTCCTGTCTTTCCTACACAACGCAACTGAAAAAGTACACCGGTCACACATACATGTATTAACTTACATATTTACCACAGCATACATGTATTTTGTGGTTTATGTAAACAAAGAAAAAGGATTTATATTCTTTCTTCATTTAAACTGACATTTTGGTTGTGAGTGCTGCTAGCGGTGAAAGTTAAAGAGTATTTAGATTAACTTAACATTGGAATTGAGACGTAGAAATGAGAAGTTTGCTGTACAACAGAGCTAACTGAACATGTGAGTTGACTCAGAGATTGAATAACACTTAGTGATGTGTTAAGCTGAGTGTTATAACCTGCCTTGATAACTGTGCGTGGGTGTATCTTCATATGAATGTGTGAGCTGTCTGTAGGTCAGGTTTTGGTAAATGCTGATTCTGAGGCAAGTCCAGTGCCAGGAACCCCCACTGAAGAATAGAGACTGGCTGACGAGACGACCTACAGGATCTTGAGAGAAATCATAGGGACTGCTGTCTTCTGAGAAAGGACTCCCTTCACCATTTCCTGGTGCGGTAGGACTGACAAACACACACACGTGTTGGGTCCCAATGATCAGTCCACCATCTTAACACTTCAAGGAAAAAAAGACTGAGATCAGGGACTTTAAAGGGATTTTTTTATATTTTGTATTTGTTTATTTTATTTATTTGTTGTTTATTTGAATAGGGACAGTGCATATTAATGAACATTGGTATGGCAGATACACATGTAAACATGCCGGATTGTAGCAATACTGCTAACTTACACCCGTTGTCCCTAGGCAGGTCAAAGCGAAAAATAAAAACAGATGTGGTACACCACAACACAATACAATAACACTAAAATACACAACAATACATACAATACAACATTATACACCTCACAAAACCATACACCACAATAAAATACAATGCAATGCAATACAATACACTACAATACAACATAATACCATGAAACACATAACACATGTGACTGATATAGTCAGCAGGACACAGCGGGACTGAGCTCGCACCGGTTAAAAATGATCACAAACTTGGTGTAATTTGAGCCATTTTTTAAAATGGTCTTTAAAAGTGGGGAATGTGGTGCATTCCCTTATTGCAGAAGGTGTGTTATTCCAGATCTTAGTGCCCTTAATTGATAACACTGTTTGACTGAAAGTGGTGCGTCTGAAGGGTACCTCACTATCCCCTCTACTGGAGGCCCTTATACTGTTTGTTCTTATTTTAATGTATTCATTTAGTGGAGGTGGGGCAAGACCATGTAGTGACTTGTGTACAGAGCAGGCATATTTGAATGTTTTTAAATTCTTGAAATGTAGTAGATGGTGTTTCTCTAGAATATTGCAATGGTGAAAAGAAGGCTTTCTGTCAAAGAGTTGTGTGGCTGTTTTAAAGAGCGATACTATTGGTTTGAGTGTGGTTGCACTTTTAATGACCAGTTTGTAAAACAGTGTTCAATATGAGAAAATATCATCAAGTGAAGAAACGTCCTAGCAGCATTTTCTGTGGATGATGATCTAATTTGTCTAAAATGATAAAGATTGCATTTAATTGTTTTTGATATCTTTTTTTACATGATTCTTAAACGATAATGTGGAGTCCAGTATAACACCAATATCTGAATTCTTGAACAATTTCGAGCTCTTCCCCTTACAGAAATATGTTAGAATGTGTCCTTTCTGTTGGTTGTTTAAAGAACATAATGCATACGGTTTTTGGAGATTCTGTAACAGGCATGACTCGGTAAGCCATTTCTGTACATGGGTCAGTGCAGATGTAAGATTTTGTGAGGCTTCTTGGGCAGTTTTTGCATGTGTAAAGAGTACTGCATCATCTGTATACATTTGGGTATTGATGTTTTGACATATATTTGGCAGATCATTAATGTATTAAGAAAACAAAATTGATCCAAGTATGGAGCCTTGGGGGACACCTACTGGACATTCAAGGTAAGGGGATTTGATACCGTTGACAGTAACACAGTGTTTCCTGTTTGTTAAGTATGATTTCATCCATAAAATGGCTTGTTCAGAAAAGATGAACTATGTTAATTCAGAAAGGAGAATTTAGTTGCAATCACAGCATTGTAAGATGATGACAGATGTACTCTTAGCGCCCCCCCCCCACCCAGTTCAGGGATGGTCATTCCCTGTTTACATAAATGGCCTCTTTGACTCTGGCCTCTTTTACATGGTGTAGACTGTGGAGTCTTGGCCTGTAGGTGGTGTAGACTGTGGAGTCCTGGTCTGTAGATGGTGTAGACTGTGGAGTCCTGGCCTGTAGGTGGTGTAGACTGTGGAGTCCTGGTCTGTAGATGGTGTAGACTGTGGAGTTCTGGCCTGTAGGTGGTGTAGACTGTGGAGTCCTGGTCTGTAGATGGTGTAGACTGTGGAGTCCTGGCCTGATGTTTTAGCTCTCCTGTGTTGTGTCATCCTCTTGGCCAGCATCTGTTTAGTTTCCCTGATGTACAAGTCATGACAATCCTCCTGGCACTTGACAGCTACACTATATTGCTCTGTTTGTGGCGGGGGACCTGATCCTTGGGGTGGACCAACTTCTGGTGCAGCGTGTTTTGGGGTTTGAATGAATGAATGATTTACTTCGGTCATACATTTGTGTTCATATGTGACAGACAGAAAAAAAAGAAAAACATAATAATAATAATAATACATCAATCTTATATAGCGCTTTTCTAGTATTCAAAGTCGCTTTACAATAAATGGAGTGAAACAAGACAACAGGAAAACATAACACAGACATACAGGGGTGGATGGGAAGGGGGGCTACGAGAGGGAGAAGCGGCAGCTGCACACGACGCCAGCAGTATCTCCGACTTGGACGGATATAAATCATCCTCCCTGGTGAACTTGATGTGGTTGTGGTTCTACTTTCTTTTTTTTTCATTTTCTTACCTGGATTATTGAGCATGCATAAAGAAGCTTTGAAACACATTACCAAATATAGCCGCAAGCACCGATTGCAGTATTGCAGCGGTTTTTGAGATGTTGACATGTGTCAGTTGTAGCGCCCCCTATGGACGAAATTTTACAAAATTTGGCATGCTTTCAAAGAATGTCGTGGTGATTGTGCCTGACAACTTTTGTTAAGTTTGGACAATCACATCACTAGATATAGGCAGTACAATCACCATGGGCCGCACCTTAAATATTGATTGACATGTAACTTCGAAATGGAACGACACATCAAAATTCTTTGGAAAACCTTTAATCAGCATTGTGTGGAGATGACGCATACCCAATTTCACGTGAATCGGATGAACAGCCTCAGACTAGCTCATTTTACTTTCACTTTCGGTTTTTTGAAATTGGCAGAAGTGGGTGTGTTAGATTTGGGAGCTTCCACGGAATTAGAGGAAACAAATAATTTCTCAAAAATGTCATACAGAGTCTTGAGATAGGACCCAAAACGTAAATGTGCTTATTGTAGGATTTTGCGGAAACAACAATAATCCTTAGAAAAACAGTAGGGTTCCGCAGCTGTCGCTGGTTGGACCCCTAATTACAGGAGACCCCCCCCCCACAACACAGGGAAACATCAACTGGCTGACAATCTAAATGGGTTTTACTGCAGGTTTGATGAGCACACTTTCTCACCCCTCACCCTCTCCGGCCACAATACACAACCAACTGCACTCCCTGCCAGCACCTCTCCCCTCCCCACCAAACCCCACCTGCACTCAGAATCCGTGTTGAGGACGTGCACCAGCTCTTCCAGAGACAGAAGACCAGGAAGGCACTGGGCGTGGATGACGTATCACACTCCTGTCTCAAAGTCTGTGCTGAACAGCTGGCCCCCTATATCACACTGTTTTTCAGGAGATCTCTGGAGCTGTGTGAAGTCCCATCCACCTTCAAGAGCTCCACTATCATCCTATCAGGACTAAATGACTACAGCCCCGTTGCCCTAATGTCTTTGGTCATGAAATTCGTCGAGAGTCTGGTGTTGGCCCACCTGAAGGAAATCACAGGCCCCCTGCTCAGCCCCCTGCAGTTTGCCCAACGAGCAAACAGGTCAGTGGAGGATGCGGTCAACATGGGATTGCACTACATCTTCCAGTACCTCGACAACATGCAAGGGTCCTGTTTGTGTACTTCGGCTCAGCATTCAACACCATCACCCCAGATAAACATTAACGGTCAAATGTCCCCCATCGCCAATTGCGAGTTCACAGTCTTAGAAGGCTAATCTGCTATTTCCACATCCTCCCTAGCGAACTTGATGTGGTGTCCACAGAGTCGGTGTGGTCGGTGAAATGTGCTACATCCTGAGATTTAATTTTAACCCGGGTGTCATCCACAAATCTGAATTAATGCCTAGGTGGTGTCCCTGGATGGGACATCAGAGCCCTCTTTTCCACTTCCTCCATATACAAGTTGGCCACTACAGGTGAAACTGGGAATCCCATAGCACACCCATGCCCCTGCCTATAGTACTGCTCCCTGTATATGAAGTTTATTTATTTATTTTATCACCTTTATTTTTATTAAACAAATAAATAAATAAACAAGAGACCACTGTTTCATCCCCCTCCATAATGATGTCCCTCACCTTATCCACAACGGCCACAGTGTTCTGAATGTGATGTTCGTTACTGTCTACCAAGTCACTGAGTTAATCATACTAACAATAGGCTGTAATGGCACACCCTGTTCATGTATCTTAGGTAAACCATACAGACTAGGTGTAGCGCCCCCTGGGTATAATCTGCGGTACAACATTCTGTCAATAGCCTTGTCCTGTTCTAACAGCTTCAAACAATCTATCACCTTTTTCTTGTAACCACTGCTTGGATCTTGTTTCAGGAGTTCATAAGTATTCATGGCGCTAAGTAGCATCATAGCGTTCTCATGCTAGTCTTGCAGTCACAGCATTGTAAGATTCTGTCGCCATCTTACAATGCTGTGACCTCAGGCTCAGGGCGTCCTAGTTTTCTGATACTGGTCTACAATTATTTCCTTCAGTTGAAAGTCCTCACTGAATTTTATTAAATGTAGCCAGAGTTACAATAGCTTTCTTATTGTACCGAATGCACAGTCATTAAGTACCGCTATTTGGGTATGTTGATTGATTGATTGATAGATTTTGATATAGATCTCAATTCTACGTACAACCCAAATATCCACTCGGTGTCATAGAAAGACAAATGTAATAAAATTACAGAGATAAATAAAATTTAAGACAGTTAACACAACTCTTCGTCGTCCCTATATCGCATCAGACCTTTGTACTTCTTCTTGAACTGCGTAATGTTTGTACTTTGTTTGAGTTCCATGCTCAGACTGTTCCACAGTTTTACCCCACAGATTGAAATGTCCATGCTCTTCAAACTTGTTCAAACACATCATTTCTAGAAGTTTAATTTCCCTCTCAAATTATATTCCCCTTCACTATCTGAGAATATTTTTGGGATATTACTTGGCAGTTGATTGTTTCTTGCTTTGAACATTTTGTGTGCTGTGTTACATTCTACTAAATCCCTGAACTTCAAGGCACTTGACTTTAAAGATAGCTTGTTGGTGTGTTCACAATTATCTATCCTCATAGCTCTTTTGTGTAGTATACACAATGGTTTTAAGTTGGTTTTGCAGTTATTACTCCATACCTCCAAACAGTAAAATAAATGAACAGTACAGAGTGTACAATGACTTGTGATCACTGATATGTTCGTATGGGACTCTGAAATAAATTGTACAGCACAAATCTGTACAGGAATTAATACTGTATTAATTACAATTCCAAGAAGGTAAAAGACTACATTTCATTAAAAAACCTTCACAAAATGGCTGGTAGATAGATGGATGGATGGCTAGATAGATGGATGGATGGCTAGATAGATGGATAAAGATTCAGGGAAAACACTTTTCCAGGAGTAGCCGGCAGCACGGAAGTTGAGGAATGGGACAGGGATACAACGCGTTTCAGCCACTTGAGAAAAGGCTCGCCTAAAAAGATAAATTGGGCGGAAGTGTGCGCTACGTCTTGAGTGTTGTCAGCGCTTCATATCTTGCCGTCAGAAGGCCCTCCTCTCACGTGGAACTACTTTCTCTCACCCGCAGAATGTCCGTATTCCTTCGCACAAGTGCACCTACGCGGTTCACGTTATCACGCCGCAGATCAGCGGAATCAGATGGACGTTCTGCGGTTGAGAGAATGTAGTTCTACGTGAAAGGGCCGTGTGGCACGTTCACGCACAACGCTGACGATAACACTCTGTATGTAACTAAAATATCACAGGTTCGAGTTTTTATTGTAGCCTGCGTACACTTGAAGGGGAAGCACAGCAGTGGAGATGGTGCTCTCCGTTTGAATTGACAACTTGTTGACTGACGCTATGCTCTGTGGCAGGGACAGGCAGCATGGTCCACAGAGGTCCGGTGTGGGTGCTGGTCTTCGTTCCAGCCAAGCAGTTACACACCTGAGTCTGCAAACCAAGGTCCTTAGCAAAGACTCTGGGTGGACTGATAGACTCACGTGTGGAACTGCTTGGTTGGAACAAGACCTGCAGCCACACCGGACCTCTCTGGACCATGCTGCCCATCCCTGCTCTATGGTGAGTGTGTGAGTGTGTATGTGTGTGAGTGTGTGTGTGCGTGTGTGTGTGTGTGGGGGGGCGGTAGAGAGACGGAGAACTAACGTTGCAGTGAGTTGTGTAACTAACATTGTGGCATGCTGTTCTCACCAACTGAGTGGGTTCTACCTGGCGTGACTCCTCGATGCGTCTCTTCTGTGGTTAGGTTGTGTTGTTGGAGCGAGTGTCGTGCTGTGCTGCGGGAGAGGGAAGGCTGCGTCGGAAGTGCGCATGTTGCGCAGCGGACATCTTTTAATCGGCTGGCTCACGAAGATACGCCGATAACGTTAATATGAAAAATGACGACTACCTAAGCCGATAATTGGCCATGCCGATAATCGGTGGATCCCTGGAGGAGACCCCGGGGTAGACCCAGAACTCGCTGGAGGGACTGCATGTCTGGGAACGACATGGGATCCTCCAGGAGGAGCTGGAGAGCGTTGCCGGGGAGAGGGACGTCTGGAGTGCCCTACTTAGCTTGCTGCTACCGCGACCCCACCCCGGAGAAGTGGCTGATGATGATGATGATGATGATGATGATGATAATAATTAATGAACTTTATTTGTGTAGCACTTTTCCCAGCAGGTTTAGAAAGTGCTTCACAGAGCAAAGACACACAAGTCAACTCTGAAAACATTGTGAGAGTGTGAAAGAAGAAGCAACCACACAGCATGAAGTAAGATCAACAGAGAAGAGAGCAACACAACAGAGAAGAGAGCAACACAACAGTGAAGAGAGCAACACAACAGAGAAGAGAGCAACACAACAGAGAAGAGAGCAACACAACAGAGAAGAGAGCAACACAACAGAGAAGAGAGCAACACAACAGAGAAGAGGGCAACACAACAGAGAAGAGGGCAACACAACAGAGAAGAGAGCAACACAACAGAGAAGAGAGGAACACAACAGAGGAGAGAGCAACATAACAGAGAAGAGAGCAACACAACAGTGAAGAGAGCAACACAACAGAGAAGAGAGGAACACAACAGAGAAGAGAGCAACACAGCAGAGAAGAGAGCAACACAACAGAGAAGAGAGCAACACAACAGAGAAGAGAGCAACACAACAGAGAAGAGAGCAACACAACAGAGAAGAGAGGAACACAACAGAGAAGAGAGCAACACAGCAGAGAAGAGAGCAACACAACAGAGAAGAGAGCAACACAGCAGAGAAGAGAGCAACACAACAGAGAAGAGAGCAACACAACAGAGAAGAGAGCAACACAACAGAGAAGAGAGCAACACAACAGAGAAGAGAGCAACACAACAGAGAAGAGAGGAACACAACAGAGAAGAGAGCAACACAACAGAGACGAGAGCAACTTACAACACAACACTTTTCCAACAATAACATGGGGAAAAAACTGTGAAGAAGCTTTTCCATCAACATGACTTTTGACAGGAGACTGGTTGTGGTGGTCTGGGGCCTCATACAGGACTCCCCATGAGAGACCAGCATCCACATGCTGGTCTGTGCTGGTCCCCAACACAGCTGCCTACGTCATGTCCTGTTTATTAACCCCAACACTTCTTACGCTTGCCGTTGTTGTTCTTTGCAAACAGCATTCAGAGGCGTGCAGCAAGTAGTCCTTGATGGGCTCTAAACCAGGACGGGGGTTCTGGTCTCGGTGTGGCTTCACACGTCTTCAGAGGACCGTCTGCTCCCAAACACGAGGACTCAAGAGGACTCCTCACTCGGCTTCACAAACCACACTTCTGTTTTCCTTTTTCTGTTTTGTTGAATTATCCCCCTTTTTCTCCCCAATTGTACCCCGCTAATTACCCCACTCCACCCCCTCGTCCCAGTCGCCGCTCCACCCCCTCGTCCCGGTCGCCGCTCCACCCCCTCGTCCCGGTCGCCGCTCCACCCCCTCTGCCAAGCCGGGGAGGGCTGCAGACTACCACACGTCTCCTCCTCTGATAAATGTGGATGGCCAGCTGCTTCTTGTCACCTGGCAGTCAGGAGTTTCACCAGGGGGACGTAGCCCGTGGGAGGATCACGCTACTTCCCCCAGTTTCCCCCCACCCCCTCCGAACAGGCGCCCCGGCCGACCAGAGGAGGCGCTAGTGCAGCGACCAGGACATATACCCGCATCCGGGTTCCCACCTGTCTGCAGGGACGCCCGACCACGGGCGATCGAACCGGCGATCCCCATGTTGCTGGGCAACAGAATAGACCGCTACACTACCTGGATGCCCAGAAGCCAGAGCTGTTGACCCGGTTCCTCTCCAGACGGGTTAGGGCGCTGGTTGACCCTCCTCCGTGCTGTTCTGCAGAAGCAGCCGGGCGAGTGTCAACGGGACTTCCTGCCAATTTTGGAGGCGCATGCTGCGAGGAGTCAACAGCACGGTGGCCCTTCCTGCTGACCGAGGAGGACTTGACGCGTTGGTGGAGGAGGTGAAGAGCTCTATATTTAGCCGTGAAGAGCCCGTGGAGGAGCTTGCAAGTAGCAGTGGTGTAGCAGCGAGTGAGGGGAACGTGTGGACTGGTGGCGGGTGGTGCCGGCGCCGTGAGTCCAGCCAGGGGCTTCCTGCGGCCGGCAGGTCGAGCAGGACACACCCGACGGAAAGAGGAGTGAGGCCTGCTCCTCATCTGCTAAGCTGTGCTGATGCTAACCGGATGCTTTAGGAAAAGGTTCACTCCTCCATATCGGAGTGACAGACGGGTGCAGACCAGCGTGAGGAGGAGGAGGCGGCAGGTGAAGGAACAAGACGGTTTAGAAACCGGCTTGTTTGGCTCTCGGCCTGCCGGCCTAGCCGACCCACCTCTGCTGGCTGAGCCAAGCGGGCTGACGCGGCACGTGTTGCCTCTCTCCACCTGCTCACACTCTCACCTCCGCCTGCTGGCCGGGGGGTGCGAACATGTGCGTGAGTGAGTGTGTGTGTGTGTGTGTGTGTGAACATGTGCGTGAGTGAATTTGCACATGTGTGTGTGTCGGAAATCCCCAGTGAGTTGTCATCCGTCCCAAACTGAAGAGCTCAGCCAGACTCTCATGGAAATTCAAATCGAGTGAAACATAAAAACGCTTGTGACTCAAACTGTTGAACAAAGAAAAACATATTGATTTAGCACTTCCTGCAACAGCAAACTGGCAGACACACACACACACGCACACACACACACACAAAATAATGATGGACCGTATCCTAGACAAACAATAACAGACACACACTCAGGTGCTCGGTGGGATGGGTTTCAGAAGAATCCCTCGGTGCCGTTCACATCAACACAATTCACTTCCTCTTGTTCCAGCAGCTGCTGTGTGGAGTCTGTTACCGTCCACACCATCACAAACGGCCTACTGGAACCTGAAATGCACACACACACACACACACACACCTGGCGTGTGTGTGTCGGGTTAGTGGGCTCAGTTATTTTGAGCAGTCGGTCGTGCCTCCCGTAGCCTCGGCCATTCTCCCCGTTCAGTCTGCTCATCTTAACCTCAGCCACTGGCTGTTGTTTTTCCTGTTTTACTCTGAACTTCTCGCCTGTCTTGTGTCAGTTCCAGTCAAGTCCATTTTATTTGTGTAGCCCAGTATCACAAATTACAAATGTGCCTCGGGGGCTTTACAGCAACACAACATCCTGTCCTTAGACCCTCTCGTCGGATAAGGAACAACTCCCTGAAACCCTTTAAAGGGGGGAAATCTAGGAAGAAGGCTCGGGGGGAGCAGCAGAGGAGGATCTCTCTCCCAAGACGCACAACTTGCAATGCTGTTGTGTTTACACAATTTACACAATACAACACTGAAAGAGGACAACACAATTATAACGGAATTATAAAATAAATGAAGAATATGATGAGGCGGAGGACGCCAAGCAGGGTGCAGATGCCACCAGAACAGCGCAGGACCTGAGCCACGTGACCCCCCTCACCATGTAGACCTGACAGGAGGACAGACTACACATGCGCACAGGGGAGAGAGGACAAGACATCGTTGGGAGAGAGAAAACACGTGAGAGAACAGCTTGCAGCATTAATTAACCACCCGGACCCGACCCGACCCGACCCACAAACCTCCAAATGTAGCCTAGGCTACAGCAGAGTTGGACTGTATCGTTTTGGGCCTGTTTGCACGGCATAGTACACCGCCTGCAAGACGTAGCCTACTGCAGTGGTCACCGTCCTGCCGCTTTTCACTCCAACCCTAATTTAACACACATGATTCACTTCATCAAGCTCTAGTTAAGTAGGTAATCGATAGGAAGTAGGGCGGTAGCTCTCCAGGAGCAGGGTTGGAGACCACTGGCATGTTGGATCTTAGCCTGATAGCATCTGAGTCCAAAGGAGTTGAATCGAGTGCAACTGGACTTGGTATTTATCCGTGAAGACGTTTCGCCTCTCATCCAAGAGGCTTCCTCAGTTCGTGCCTTTCTGACTAGACCAAGCTAGTCTGACTGGCTGGTGATGAGACTCAGATATTTATCCTCTAGGAGTCGTTGTCAGAGCTATAGATGTCCATGGCTCTTTGTGTCCTGATGTTTACCGACGCCCGTCGCTAACAGAGCCATAGATATGTGTGGCTCTTTTGTGTACCGATGTTTGGCCGCGCCCGTCGCCATCGGAGCTGTTGATTTGCATTTGTTTAGCAGCGACGGTCGTTGGGGGTGTTAGTTTCCACTTCATTGTTCAGTGGTCATGAGAGTGGTTGGAGCCGTTAGTGAGCGACTGTTGTTCTTGGAGGCTAGGCTTCTTGAGTCTCCTGGGTAGAGATGAAAGGACAGCATTGTAAGTGGGAGATAGGTGGTGTCGCTGACCTCCTCCTCTGTAGAGGGATGGTTTTTCCAGTTTCTCATAGATGGCTTCCTTCACCCCTCTTTCAAACCATCTATCTTCTCTGTCCAAATTGTGTACGTTGCTGTCCTGGAAGGAGTGTGTCTTCTCCTTTAGGTGTAGATAGACTGCTGAGTCTTGTCCTGAGGAGTTTGGCCTTCTGTGTTGGGCCATCCGTTTGTGTAGTGGTTGTTTGGTTTCTCCTATGTATAGGTCAGTGCAATCCTCATTGCATTGTATAGCATACACCAGATTGCTTTTCCAGGTGTGTGGTACACGGTCTTTGGGATGAACCAGTCTTTGTCGGAGTGTGTTGCTGGGTTTGAAGTATACCGGGATGCGGTGTTTGTTGAAAATTCTCCTGAGTTTCTCGGAGACCCTAGAAACATACAGGATGACTGTGCTCTTCCTTCTGTTCCTCTTCTCCTCATCGCTCACCTGGTTGGTCTTTCTGGAACGTGATATGTTTTCACAAAGGTCCAACTGGGGTAGCTGCAGGTTTTTAAAGCTCCCCTCAGGTGTTGGTGTTCTTCCCGTTGGGACTGAGTGCTGCTGGGCACATTGTCAGCTCTGTGTTGCAGAGTTCTGATGACGCTCAGTTTGTGTTCCAGCGGGTGGTGTGAGTCGAAAAGTAGATATTGGTCTGTGTGTGTAGGTTTCCTGTAAACCCCAATGTGGAGGCTCCTGTCTTCCCCAATGTGGACGTCACAGTCCAAGAAGGGCAAATTGTTGTTCTTTACGTCTTCCCTTGTGAACTTAATGTTCTTGTCCACTGAGTTGATGTGTTTGGTAAACGCTTGCACCTCTTGTGTTTGGATTTTGACCCATGTGTCGTCCACATATCTGAACCAGTGGCTCGGAGGTGTTCCTCTGAAGGAGTTCAGGGCCCTGTGTTCTACCTCTTCCATATATAAGTTGGCCACAATGGGAGATACTGGTGAGCCCACTGCACAGCCGGGTTTCTGTCTGTAAAACTGGCCCCTGAATTGGAAATATGTAGTGTTCAGGCAAAGGTCCAGTAGTTGGCAAATCTGGTCTGGGCTGAGGTTGGTCCTATTGTGGAGGGTGTCGTCCCGTAGCAAACGTTGCCTCACAGTTTCCAAAGCCTCTATGGTTGGGATGCAGGTGAATAATGAGGTCATGTCGTAGGATACCATGGTTTCATCCGGTTCCAGTTTTACGCCTTGGACCTTGTCCACGAATGACTGACGCGGCCATAACATCGGTACACAAAAGAGCCACTTATATCTATGGCTCTGTTAGAGATGGGCGGTGGTAAACATCGGGACACAAAGAGCCATGGACGTCAATAGCTCTGACAACGACTCCTAGAGGATAAATTCTGAGTCTCATCAGCAGCCAGTCAGACTAGCTTGGTCTAGTCAGAAAGGCACGAACTGAGGAAGCCTCTTGGATGAGAGGCGAAACGTCTTCACGGCTATATACCAAGTCCAGTTGCACTTGATTCAACTCCTTTGGATAACCATGACCTGGATGAATGAGAACATTCACAGACATCTGAGTCTAGCTTACTAACGAAACTGGCCAATTGTTCCAAATGCTGTTCTTATTGTTGCAAAGCAGCAAAAGAAGTAAGCCTTCAGTAGAGACATGACCTTTCTCTCTCTTTCTCCCTCTCTCTCTCTCTCTCTCTGTCTCTCTGTCTCTCTCTCTCTCTCTGCCTCTCTCTCTCTGCCTCTCTCTCTCTGTCTGCCTCTCTCTCTCTCTCTCTCTCTCTCTCTCTCTCTCTCTCTCTCTCTCTCTCTCTCTCTCACACACACACACACAAAAAGTTTCTTCTTTCTGATAAAAAGAAAAAGGGGGTTTGGCGGTGTAAACAAAAGCTACCACTTAGAGGGAAAAAACTCGTAGGTGAAACCTCAACACTCTAAAACACACATATTAACCAAAGCCACAACCGCAAATTGATGAAACATCTGCTTACGTGCATTAGTGATCTTGAGAGAGAGAGTGATGAGAGAGAGAGGAGAAGAAAAAGAGAAGGTGGACTAGTTAATGCACAGCCTAGCCTATTGAACACAATGTTTCTGACTCAGAGCGCTGCTTTGTCACTTTTGGGCCTGACTGCCCGAAACTCTGATAGTCAAGTCAGCAGAAGCACCTTGAAGTCTGATCTAACATGGATAGGAAGCCAATGACGGGAGGCAGCAATTGGTGTAATATGGTCAGATTTTCTAGATCTGGTTAGGATCCTAGCTGCAGCCTTTTGAACCATCGGAAGACTTTTAGTACTAGCATGTAGTGGACCTGAAAACAGGACATTACAATAATCAAGTCTGGATGAAACAAATGCATGTATTAGAATCTCTGCATCAGCCATGGACAGGAAAGACCGAATGTTAGCTATGCTACACAAGTGAAAAAAGGCAGTCTTGGTGATTTCTTTAATGTGCTTATCAAAGGAAAGGCTGGGATCAAATGTAACACCAAGATTTTTGGCTGCCACACTTTGTGAAACCACAGAGTTGTCGATTGTTATTATTACTTAATCAAATTGGTCTCTGTGTAGCAGGGCCAACGACCAGCATCTCACTTTTATATGAATTTAAAAGCAGGATTTTTAGTGACATCCAGTTTTTTCACAGCAGCCAAGCAGGCCTCTAAATTAGCATTCATCAGCCCTTATGGGTACATACAGTGGTGCTTGAAAGTTTGTGAACTCTTTAGAATTTTCTATATTTCTGCATAAATGTGACCTAAAACATCATCAGATTTTCCCACAAGTCCTAAAAGTAGATAAAGAGAACAAATGAGACAAAAAAAACAAAAAACAAATGAGACAAAAAATGTTATACTTGGTCATTCATGTATTGAGGAAAATGATCCAATATTACATATCTGTGAGTGGCAAAAGTATGTGAACCTCTGGGATTAGCAGTTAATTTGATGATGAAATTAGAGTCAGGTGTTTTCAATCAATGGGATGACAATCAGGTGTGAGTGGGTGCCCTGTTGTATTTAAAGAACAGGGATCTATCAAAGTCTGATCTTCACAACACAAGTTTGTGGAAGTGTATAATGGCAAGAACAAAGGAGATTTCTGAGGACCTCAGGAAAAGAATTGTTGATGCTCATCAGGCTGGAAAAGGTCACAAAACCATCGCTAAAGAGTTTGGACTCCACCAATTCACAGTCAGACAGATTGTGTACAAATGGAGGAAATTCAAGACCATTGTTACCCACCCCAGGAGTGGTCGACTATCAAAGATCACTCCAAGAGCAAGGCGTGTCATAGGTCACAAAGGAACCCAGGGTAACTTCTAAGCAACTAAAGGCCTCTCTCACATTGGTTAATGTTAATGTTCATGAGTCCACCATCAGGAGAACACTGAACAACAGTGGTGTGCATGGCAGGGTTGCAAGGAGAAAGTGACAGCTCTCCAAAGAGAACATTGCTGCCCGTCTGCAGTTTGCTAAAGATCAGGTGGACAAGCCAGAAGGCTATTTGAAAAATGTTTTGTGGATGGATGAGACCAAAATATAACTTTTTGGTTTAAATGAGAAGCATCATGTTTGGAGAAAGGAAAACACTGCATTCCAGCATAAGAACCTTATCCCATCTGTGAAACATGGTGGTGGTAGTATTGTGGTTTGGGCCTGTTTTGCTGCATCTGGGCCAGGACGGCTTGCCATCATTGATGGAACAATTCTGAATTATACCAGCGAATTCTTAAGGAAAATGTCAGGACATCTGTCTGTGAACTGAATCTCTAGAGAACATGGGTCATGCAGCAAGACAACGACCCTAAGCACACAAATCATTCTACCAAAGTATTGTTAGAGAAGAATAAAGTTAATGTTTTGGAATGGCCAAGTCAAAGTCCTGACCTCAATCCAATTGAAATGTGGAAGGACTGAAGCAGCAGTTCATGTGAGGAAACCCACCAACATTCCAGAATTGAAGCTGTTCTGTACGGAGGAATGGGCTAAAATTCCTCCAAGCCAATGTACAGGACTGATCAACAGTTACCAGAAACTTTTAGTTGCAGTTATTGCTGCACAGGGGGGTCACACCAGATGCTGAAAGCAAAGGTTCACATACGTTTGCCACTCACAGATATGTAATATTGGATCATTTCCTCAATACATAAATAACCAAGTATAATATTTTGGTCGCATTTGTTGAACTGGGTTCTCTTTATCAACTTTTAGGACTGTTGTGAAAATGTATGATGTTTTAGGTCATATTTATGCAGAAATATAGAAAATTCTAAAGTGTTTGCAAACTTTCAAGCACCACTGTACAGCTGAGTATCATCCACATAGCAATGGAAATGTATTCCATAATTTGACCAAGAGCTGAAATATAATGAGAGAAAAGTAGAGGGCCAAGAAGCAAGCCCTGAGGTACACCGCATTTAACGTCAGAGAATTTCAGTGTAATATTATTATAGCAGACAACACGGTGTTCTTCAGAGAAGTAGGACTCAAGCCGAGAGAGCTCTCTAAGCCAGAAACACCAAAATTACAATTTATTCTGTTTAATAATATACAGTGATCAATTGTGTCAAAGGCTGGACTGAGGTGCAGTCATATGTGATTTGTGATTTTGTGATTTCTTTGTGAGAAGATTTAGGAGTATTATACTGTTAAGCCTACTGTTATGGCTATCTCATCAGAAGTATTGTTATAACAGAAATATGGGTGTTTTGTATCTCTGTTTGACTCGTGTTAGGTTCAGGTTGTAAATCGTTATAGACTTGGGCTAATAGCTGACTGAAAACTGGAACTGGCGTTGGTCCCCACGTGGTGCACTGTGGCTGCCCACTGCTCATAGTGTATAGGAAGGTTTACGTGCAGAGGACAAAATTCACGAGTACTGAGAAATGGCAATAAAGATATTATAAATAAATATAAATCTTATAAATCTCAAACCTGAAATTTGCTGGAGCAAGTATGCGGTTCCCGTGCTTCTGTTTCACGCGTTGTCTCGGATACGGAGCCTGTTGTTATGATGAGAAGAGAAAAAAAGTCACAAGCTTTTATTGTCACAAGAAGTGCATAGATAGGACCTTGTTCAACCAAATCACTCAGGATTACAAACATGCATCAAATACACCAAACCTTTTGGAAAATGTTTTTTATTCACAAATAACACAAACAGCAATACTGTAGAACAACAGAATCCTGAACAATTAATGCTTCTAATTAAATCAAAAGACAAGTGTTGCACCGCTATGCTGTCTATCTCAGCCGAGACTGGAGAAATGTCTGGCTGAGTCCTTCACGGGTCATGCCCCCACCGCCGCCAAACTACGAATATTCATTTTAATTATGACCGAAGCTCCAGAACCTAAAAATGGCATTCGGGACAGCCCTCGTGTGCAGCCAAGCTATCCAGCGTCCACTAGCCTATGTCCTATCTGTTTACTGTGTCTGGACTGATCTGGACGCCTGTTTGGGCTGAAAACCCCAGTAACTAAAGTTTGAGTTTTGAACCTGTTTTGCCTGTCTGTCTGCCCCTTGTCTATCTGGTTGCCTGTTTGGACAGATTTCCTGTGTACTGACCCCTGCCTGCCTTTTACTTTTAAACTGTTGCTGTAACCTTCCTTTCTGTGAGTCGAGAATTTGGGTTCTCATCTGAAGGTTTCCCTGGGAAACGGCACACACACACACACACACACACACACACACACACACACACACACACACACACACACACACACACACACACACAATATGTATACAAACACACCACCACCTCTATGGAGTTGCAGATTACCCAGCATCCTCCTCCTCCTCCTCCTCTTCCTCCTCCCTTTGTCTCAGCTGTGTGTTTCTTTGTGAGTCAACAATGAAAGCAGCCAGAGGAGTCCCTGCTGAACAGACCAGGTTCACATCAACTTAGGAAGAGGAGGAGGAGGAAGAGGAGCCCACGGGAAGAGCGCTCTCTGAAAGGATGGCATCATCCTCCTACTCCCCTCAGCTACGTACTATCTCCATCCACCCATCCCTCTCTTCTCCTCCACCCTCTGTTGTCCCACCTCAGAAAGGAGGAGAGATGGTATTAACGGTATCTCTTGACAACAGTTTGATCTCCCAAAGTTCTACAGCCAAAATTCTTGGTTCTTGGTTCTATGCGTGCTCAGTAATCCACCTAAGAAAATCAAAGAAAGTTGAATCAGCTCATCTGGACACAGTGCTTATTAAGAGAGACATTTCATCACTCATCTAAGTGACCTCTTCAGGCTCAACTGCAGGTATCTTCACCCACCCTTTATAAACAATACAGTTGCATAACGACCGAAAAAGACCAAACACATATGAACCCGGTCGTTGTTTTTGGTATATCTATCCTCCTTCGCTCCATCATATCAGCCAGTTCTCTACCAGTCGTAGTGCCAAGATTCAAAGTTCCAACTCTTGCCTCCACACTCCTACCCTTCCACCTCGCCCGCTTCCTCCGGACACGTCTTCCCCCTCTCCTCCTCATTCACCCAACAGTAGCATAGTGATCACCTGCACCCTGCTGGCTGATAGTACCAGTGGTGGTCATTGGTAACCCGAGCCTCGTCCAATCCGGTATGGACATCTAATTTATGATCTGCATATTTGATCTGACAAAGGTTTTATGCCAGATGCCTTTACTGACGCAACCATCCCCATTTATCCGGGATCGGGACCGGCACTAAGCATGCACTGGCTTGTGCATTTTGATAAAGAAAGCAAAGAGCTGAATACGTCCGTATCACAAGTATGATTTAGTTTGCTATGTCTAATGGGCGGCACGGTGGCCCCAGTGGTTAGTGCTGTCGCCTCACAGCAAGAAGGTCCTGGGTCGAACCCCGGGATTTTCCAACCTTGGGGGTCATCCCAGGTCGTCCTCTGTGTGGAGCTTCCATGTTCTCCCCGTGTCTGCAGTGGGGTTTCTCTAGGTGCTCCGGTTTCCCCCACCGTCAAAAGAAACATACGTGTTAGGGTTTATACTCCTGTCTGTGCTCCTGACCAAGGCAATGGGAAAAGAACTGGAGTTGGTCCCCGGGCGCAGCATGAAGGCGGCAGCCCACTGCTCCTAGCTACACAGATCAAATCAAATCACATCAAATCACATCAATTTTATTTGTATAGCCCAATATCACAAATTACAAATCTGCCTCAGTGGCAAATTTGCTAGGAGGGGTTAATTTGCAGTAAATGAATTTCCCCAAGGGGATTAATAAAGGAAACCTAATTTAATTTAATCCTTATTGGCTGGGTTGGTGAGCAGCTAATAGACAGCTCCTTTTTAGTAAATTTAGATAGTGTCAAAAAGAAATATGGGTTTATGTTTATTGATATATATTAAGTGAGAGAGATACGCTGCTTTTGCAGCAGATAAAGCACACTTGTATTTCAATAAACACTCATGCCAAGATAGGTAAAAAAACTTCCGGTTTTGATTTTCGCCATTTATGTTCCAGTCTCCTGCACGTGTCTCATCATTAAACCAGGGTGGAGGCCTCTTTAGTCGCCTAGCTCTGGTAGTGAGGTGCAACTGAACCGAGGAGACTAGAGAGCGCCACATTTAGCAAGTCACTAGTGAAATTTTCAACAGAGTCATTTACCACAGTGAAAGGAGCCAAGACTTCAGTTAGCTGCTGGCCAAATGCAGCTACAGTGGAGGGACCAATGAGGCGAGTGGTGATTACATCTGTGCTGACATTAACTGGACAGGCCAATAATGCTTCAAATTTGATGAGAAAATGATCTGACACAGCAGATGTGGTTGGTAAGACATTCAGATCAGAAACAGCTATTCCCTTTAGATAAAACCACATCGAGGGTGTTACCACTGCAATGAGTCGACTCTTGGACAAACTGAGCAAAGCCAAGAGAATCAGCAGCCTTATCCAGATGAATATTGCAATCACCAAGAATTAGAATCTCATCAGTATGAGGACCAAGACCTGAGACAAATTCTCCAAATTCTTCAAGAAATAGTGAGAGAGCCAGGAGGTCGATGGAGTATCACAATATGGACTGAGCAGAGTCTGTTCGTGGTTTACGGAGATAGACTTAGAATAAGAGCCTCAAAAGATTGGAATTTAGATTCAAGTTTGGAAGTTAAATTGAAAATAGACTTATATATTAAGGCAACACCCCAACCTTGTTTATTTAAGTACAAGTATAGTCAGGTGGGGAATCTTCGTTTACGGGAAGGAAAACATTTGGTTTCAGCCATGTTATACAAAACATGGGTGATCAAGGATGGAGATGGAAATGTGCTGACAAGCAAGGAGAGTGTTGAGAAGGTGGAAGAATACTTTGAGGGGCTGGTGAATGAAGCAAACGAGAGAAGTCAAAGAAGGTTGAATCAGTTCATGTGGATACATCGTTTATTTAAAGATACGTTTCATCACTCAACGAAGTGACCTCTTCAGTCCAAGCTGACTGCAGGTGTCCCCGCCCTTATAGACAATACAGATGCATAACTACCGAAACCAACGACCCCTTTCATATGCAAATACGGGTGTGACCAATGACCAAGCCGGTCATTTTGACAGTTTCGGATTTTCAAAATTTAATAACTTGGTGAAAGGAAAAAAAAGATACAGACCTGCCACTGCCCGAATGCTTCTAAAATTGTATATATTTAAATGAGTTTTAGATCAATTGCACGAAAAAAAATGATGGTAAGATCTACCTAAAACGACCATGAGCGGTCAAAATGACTGCACGTAATTTGCGCGTGATCGTGTGCGTCATGTCACTATTTATGACGCGTGTTGGCCGCATCATTTCCTTCGTGAAGTTCATTGCTCTGTCCTAGAAGCACACTAGCATTCTCCAATGCAGACAAATAGTCTAAACTTGATTTGTGATTATTGCCAACATGTCTGGTTACAGACGCCGTTACAGACGCGCCATGACATGCAGTATTTATAGGCGTTGGACAGTATTAAAGTTGTTAAAATGTTAATTTTGGTGTCAGTTAGTT
This sequence comes from Lampris megalopsis, assembly GCA_022114975.2. Taxonomy (NCBI): domain Eukaryota; kingdom Metazoa; phylum Chordata; class Actinopteri; order Lampriformes; family Lampridae; genus Lampris; species Lampris megalopsis. Next base: position 71,175 of record JAJHIY020000852.1, read on the forward strand.
CCCTAACAGACATACAAACGCATGTAATATATTAATATCTCAATTGGGCATCTATCTTGACAGAATATAGAGTTTAAAAACCGGCTGTCATTTTGACCGCCCATAGTAGTTTTAGGTAGGAGTGAAATCCCAGTCGTTCTAGTGTTAACTAGAGCTTCAAAGGCCATGTGTACTATTCACAGAGAACCAGGAATTGTTGCAATCACAGCATTGTAAGATGGTGACAGATGTACTCTTAGCCGCCCTCCCCTCCCCCCCGGTTCAGGGATGGTCGTTCCCTCTTCACGTAGATGGCCTCTTTGACTCCCCGTTCAAACCATCGTTCCTTCCTATCAAGGTTGGTCACATCCTCATCCCTGAAAGAGTGGCCACTGGCCTGTAGATGGTGTAGACTGAGGAGTTCTGGCCTGACTTGTTAGCTCTCCTGTGTTGTGCCATTCTTTTGGCCAGTGTTTGTTTAGTTTCCTCAGTGTATAAGTCACGGCAATCCTCCTGGCACTTAACCATGTGCATTATATTGCTTGTTTGTGCCGGGGGACCCGATCCTTGAGGTCCGCCGGGGAAATAGTAGTGGAAGCTAGGTTAAGAGGAGACGTGATGATCAGTGAGCAGCAGTATGGTTTCATGGCATGAAAGAGCACTACAGATGTGATGTTTGCTTTGAGAATGTTGATGGAGAAGTATAGAGAAGGTCAGAAGGAGTTACATTGTGTCTTTGTGGATTTAGAGAAATTATACGACAGGGTGCCGAGAGAGGAGGTGTGGTATTGTATGAGGAAGTTGGGAGTTGCAGAGAAGTATGTAGGAGTGGTGCAGGATACGTATGAGGGAAGTGTGACAATGGTGAGGTGTGCGGTTGGAATGACAGATGGGTTCAAGGTGGAGGTGGGATTACATCAAGGATCGGCTCTGAGCCCTTTCTTGTTTGCAATGGTGATGGACAGGTTGACGGAAGAGGTCAGGCAGGAGTCTCCATGGACGATGATGTTCGTGGATGACATTGTGATCTGTAGTGAGAGTAGGGTGCAGGTTGAGGAGAGCCTGGAGAGGTGGAGGTATGCACTGGAGGGAAGAGGAATGAAAGTCAGTAGGAGCAAGATGGAATACGTATGCATGAACAAGAGGTAGGACAGCATAATTGTGAGAATACAAGGAGTAGAGGTGATGAAGGTGTATGAGTTTAAATACTTGGGGTCAACTGTTCAAAGTAATGGGGAGTGTGGAAGGGATATGAAGAACTGAGTGCAGGCAGGGTGGAGTGGTTGGAGAAGAGTGTCAGGAGTCATTTGCAACAGAAGGGTACCAGCAAGAGTTAAAGGGAAGGTTTACATAATGGTAGTGTAATGGTAGTGTCCTGGGTACGACGTTCAACTGTAACTGTCGGGTTGTCGGCGACTAAAACGGCACCCCCACTTCAACGCTTGGGTTGTTGTGAGGAGGGTGTGTGGACACCCAGCAGGACTAAAAACAAAACCTGTCAAAGGGTGGATGAGTTCCTCTGTGAACCAATGGCCATCCATACCTGGAGAGGAGCTAAGGACCACCAGGTACTCCACCCTACTGAAATACAATGAGGACTCAAACTGTTGGGGCATCAACTGTGCTCCTACGACTTCCATATGTTACGGAACTTATGATGATGATGATGATGAGCGAGACCAGCTATGTTGTATGGTTTGGAGACAATGGCACTGATGAAAAGACAGGAGGTGGAGCTGGAGGTGGCAAAGTTGAAGATGTTAAGATTTTAATTGGGAGTGACAAAAAAGGATAGGATTTGGAAGGAGTATATGAGAGGGACAGCTCAGGTTGGACAGTTTGGAGACAAAGCAAGAGAGACAAAATTGAGATGGTTTGGACATATGTGGAGGTATATTGGGAGAAGGATGCTGAATATGGAGCTGCCAGGGAAGAGGAAAAGAGGAAGGCCAAAGAGGAGGTTTATGGAGGTGGTGAGGGAGGACATGCAGGTGGCTGGTGTGACAGAGGAAGATGCAGAGGACAGGAAGAGATGGAAAAGGATGATCCGCTGTGGTGACCCTGAATGGGAGTAGCTAAGGGTAGTAATGGTAGTAGTAGAAGACACATAACCCAATCATATCGAAACTATGTTCAAGAATCAGATCATTTATTAGTAAGGCTTTGATAGACAGTGACCTGATATTTATGAAACCAAATTTAAGCATCTTGTGGAAGTGATCAGTAGTAGGCAGAACTTTAGAGCTACCAATAGGTGAAATATTAATTGGATTCAGACACCTTGTATTATTAGACAATTTTGATGACCTACACTTAGGATGATATGTGGTCACACTCTTGATAACATTAGATGTTTGATTTTGTTGTTCGTTAGAAACTTTGTTGCACATCTCACCACCACCAGTGGTAGGAATGATTATTAGATTATTGTGAGTCACACATTTAGGAGAGGAGAGCTTGGGAGCAATACAGCAGGGTAGGGAGACAGTCTCCATGTTATAAACTAAGCTGTCAGTCTGATAATCTACACTATGAGACATTCCCTGACTAAACATTAATTAAACTAGTTGACTCCGCATCCGCACTAGATTTCAAACTAGCAGGACTTCTAATCACCTGCAGCCTGCTGAATGGCAAGTCCCTAGCGTCAAACTAAACATAGACAGCTATCTATATTACTAGAAAAAAACACCGGCACCGTCCCCGGTAGGGTGAATGCCATCCACTTTCAGCAGGTACAGTGGCTTGCAAAAGTATTCATACCCCTTGAACTTTTCCACATTTTGTCACGTTTCGACCACAAACATAAATTTTATTGGAATTTTACGTGAGAGACCAACACACAGTGGCACACAATTGTGAAGTACAAAGAAAATTATACATGATTTTAAATTTTTTTTGCAAATAAAAAACTGAAAAGTGCGGCGTGCAAAAGTATTCAGCCCCCCTGAGTCAATACTTTGTGGAACCGCCTTTTGCTGCAACTACAGCTGCAAGTCTTTTGGGGTATGTCTCTACCAGCTTTGCACATCTGGAGACTGAACTTTTTGCCCATTCTTCTTTGCAAAACCTCTCAAGCTCAGTCAGATCTTGCCACAGATTCTCAATTGGATTTAGGTCTGGACTTTGACTGGGCCATTCTAACACATGAATATGTTCTGGTTTAAACCAGTCCATTGTAGCCCTGGCTTTATGTTTAGGGTCGTTGTCCTGCTGGAAGGTGAACCTCCGCCCCAGTCTCAAGTCTTTTGCAGACTCCAACAGGTTTTCTTCCAAGATTGCCCTGTATTTGGCCCCATCCATCTTCCCATCAACTCTGACCATCTTCCCTGTCCCTGCTGCAGAGAAGCACCCCCAGAGCATGATGCTGCCACCACCATGTTTGACAGTGGGAGTGGTGGTGTGTTCAGAGTGATGTGCAGTGTTAGTTTTCCGCCACACATAGCGTTTTGCATTTAGGCCAAAAAGTTCAATTTTGGTCTCATCTGACCAGAGCACCTTCTTCCACATGTTTGCTGTGTCCCCCACATGGCTTCTGGCAAACTGCAAACGGGACTTCTTATGGTTTTCTTTTAACAATGGCTTTCTTCTTGCCACTCTTCCATAAAGGCCAGATTTGTGCAGTTTACGACCAATAGTTGTGCTGTGGACAGATTCCCCCACCTGAGCTGTGGATCTCTGCAGCTCGTCCAGAGTCACCATGGGCCTCTTGGCTGCATCTCTGATCAGTGCTCTCCTTGTTCGGCCTGTAAGTTTAGGTGGACGGCCGTGTCTTGGTAGGTTTGCAGTTGTGCCATACTCTTTCCATTTCCGGATGATGGATTGAACAGTGCTCCTTGAGCTGTTCAAAGCTTGGGAAATCTTTTTATAGCCTAACCCTGCTTTAAACTTCTCCACAACTTTATCCCTGACCTTTCTGGTGTGTTCCTTGGACTTCATGATGCTGTTTGCTCCCCAATATTCTCTTAACAAACCTCTGAGGCCGTCACAGAACAGCTGTATTTGTGCTGAGATTAGATTACACACAGGTTGACTCTATTTAGTCATTAGGTCAACATTCGATCATTGCACTCAGAGAAAAGGGGGCTGAATACTTTTGCACACCGCACTTTTCAGTTTTTTATTTGTAAAAATTTTTTAAAATCATGTACAATTTTCTTTGTACTTCACAATTGTGTGCCACTTTGTGTTGGTCTTTCACATAAAATTCCAATAAAATATATTTATGTTTGTGGTCGTAACGTGACAAAATGTGGAAAAGTTCAAGGGGTATGAATACTCTTGCAAGCCACTGTAAGTGCGGCCCCGGAAAGAAGGCCGGTTATCAGCAAAGCCGAATCCCTGCTCATTACAGTAACAAGCCAGCCAGCGGTTCATATAGGTGAGTCTACTCTACATCTCATTATTACCCCTCACAGGTAAGGGACCAGAGACAATTAATCGATGCCAACAAATCTTTCTGGCAAACTCGAGCGTCCTGACTAGGCCGGCTTTTGTGATCTCTGATGGCTTCATCCTAGCATTGTTGGTGCTGACATGAATAACGATGTTGCTGAAAGTAGCGGTGCTGTGTGCCTGGGTTCCCTGATTCTCCCTCCGTGATGCCAGCACCCTAAGATTATCCTCCATGTTGGAGAGATTCTGGCTCTGGGTAAACAGTGAACCAAGGCTGTTGAAGCTAATCTGATATTGCGGGTAATGGCATCTCCTATCACTAGCGTGTGTTGCTCCACTCTGTCGACGGGAGCGGGAGAGTGACACTGGCCGGTAGGACTACCAACAGGGCTGGTGAGTGGGGAAAACTGGTTTGCAGTCGGGAGAGGTGACTGCAGACCAGGCCACACGACCGGTGGCTTGCTCTTGCGAGCCTTCCCACGCCGATAAACAGAGACAAACTCCTCTGCATGTGCTGATGAGGCTGAGCTAGTGCTAACAATAGCAGGTCTGCTGTCAGGCCCGGGGCTAAGGCTATCTGGAGGGCCTGTCGTGTCTAACGTAATCCTAGCTGAAACAAGCTGCTCTTACTCACGTACACGTCTGTCTAGCAGAGACAACCTGTCTGTAACTGCGGAACAGCCACCATACACCATCGTTTTAACGAGGCTTCTTTGACTGGAAATGCGGTAGAGCTAACTGCTAAGCTAGGCTAAGCTACTAACAAGCTAGGAGCGAGAGGCTGCCTACTAAACACAAGAGTCATATGAGAAAGAAAACTAGAGAATCTAGCGATAAGTGAACTAAGCACGGAAAATAGCTAAACCACGAGGACAAATGAAGAGGTTAGGGCAGAATATAGAGAAGACATAGTCAGAGAATAAACAGCAGTTATCGATCTCACCAAGCCGACTCTCACGAAGGTGGAAGCCGGAAACAGCTGGCAGTGACTCACGAGCGATCATCAATCCGGGGTGATGTTGAGGAGATTACCCGGTCCATGGTGAAATGCAAAACAATGCAGAAACATTTCTGATAAGCCAATGGGCGGATATGAGCTTTTTCTGACCTTATTGTGACTTGGTTTGGGAGGTTGTAGAACTTGTTAAGTATTACACATTTAAGCATACATTCAGATAGATGTGATTTACCCAGCACACACACACACACACACTCAGAACTGCAGGGGTGTTGGAGAGAGCTGACCTGCACCCCGATAATTGGCGCTCAGTGTTCTCCAGTGTGTTATATAACCAGTCAGATCCTCCTACAGTCACATCCTGCCTGCGCAGTCACGACTAACATGTGGAGGCTCTCCATCCACCCATCCATCCATCCATCCAGCCATCCACTTGGACCTGCTAATGCTGACTTCACCTCAGCTGCCGATGCTCTTTGCCCCCCCCCCCCACACACACATGCAGCAAATAAAAATCATGCCGCACACTTCACTTACAAATGCAAACAAGAGCAAAACACGTGTATTTGAGCACAAAAACCCCACACAAGTCCATACAGTGTCCATACTCACAGATGCAAGCATTTATAAATGAAACACTAAGAGAGAGAGAGAGAGAGAGAGAGAGAGTTGAAATCAAATATTCATGACAGGAGAGCATGGCTTGCAGCCATCTGGGCGGAGGCCTACACAGGAGAAGTGAAAAGTTCAGTTCCGACACAGATGTGACACCAAATGTACCTCCGTCAACTCCGGGATGATTAGCCGCTAACTGCCGAGGCTGTGTGATGTTTCGTGGTGCAAACAGCGCTCTCTAAATCCCCCCGGCCGTCCCGCATCGCGCTGGATATTTGTTTGCCCGGTCTTGGGCAGACTGCGGCGAGGACCTGTAGGAGCTGGATCAGCCGTGGGACCTCGGGACCTCGGACTCTCAGAAGCCTTCAGCCCAGAATAGAAAAGCGGAGCGAGCGATTCTGCCCACCATCTGATGTTCTCATGCAGCAGTGCCTGTGGGGAGAGAGACGAACCCTGATGAATAAATATGAAGATAACCTGCACCTCTGCTGCACTGTTTATAACTCCCATTCTCCATATGGTGGTACTGAGGAACAAGCCCAACAAGCCTCTGGGGCACTCTGCTAGTGTGTGTGTCTGTGTGTGCATATTCTTTTTTTCATTTGTGTACTGGCACCTGATTGTGAGGATGTACTTGAATTTACAGTGGAGCTCTGGGTTGTGCGTTTGTGTGTGTGTGTGTGGGCGGCGGTGTGTAGGAGTGCTCTGTGGCTTTTGACAGAGCCTCCAGTAGATTGTATTTGTGCATCCTTCTTTTATTTCCCATCTCCTGTCGAGCTCTCCATTAGTCGCACCTCGCAGCACAACACAGGAGCCGGTGTCCTTGAATGGGAAAGAACAAGCGAGGCTTTTAACGTTGAAACGGGTCGTTTTCTTTCAGCCTCAGAGCTGCAGTGAGTCCGACAGCTGCAAATCCACATAGTCTTGCTGTAGTTTAGTCAACACCACTACCAGGACCACCTCTGCTGTCAATGCTCGTGTTCAAGTTGGGAAAGCTGTCTCGTCTCCCATACTGAACTGGGAGCTCGGCTGGTGTGCCATACGCAGTCAATATGGAAGTCCCTGTGGGTGGCGGCTGGTGTAAAAGGAAAGAGGTGTAGCTGGGGGATTTGGTCCACATGCACAGTTAAGTGGAGCTACGGTTAAAGCTCGATCAGGCCATGGAACTGGACTACTGTCGTCCCAGTATACAAGAACCGGGGAAGTATGTCTGACCCCGGTACGGTAGGTGGCGATAAGCCCCCTTTCAGCTGGTTGCTATTGGACCTTCTTCCGGTTGACCTATTGCGTCACATGACAAACAGGTTAGCAGGCCTGTAGCAGTAGTCCTGTTTGAGGCGCTTCCACCGAACACGGATTTGCTCGGGGGTTCTCTTAAATCCCGCTTCGTCCAACTTTTCCGCCACTTTCTTAAATAGTTCACCATCCCGCGTTCTCCTTCCATCCATGCACTGTAGCATGTTCACCTCCTTCAGCTGACACAACATGAAGTTTGTCTCCTCGTCTGTCCAGAAACGCGTGGTTCTCGCTCGAGCACTCGCCATGTTGATACCACGCTGTTCCACTTCCGGGTGAAAGACCGCCGCGGGAACTATGGATCATGCGCAGAACGCCTAGGCCAGTTCGGGGCCGATTGAAGCGTATACATGCCAGAGTAAATCCATCCCCAACCGCGTTACCTAGGTGTGTTAGTCCCACTTCCAGAAACTAGATTTAGTTCGATTTCAGTCGGACTAACACGGTTACATGTGTTTTAAAGTCCAGTTTCAGTCGGACTAACACGGTTACGTGTGTTTTAAAATCCAGTTTCAGTCGGATTAACACGGTTACGTGTGTTTTAAAGTCCAGTTTCAGTCGGACTAACACGGTTACGTGTGTTTTAAAGTCCAGTTTCAGTCGGACTAACACGGTTACGTGTGTTTTAAAGTCCAGTTTCAGTCGGACTAACGCGGTTACGTGTGTTTTAAAGTCCAGTTTCAGTCGGACTAACGCGGTTACGTGTGCTTTAAAGTCCAGTTTCAGTCGGACTAACGCGGTTACTGTTCTGATCCGTTATTCCCACCTATATGCTTATTTAGGTGTCATTAATTATAAATGATTAGGCACACCGTTATTACACAATGCCTAACGTGGCTTGCTTTATTCCACCGTATTGCAAGACTGCCCGAACAATATTCCTCGCGCTTCTCCCCACATCAACAGGTGACGTCACATACATACGGGTGCCCTTACATGCCAAACCGGTACATGACATCCCTCCTTTTCTGGGAAATAAACTTCAGGTTATTTTCAATTAAAAAATATGAACCCATATAATGACAGTATCAAAACATTGCTAACCAAAACACATACCACATATTCTATATGCTTTCACCTTAATTAGAACCATGTATTAATTATCCATTAACACATATTCACTTATGAACAGTCCGTAAACATATAAGACCTTTTAACATGTTAATTTCACATTTGCATCATCAAACAACAATCGTCACTGAACTTGACCCAACAGTTTTTTTTTTTTACATTTCTCCAGTCTATGTCATATCATAGTCTGCCAGCCTCGATGGCAAGCGTCTCTCTCTTGGAGGCCTGTCTGCCCCCGGGGCGTCATTGCTGGTGTTGCTCCGCTCTGCGTTTTGAGCACCCAGTGTCTCTCTGTTTGATGTGCAGTCCTCGGCATCCTGTGATGCTTCTGCTCCGGCAGGTGTCTCCTGAGTACTGGTGTATCGCTTCACGAATGTTGTGTTCCGTGTGTATCTGGTTCCGGTTGGAGATTCGACGACAACTTGGTTTCCTGATTTGCTCACCACATTGTGTGGCGTTGTGTTGAATAGTGCTGTCAATTTATCAGTCTTTTCTTGTCTCACCAGGACCGTGTCACCGACATTGACATCCGAGTACCTGGCGTGACGCCGTTCGTCTGCATGGATCTTTGATTGTCCTTTCTGTTCTGCATCTCTGTCTCTTACCTCCAGATCAGCGTGTGCTGCTGTGATGCTTGGCAGCTTCCCCCTCGCCTTTCTTTTGAAGAGCAACTCCGCGGGACTCTTCCCTGTGGTCGCGTGATCGATGCTCCGGTATACTGTCACATACTTTCTGAGTTCTCGCTTCCAATTGAGTCCATCTGAAACAGCGATGCGAATCCTCTTCATCAGCGAGGCGTTTTGACGTTCTACCTCGCCGTTCGCCTGCGCCCATCGTGGCGTTGTTTTCACATGCTTGATTCCGTTGGTGTCACAGTACTCACTGAACTCCTCTGATTTGAACTGAGGACCCTGGTCCGACCTCAGTGTGACGGGAAGTCCATGTCGACTGAAGATTGTCTCTAGACTGTCTATCACTGTTGACGTGGTTGTGGACTTTAACACGTCATACTCATAGTAGCGGCTGTAGTAATCAGCTACAACTAGAATCGAGTCACCTGTCGGCAGGGGTCCGAGTAAGTCAATGGCAATATCTTGCCAGGGCCCCTCTGGTAACTCTGTTGGTCTTAACGGTTCCGGTGCGTCTGGCCGAGCAACAACTTGGCATCCGTGGCATGACCTACAATGTCTCTCGGCTGCTCTGTCCATTGTTGGCCACCAGACTTTGCTCCTGAGGTGCTGTTTAGTTCCGACAATTCCTAAGTGTCCTTCGTGTGCTAGTGAGAGAGCGCGTGCCCGCAGTACTTGTGGCAGCACAATACGCGTTCCACGTAGAACCAACTGTCCTATTACACATAACTCACTAGCCACCGCTGCATATGCTGCGCACTTCTCAAAGTGTCCACTCTCAATAGCTTTACGCACCTCGATCAGCTCCTCGTCGTGGGCTGATGCCTCCTCCACCTCGCGGGTTGTCAGTGCTCTGGGTGTGGCACTCACTGCAACGAATCTCACATACTCGTCGGATCCGTGTGCATGTTTCTGTTTCAGTGCGCTGTTCCCCAGCAGACGTGATAGTGGGTCTGCTATGTTCTTTTTGCCCGAGATATGTACTACTTTAAAATCATAAGGCTGTAACCTTAGGACCCATCGCTCTATACGAGCGCATGGTTTCGAGCATGGCCTGTAGATAGATTCAAGAGGTTTGTGGTCTGTAACCAAGTCAAATCGTCTACCATAGATGTATGGGTGTAACCTTTCACACGCCCATACCAGACCTAAGGCCTCTTTCTCTGTCTGAGAATACCTGCGTTCACAGTCGGTTAGACCACGACTGACATAACAAATGGGAACATTTTCTCCATTCTGGGTCTGTACTAACACTGCTCCTAATCCCACTGGACTAGCATCTGCAATGATTTTGGTCGGTGCGTCTTTGTTAAAGTAGGCTAGTGTCCCTGCTTTGGCTAAGCCCTCTTTCAGCGCCTCAAACGCTTGTTTCTGTTCTGGACCGAATTCAAATGGAGTGTCTTTTATCTTGGCCTCCACAGGCGCCCGTAGGTTGAAGGGTATACGCCTGAGTGGCTGTGCTACTGGTGTCACCTCTGGGTCTATGTGTAGCTTTATCTGTTTTGTTTTCAGCTTCCCTACCCCCTGAAATACAGTCGGGTACTGCTGCTGAAGTGATCGGTTCATGTCTCTGACGGCTAATATGTTGGCACCTATTTTCAGTACACCTAGTTTCATGGCCAACTCTTTTCCTAGTAGTGGTTCTCCATCACCTCTGATTACTATGAATTCTGCTTGTTCACAGCGTTCTCCTATTTTTACTTTGCATGTGAACGCCCCTTTAATGGGTAGAGGTTGGTTAGATGAATAAGAAAATAGTTTCCTTTCCGGCTTTGGGACATATGAGTGGCACCTAATTTTCTCTGACTTTAAACCCTCCCAGGTCTTTTCGTCTATCACATTGCAAGTAGCCCCGGAGTCGACAAGCATCTTCAAGCTAACTCCTCCCACATTTATGTTGAGCCTATCTGACTTGTTTGTATCACTCAATACAAAGGCATAATCATGTTCTTCTATCTCTATTTTATGCACTTTTTCCTTTCCTGTTGCACCTTTTGTTTTGCATTGCTTTGCGAAATGGTCTCTACCATTGCATTTGCGACACGTTTGGCCGCGCGCGGGACAATTGGGGTCTTTCCCAAAGTGGTCTGAATGTCCACATCTAAAACACGTTTTGTCCATTTTGTCCGTTTTTCCTCTATCCGCGCCCGGTCTCCCTTGTCCTCTTTTCTGACATTTCCCTCCTTTCTGTGAGACACGACTCACAGTCGCCTCTGCTTTCCCCTCCCTCACAGACATCTCCGCCATTTGTTCTTCAATTTGTTCACACTGTGCCGCCAACTCGAGAGCGCGAGCAAGCACCAAACCACGCTCCTCGAGGAGTCTACGGCGAACATAACTTGACGTGCATTTGCTTACAATTGCGTCTCTAATCTGATTGTCTGTGTCTCCACCAAAACCGCAGTCTTTTGCCGCACGTCTCAAGCGTGTAGCGAATTGTTGTACTGTCTCCCCCCGATTCTGGGAGATTTTCTGAAATGTCTGGCGGGCGAATGTAGCATTTACTTGAGGCACGAAATATCTGTTCAAAGCTGCAACAGCGGCATCATAATCAGTCACCTCTCTGGTGGCGTCCAAAGTTGAAAAGATGTCCTGTGTGTCTGGACCTGCGTGATGCAAAAGAAGTGCTCTCCGGCGCTGCTTCACTGCATCCTCGGTGTTATCATCGATGATCAGACCTTTCCCATCAGCAAACAGTTCAAATGACATTAGCCATCTTGTCCACCGCGGCCCCAAAGTCGCCGGGTCGGAGTAGCAATCAAACGCCGGTATGCATGCTGTCTTTTCCATGCTGCCGCGCTAGCTAGCTACAACTGTTAGCTACACTTCAGATCTAACTAAACGTTACGAACTTTAGCTCATCACTTAGCTTAGGCTCGGTACATCACTCGTCGCCATTGTTCTGATCCGTTATTCCCACCTATATGCTTATTTAGGTGTCATTAATTATAAATGATTAGGCACACCGTTATTACACAATGCCTAACGTGGCTTGCTTTATTCCACCGTATTGCAAGACTGCCCGAACAATATTCCTCGCGCTTCTCCCCACATCAACAGGTGACGTCACATACATACGGGTGCCCTTACATGCCAAACCGGTACATGACAGTTACGTGTGTTTTAAAGTCCAGTTTCAGTCGGACTAACGCGGTTACGTGTGTTTTAAAGTCCAGTTTCAGTCGGACTAACGCGGTTACGTGTGTTTTAAAGTCCAGTTTCAGTCGGACTAACGCGGTTATCTGTGTTTTAAAGTCCAGTTTCAGTCGGACTAACGCGGTTACATGTGTTTTAAAGTCCAGTTTCAGTCGGACTAACGCGGTTACACGTGTTTTAAAGTCCAGTTTCAGTCGGACTAACACGGTTACACGTGTTTTAAAGTCCAGCTTCAGTCGGACTAACACGGTTACACGTGTTTTAAAGTCCAGTTTCAGTCGGACTAACACGGTTACACGTGTTTTAAAGTCCGGTTTCAGTCGGACTAACACGGTTACATGTTTTAAAGTCCAGTTTCAGTCGGACTAACACGGTTACGTGTGTTTTAAAGTCCAGTTTCAGTCGGACTAACACGGTTACGTGTGTTTTAAAATCCAGTTTCAGTCGGATTAACACGGTTACGTGTGTTTTAAAGTCCAGTTTCAGTCGGACTAACACGGTTACACGTGTGTTTTAAAGTCCAGTTTCAGTCGGACTAACACGGTTACGTGTGTTTTAAAGTCCAGTTTCAGTCGGACTAACACGGTTACGTGTGTTTTAAAGTCCAGTTTCAGTCGGACTAACACGGTTACGTGTGCTTTAAAGTCCAGTTTCAGTCGGACTAACGCGGTTACGTGTGTTTTAAAGTCCAGTTTCAGTCGGACTAACGCGGTTACGTGTGTTTTAAAGTCCAGTTTCAGTCGGACTAACGCGGTTACGTGTGTTTTAAAGTCCAGTTTCAGTCGGACTAACGCGGTTACGTGTGTTTTAAAGTCCAGTTTCAGTCGGACTAACGCGGTTACATGTGTTTTAAAGTCCAGTTTCAGTCGGACTAACGCGGTTACACGTGTTTTAAAGTCCAGTTTCAGTCGGACTAACACGGTTACACGTGTTTTAAAGTCCAGCTTCAGTCGGACTAACACGGTTACACGTGTTTTAAAGTCCAGTTTCAGTCGGACTAACACGGTTACACGTGTTTTAAAGTCCGGTTTCAGTCGGACTAACACGGTTACATGTTTTAAAGTCCAGTTTCAGTCGGACTAACACGGTTACATGTGTTTTAAAGTCCAGTTTCAGTCGGACTAACACGGTTACACGTGTTTTAAAGTCCAGTTTCAGTCGGACTAACACGGTTACACGTGTTTTAAAGTCCAGTTTCAGTCGGACTAACACGGTTACACGTGTTTTAAAGTCCAGTTTCAGTCGGACTAACACGGTTACACGTGTTTTAAAGTCCAGTTTCAGTCGGAATAACACGGTTACACGTGTTTTAAAGTCCAGCTTCAGTCGGACTAACACAGTAAATCCACTCTTTCTGAGCAGGTTTGTCATGAGAAAAGGGACCAGGCGGTAAAACCAGTCAGGTAGATTCATACTGACTCCCCACGACAAACCAGCAGGTTTAAATATGGGTACTGAACAGTTTCCCATCAGCCTTTGTGTTTTGTACGGTTCTCTCTGCCCGTTCAGCTCCATCTTCAGAGTTGTGTTGACCTTCTGATTTACATAGAGAAAAGCATCACGCCCGTCCATTATTTCTTGTTCTGCTGCGTTGCAAATTCAAATTGAAATATAGTTAAAAGATTTTTCTACCCCTATGTAAGCAACACACCCTCCATGGGGCCCTGCCACGTCCATCAACTAAAGGAGAACTACAAGGTGAGCCAGACAGGGGCGAGGTCAGACCATCCTGCAGACGGAACCAGTGGATGAAAAGAGGCTGAGAAGACAAAGTCCATCACAGTCATGTCTGGATGTGGGCTCGCTGACGGGCTCCTCTCAATTTTACTTGTCAAGTCATTTTTATTTGTACAGCCCAATATCACAAATTAGAAATGGGCTCTACAGCAACACAACATCCTGTCCTTAGACCCTCGCAACTCCCTAAAAACCTTCTACAGGAAGAAAGCTCAGGGGGAGCAGCAGAGGAGGATCTCTCTCCCAAGACGCACAACCTGCAATGATGCTGTGTTTACACAATTTACACAATACAGCACTGAAAGAGGATAACACAATTATAATGGACTTATAAAATATATAAGGAATATGATGAGGAGGACGCCGAGCAGGGTCCAGACGCCACCAGAACAGCCCTGGACCTGAGCCACGCGACCACCATCACCATGTAGACAAAAGCAAAAAACAAAAAAACCATACCATGTATTTATTTGGTATTTGTCTATTGGCATGAGTTATTTATAATTACAGAATAGGTGCTTATATCGCTGTCTTTCCCATGTAGTTTTATTGACAGCTGATGATGCTTATGGCATGAAACAGGCTTGTACTGTCTCATGAAGAATTTACTTGACTCGCTGGATTTTATATACATACATACATACATACATACATACATACATACATACATACATACATACATACATACATACATACGTACGTACGTACGTACGTACGTACATACATACATACATACATACATACATACATACATTATCCAACCCGCTCTCAGGGCTGCGGGGATGCTGGAGGCTATCCCAGCAGCCATTGGGCGGCAGGCGGGGAGGGAGATGCCAAGCAGTGTCCAGGTGGCGGCCACCATCGCCATGGAAACCTGGGAGGAGAGACTAATGTGCACACAAGGGAGTCTCGCACCACAACATTCACACACAGAAGAAGAGAAAGGAGAAGACGTCATTCAGAGAGAGAGAAAATACGTGAGAGAAGAGAACAGTTTGCAATAGTCAATAATCTATACTCTATAATCTGTACTCTATAATATATACTCTATAGTCTGTACTCTATAATATATACTCTATAATCCGTACTCTATAATCTGTACTCTATAATCTATACTCTATAATCTATACTCTATAATCTGTACTCTATAATCTATACTCTATAGTCTGTACTCTATAATATATACTCTATAATCTGTACTCTATAATATATACTCTATAGTCTGTACTCTATAATATATACTCTATAATCTGTACTCTATAGTCTGTACTCTATAATCTATACTCAATAATCTATAATCCATACTCTATAATCTATACTCTATAATCCGTACTCTATAATCTATACTCTATAATCTGTACTCTATAATCTATATTCGATAGTCTGTACTCTATAATCTATACTCTATAATCTGTACTCTATAGTCTGTACTCTATAATCTATACTCAATAATCTATAATCCGTACTCTATAATCTATACTCTATAATCTGTACTCTATAATCTATACTCTATAATCTGTACTCTATAGTCTGTACTCTATAATCTATACTCAATAATCTATAATCCATACTCTATAATCTATACTCTATAATCCGTACTCTATAATCTATACTCTATAATCTGTACTCTATAATCTATATTCGATAGTCTGTACTCTATAATCTATACTCTATAATCTGTACTCTATAGTCTGTACTCTATAATCTATACTCAATAATCTATAATCCGTACTCTATAATCTATACTCTATAATCTGTACTCTATAATCTATACTCTATAATGTGGTCGGTAGAACAGTGCTTGGTAAATTCACTGAGACAGAAACCGACCCGCCATGCAGTACAGGTTGCGAACTTAAAGGTAACTAATTGTAGGTTAAGCCCTGGGTGATGCACGACAGCCATTTTGCGCAAAAACGCTCACCACACATCAGTTTGAGGTGGAGAGGGAGGAATTATGACATGATTACTATTCAGCAAATATACAACTACTACTAATCCATATATTACGACTATGATATGACTACTATTTAGAAAATATATTGTTACTAGCACTTCATATATTACTGCTATGAAATGATTACTATTTAATGCTCTGTGATGTCAGTTGGTAACATTTGAATTTACCCGTTAGCTTCCGACTTCTCTTTAAGTTGCTTTGGATAAAAGAATTTTTTAAATGAGTCAATATATAAATGTACTATATATATATATATATATATATATATATATATATGTGTGTGTGTGAGTGTGTGTGTGAGTGTGAGTGTGTGTGTGAGTGTGAGTGTGTGTGTGTGTGAAATGTAAAGTCTAAATGTAACTGATGGTACTTAAGTTTAATTCTTTGGTCTGTTAAATTTAATACAAATCAAACACAACCAAATAACCATCACATATCTTACAGTGTTGTCCAGCAGGAGAAAGCTTGTTAGCATCAAGAACAAGATGGACGGAGTCAAACAGACAAATCCTGATATCTACATGTAGCATGAAGATTCATGTTCCAACAGGACAATGACCACAGTTAAAACTTCCAAGTAAAGGCTTCAAAAAAGAAAGTTGATATTCTGGGATAGCCAGCCAAATCCTGAACTTAAATCCCACTGAAAATCTGTGGTATGACCTGAAAACTTTGTTGTCAATTGACATCTCATCTCATCATCAGCCGCTTCTCTGGGGTCAGGTCGTGGTGGCAGCAAGCTAAGTAGGGCACTCCAGATGTCCCCCTCCCCAGCAACGCCCTCCAGCTCCTCCTGGGGGATCCCAATACGTTCCCAGGCCAGATTTGACATGCAGTTCCTCCAGTGAGTTCTGGGTCTACCCCGGGGTCTCCTTTCCCAGTTGGACGTGCCCGAAAAACCTCCAAAGGAAGGCGCCCAGGGGGCATCCTAATCAGATGTCCGAACCACCTCAACTGGCTCCTTTCGATGCAAATGAGCAGTGGCTCTACTCCGAGCTCCCTCCGGATGTCCGAGCTCCTCACCCTATCTCTAAGGCTGAGCCCAGACACCCTACGGAGGAAACTCATTTCAGCCGCTTGTATCCGCCATCTCACCCTTTCGGTCACTACCCAAAGCTCATGACCATAGGTGAGGGTTGGAACCAAGACTGACTGATAAATTGAGAGCTTTGCCTTCCGGCTCAGCTCCCTCTTCACCACAACGTCCACATTACTGCTGATGCTGCACCAATCCGCCTGTCAATCTCCCGCTCCATCCTACCCTCACTCGTGAACAAGACCCCGAGATGCTTGAACTCTTTCACTTGAGGCAACAATTCATCCCCAACCCGGAGGGAGCAAGCCACCATTTTCCGGTAGAGGACCATGGCCTCAGACTTGGAGGTGCTGACTCTCATCCCGGCCATTTCACACTCAGCTGCAAACCGTCCCAGTGCGCTGAAGGTCACGTTCTGATGAAGCCAACAAAACCACATCATCTGTGAAGAGCAGAGATGCAATTCTGAGGTTCCCAAAACGGACACACTCCTCACCTTGGCTGCACCTTGAGATCCTGTCCATGACTATCACAAACAGAATCGGAGACAAGGGACAACCTTGGTGGAGTCCAACGCCCACCGAAAATGTGTTTGACTTTGTACCGAAAATGATACAGCTCTCACTTTGGTTATACAAGGACCAGATGGCTTGTAGCAACTGCCTCGGTTGCCCATACTCCCGCAGTACCCCCCACAGAGTGCCCCCTCCAGGTCCACAAAACACATGTAGACTGGTTGGTCCAACTCCCATGCATCCCTCAGCACTTCTGCAAGGGTAAAGAGGTGGTCCGTTGTTCCACGGCCAGGACGGAATCTGCATTGTTCCTCCTGGATCCGGGATTCGACGATCTGTCGGAGCCTCCTTTCCAGAACCCTAGAGTAGACTTTCCCAGGGAGGCTCAGCAGTGTGATAACTGGAGCCACCACCCCATAGATCCACCACCCGTGGGTATGAGCATTGTTGTAGGGTGCAGTGCAGGCTGGGCGGCAGGCAAAGGTGGGGACCGGGGCATGCTGACTTCCGGGACCGTAGACTGTCCCTCGGGATGTGGAATGTCACCTCTCTGGCAGGGAAGGAGCCTGAGCTGGTGCGGGAGGTGAAGCGGTACCAAGTAGCTATAGTTGGGCTCACGCCCATACATAGCATGGGCTCTGGTACCAAATTCCTGGAGAGGGGCTGGACTCTACTTTTCTGGAGTTAATTGACATTTCACTAAGAAATTGGCAAAAAAACAAAATCAAAAAAGGTGATAAAGTGCAATGGTGCACAGAATGTATCAGAGATGCTGAAATAGATGTCAGCAGATTACTTACATACGTCTGAGGTAGATGGACATGACAGAGTACCAGTGTACCTACAGTACAGTATATACTACATGGTTGGATGTATTGACAGTGTTAAGCGTTCATTTGAATGACAGCCCGCGGAAAGAAACTGTTTTTACATCTGGGTGTTTTGGGGTACAGTGCTCTGTAGCGCCTACCAGAGGGGAGGAGTTGGAACAAGTTGTGACCAGGGTGTGATGGGTCTGCAGTGATGTTGCCTGCCCGTTCCCTGAATCTGGAGGTGTACAAGTCCTGAATGGAGGGCAGGTTGGCACCAATGATTTTCTCTGCAGACTTAACTGTCCGTTGTAGTCCATTGGTTTTGCTCGTTATACATGTCGCCATCTTACAGTGTTGTGATTGCAACATTCCGTAATCCTCTGTAAATAGTACACATGGCCACTGAAACTCTAGTTGATGGTCACACCCATATTTGTACATGAAACTGCTCAATGGTTTCAGTCGTTATGCAACTGTATTGTATTGTATTGTCTTGTTTTGTATTGTATTGTATTGTTTATAAGGGGTGGGGATAATTGTAGTCAGTTTAGACTGAAGAGGTTACTTAGTTGAGTGATGAAACGGTCAATAAATGCTGTGTCCAGATGAACTGATTCAACCTTCTTTGAGTTCCTGAGGCACGTTGAATTTCTTGAGCTGGCGGAGAAAGTGCGTCCTCTGCTGGGCTTTTTTGGTGATTGTGTCTATGTTGGATGCCCACCTTAGGCCCTGGGAGATTTTGGAGCCCAGAAATCTGTAGGTCTTTGCTGTAGATACCTTGCTGTTGAGTACGGTGAAGTCCACCGTCATCTCCACTGTTGTGAGCGTGTTCAGCTCCAGGTTGTTATGGCCGCACCAGGGGGCCAGCTGATCAACCTCCCATCTATACGCAGACTCGTCACCATCCCGGATAAGGCCGATGATGGTTGTATCGTCCACAAACTTCAGGAGTTTAACACACTGCTCACCTGAGGTGCAGTCATTTGTGTAGAGGGAGAAGAGTAGAGGGCAGAGCACACATCCCTGAGGGGCGCCAGTGCTGATTGTCCGGGTGCTGGATGTGATGTTCTCCAGCCTCACCAGCTGCCTCCTGTCTGTCAGGAAGTTTTTAACCCACTGGCAGATGGGGGCTGGTACAGTGAGCCGGGTGAGTTTGGGGTGGAGGATATCTGGGACGATGGTGTTGAACGCTGAGCTGAAGTCCACAAACAGGACCCTTGCGTGTGTCCCTGGGGAGTCGAGGTGTTGGAAGATGGAGCGCAATCCCATGTTGACTGCATCCTCCTCTGACCAAAATCACTGTCCAAGAGAGCGAATGCCAGCATGACTGTGTGTGTGTGTGTGTGTGTGTGTGTGTGTGTGTGTGTGTGTGTGTGTGTGCGTGCGTGCGTGTGTGGTTTGAAGACAGACACACAATGTGTCATGCAGCGATATCTGGGGCCAATGACGCATCGTGTAATAATGGATGCTGTATTTCTGCCTCATTTGTGTTTCTCAAGCTCTCAGGATCTCACAGCATCCCCAGCTAATGTGTCCCATCTTCACAGCACCTCAGTGGAACAATAAGAACACACATTTGTCATGTTTAATGCTGACACTAACACACACACACACACACACACATACACACACAAATTTTTCTATTTGTATGTACATATGCTTATGTGAGTGTGTGGATGAGAACATGAGAGAAGCGGTGAGGAGGTCAAACTGTTTCAGTGAGATATGTGGTTTCAGAGAAAACGTGGACTTCCAGAGAAGAACGGCGGGGTGAGCTTAAGGCCTGGCATATGGAGAGACCTCCTGACGGCGTGGGCGTTGAGCACTAACGGGATGAAGCGAGGAAGGGAGGAACGCTCAGGACCATCAATCATGGAGAGTTGTGATGACGGTTTTGCTTCCTGCCTGACGCTTGGCCTGAGGTATTTTTATAGTTCAGTGGTCCCCAACCTTGTCGAGTCTAAGATCACGTTCCAAGTCCAATCGTAAACCACTTGCAAAAAATGACGAAGAAAAACAAGCCCATAATGTAGTTCCACTTTGACACCTTATTTTGTTACCTGTCAGTCATAAGCCAATTATTTTTGTTTCAAAGCCCCTATCAAATATTTGTCGCCCACCAAGATCACAAGCCAATTATAATTTAATTGTGACAACACGCAAAGCATTCATTTAATCATACAAATAGTATAATCAGAAGTGCAACTATCATTCAAAATGTTATGACAACTGTCATATTAAAATGTGCAATATTTCCACAGGCCTATCACTCATTCACCATTCATAATAACCCCAACAATCAGTCAATTACAGGCCTCAGCCAATCATGTGCAGCACACTATCAGCACGTGCTGTGTAGTCTGGCTCAGAGTTTGATACAGCAAGTCTGGACTGTCTGTGAGATGTCTATCAGTTAGACAAGACCTGTTCCCTGACTTGATTACTTCCATCTGTGAAAAGGCCACCTCACAGACATATGTATGTTGATCCAAAGCAGGCCTTCACCTGATGTGCACAAGATGAAAGGAGGGGAAACTCTTCAGTGTTTACAAGACCCCAAAGTCACTGTGTCCTGATCTTGCTTTCTACTCGATGTCATTTTGCAGATCAGTTATCTCCACGTCAACTCCGATCACTAAAGCAAATACTTGCTGGAGTTTCACGCACACCTCCTCAACCTCAATGGGGAGGAAAGGGCTTGAGACAAATACCACAACTTCCCCTATGTCGTTTAACTCCTGAAAATGCTCGTTGGATTCGGATGCCAGTTTCTCCAGGTGGGTGCAGAATTCTTGCGGGAGAAAAGCATCTTTGTTTCCGATGTTTTGTGACATGTTCTCTAGGTTTGGGAAGTGCACCAGCCTTCCATTCTTCAGCTGAGAGGCCAACGCACCCACCTTGGCCTTAAAGGCATTGACAGCGCTGATCGCGTGTGCTGTGCCACGTCTTTGTCTTTTCCCTGAAGCTCATAGTTGAGCTCGTTCAGTTTTGCTGTTATGTTGGTGAGGAAACCTGAGTCTAGCAGCCATGCATCATCAGACAGTTCCTCATGCTCCTCGTTTCCTGACTTCAGAAATGATTTGATCTCGGGCAGCAAGTCAACAAATCGCTGCAGTACTTTCCCGCGACTTCGCCACCTTATGCCAGCGTGGAGGTTCAAGTCTCCATATGCGGCATCAATTAACAATCATAATGACAACTGTCATGACAGGAGACAAGCCCACTACTTTGCTAGCCAGTGCTTGCTGATGATCACGCAGTGATGTTCACAGACATGGGGAAATCGGGATCACGTGGCACAGTGCAACGAAGCCCGAATGCACCCTACGCTTTACGGGGGCCCCATCTGTAGTGATCACTACCAGCTTATGAATGGTAATGCTGTTATCATGACTACTACTACTACTACTTTCGGCTGCACCTGTTAGGGGGCGCCACAGCGGACCATCCGTCTCCATCTCTTCCTGTCTTCTACATCTTCCTCTGTCACACCAGCCACCTGCATGTCCTCCCTCACCACATCCATAAACCTCCTCTTTGGCCTTCCTCTTCTCCTCTTCCCTGGCAGCTCCATATTCAGCATCCTTCTCCCAATATACCCAGCATCTCTCCTCCACACATGTCCAAACCATCTCAATCTTGTCTCTCTTGCTTTGTCTCCAAACCGTCCAACCTGAGCGGTCCCTCGAATATACTCGTTGCTAATCCTGTCCTTCTTCATCACTCCCAGTCAAAATCTTATCATCTTCATCTCTGCCACCTCCAGCTCCACCTCCTGTCTTTTCATCTGTGCCACTGTCTCCAGACCATATAACATAGCTGGTCTCACAACCATCTTGTAAACCTTCCCTTTAACTCTTGCTGGTACCCTTCTGTCGCACATCACTCCTGACACTCTTCTCCACCCACTCCACCCTGCCTGCACTCTCTTCTTCACCTTTCTCCTGCACTCCCCGTTACTTTGGACAGTTGACCCCAAGTATTTAAACTCATATGCCTTCATCACCTCTACTCCTTGCATCCTGACCATTCCACTGTCCTCCCTCTCATTCATGCATAGGTATTCCGTCTTGCTCCTCCTGACTTTCATTCCTCTTCTCTCCAGTGCACACCCCCACCTCTCCAGGCTCTCCTCCACCTGCACCCTACTCTCACTACAGATCACAATGTCATCCACGAACATCATCGTCCATGGAGTCTCCTGCCTGACCTCTTCCGTCAACCTGTCCATCACCATTGCAAACAAGAAAAGGCTCAGAGCCGATCCTTGACGTAATCCCACCTCCACCTTGAACCCATCTGTCACTCCAACCACACACCTCACCACTGTCACACTGCCCTCATACATATCCTGCACCACTCCTACATACTTCTCTGCAACTCCCGACTTCCTAATACAATACCACACCTCCTCTCTCGGCACCCTGTCATATGCTTTCTCTAAATCCACAAAGACACAATGTAACTCCTTCTGGCCTTCTCTGTACTTCTCCATCAACATTCTCAAAGCAAACATCACTTCTGTAGTGCTCTTTCATGGCATGAAACCATACTGCTGCTGCTGATCATCACCTCTCCTCTTAACCTAGCTTCTATTACTCTTTCCCATATCTTCATGCTGTGGCTGATCAACTTTATACCTCTGTAGTTGCTACAGTTCTGCACATCACCCTTGTTCTGGAGAATCGGTACCAGTATGTTTCTTCTCCACTCCTCAGGCATCCTCTCACTTTCCAGGATTGTGTTAAACAATCTAGTTAAAAACTCCACTGCCATCTCTCCTAAACACCTCCATGCCTCCACAGGTATGTCATCAGGACCAACTGCCTTTCCACTCTTCATCCTCTTCATAGCTGCCCTCACTTCCTCCTTGCTAATGATAATGTAATAATAACTTAATGCTGTTATCATGACCATAATGTTTAAACTCATTGTAAACGTCCTCACCTCTTGTCCTCCCTTTTAATGGTAAAAGGATGAGAAAAGCCTCCTTAGTAGGTGAATCCTTAAAAGCCATGCGAACAAACACCATCTGCTATGCAGTGTCTGTCGTATCCTGGGATCTATCACTTTGTCAGCGCAAAGCGCTGACAAAGTGATAGATCCTTGAGCACTTGTTGATTCACGTCCTTCGATAACGACTCCATCCTTCATATCACAGTGGCTGGGCCAAGTGGCACACTTCCCATAGCATTTTTCGTGTCCTCGTTCTCTTTGCTTTTGAATTCTTTGAATAGCGTCTCGGCGGCAACGGCCGTTGCCTCCTTGTGTAGCTCTCCACCGCTGAACGGTTTCTTATGTTTAGCCAGAAGGTAGCTGACACGGAAGGATGCCTCTGCTGCAGCCTTACTTTGAGCTTTCCATATAGACTCGAGCTTGTCAACGTTCTTTGAACGAAGCGTGCTCTCTAGTGGGCAGGTGTCTTGGAACTTTGGGTGGATGGTGCTGTGGTGCCACTCCATGTGGTGCCACGCCCTTTATCGCGAGCGCTACAGCCTGGTGGCAAATCAGGCGAATCGGTCTGTCCTTTACTATGGTGAACAGAAAATTGTGTTCCCATTCTACGTTAAAATGATGTTTCTTGCTTTTTCCGTTGCGCCTCCGCCATCGTGTTTCGTTGGCTTGATGGCTCACGAGTGTAACAAGAAATGCCAGAGCTAGTGGAGGCGGGAGTCAGGGACGTAATTTGATTGGACAGATATATTCCTTCCACGCCCCTCGGCCACCATCCCTACACACAGGGCTCACACATGGCGCGTTTGAAATTAAAATAAATAATTATCTAACCTACAAAAAGACTCATTGGCCGACCGCTAGGGGGTCGGGCCCCCCTTTAGTCAAACGGTTAGCAGTGTCGCCTTGTGGTGCAGTACATCTCGGATCGAATCCCGCAGCGGGCGGACATGTGCTTGGTTACATTGGTGGCAGCGGTGGGGTCCGGAAGTGTCCGGAAGCATGCAGATCTTCGTAAGTCTCTTCGGAGCCCGAGAATAGCGAAGCGCGGGGGCGCGCTTCCGGGAGAGGATGACTACTGTGACCTAGTAAAGACTCGCTTGCCAGAGAGTCGGCTCCCTTTAGTCGAGCGATGTCGCCTCGTGGGGCAGTACAGCGTCGGATCGAACCCCGGAGCGGGCGGAAACTTGCTCGGTTACGATCAGTAAATAAAAACATTTTGACATCTATGGGGTTTTTCCTCTGATTTTGAAAAACTTCTCACGATCGATTTGGAATGCTTCCAAGATGGACTTGTCGACCACGATCAAAGGGTTGGCGACTCCTGTTTTAGTTCATATCCATGTACCTCTGAAACATGCCCCCCTGAACACCACCCACACACACACACACCTACATTCATTCCCTGGGCAGTCTTATCCAGAAAGGGCCGGTGGGGGTGCAGGTCTTTGTTCCAGCCAAGCAGTTACACACCTGTGTCTCCTAATCGAGTCCCTCAGCAAAGACTCTACTGGTTGATTAGTGGGATCAGGTGTGTAACTGCTTGGTTGGAACAAAAACCTGCACCCACACCGGCCCTTTCTGGATAAGATTGCCCACCCCTGCAGCCCTTAACCTTAACATTAACCTCATGCTAATTCTAACTTTAACCCTAAACCCAAGTCCGAACCCTAAAATAGACCTTTACAGAAGCGAGGCCCCGACAAAATGTCATCATTTTGATGGTTAAAAACTCAACCTGGACCTAAGGGTCCAGACACACCACACCGACATCAGAGAACTAGCGGTGACGAAGGCGGACTGTTGCGTTGCCCTACTTCGCCTGCGTCTGGGCCAAAAAGTAGCCCTTGAACAGACTGCAAAGACTACAGCCAACGGCAAACTAGCATGTACGTTCTGCGTGACAGGAAATAACTCTCCATACCAGCAGGTGGCGGTAGGTATTCAGGTATTCGTCAGTCAAAAGTTGAAACTGGAAGACCCAGGACTGCAGCTATACAAACTGTAAACAAAGCAGCGTTTGCTTACCATTTTCACTCAACTCTCGCTCACTTGGTCAGCCCTTGGGCTTTTGGTTGTGGAAGAAGAAAGGAGGAGGCGGAGGCGACAAATAAGGAGAACTCGCACTAAATGGGGGAAATCATGGATACTACGGTGACAGGCTCAAGGGGCTTTCCCGAATCTGAGCTGGAGATGCATGAAAGTGACATTTTAAAAATGTCACTCAGCTCTTTCCTGTTCAGAGCCTTCTGTGTGGGTTGATGCTAGCTCCAACGGGGTGTAGGCACGGAAGTAGACGTGATTGGTTGTTGGTTAGGGTTAGGGCTTAAACTCTTTTTGAATGTCCATTGTTAGCAAGCGTTAATGTTAGCTAGCGTTACAGTACGATCTGGCAATGTTAAGGTCAGTTGTAAGCTAGCTAGCTAAATGTTTCAGTGCGCCTCGAGGTTCCGCGCTGTCTATTGGCCGACGCAACAGCCGATCACAGCTACTTCCGTGCCTCCACCCCGTTGGATCTAGCATCCAACGGGGCCTCTTCACTTCATCGTTTGCTTGCTTTCATAACGTCCGTTTCTCTTCTCGTGCACTGATTCGCTAAGCTGAACAGCCAATCAGAGTGATTGCTCTCACCAACGGGTTCCGCCATCGATTTAACAACGCTGAATCGGTCGAAAAGCTGCCAACAGAGGTCCGACTAGTGCAGCGGTGGCTAACCATGTGGCATGAAGAGCCATGTGTATGCAGGTTTTCATTCCAGCCCTGCTCCACACGAGGCGATTTCACTGATACATTCTTCCTCTTTGGTTGAAGGGTTGCTAATCACTGGAATCACCTGGTGTGGAGTCCGGCTGGAAGGAAAACCTGCATACACATGGCTCTCCATGGCACATGGTTAGCCACCCCTGGACTAGTGCCCACGGTGCAAGACACACCGCAGAAACTAGGGCCACAGACACTCGCTGGCTGTCAGGCGACCGTTGGCCTGGTGTGTGACGGCCTTAACAGATACAGCTGAACAAGCACACACACAAACACACAAACACACACACAGAGTTAAACACTACCATTCAATGAACTGAAAGGGTTTCAAACAACGCTTTAGAAGCTACACGTTTCTGTTGTGACGTCTGTCCCTAAACTTTATTTGAACTGAAATAGAAACGGCGGGCCCTGTGATGGCCTGGCGGCCTGTCCAGGGTGTCTCCCCGCCAGCCGCCCAATGACTGCTGGGATAGGCTCCAGCATCCCTGTGACGCTGAGAGCAGGATAAGCGGTTCGGATGACGGATGGAAGGATGGATGGATGGAAGGAAGGGAAGGGGTTCATCTCGTTGGTGCTTACAGATAGAAGGCAGGTACAGTCCGAGCTGCACACAGGAGCCTCTTTACAGCCCTGACACACGTCCGCGGTTCAGCTGGACCGGTTCGCTCAGACACGCACTCACACGCACGCACACGCACGCACACACACGCACGCACACGCACACATAAGAAGCTCTCCTTAACACGTTACCCTGCTCTTGTTAGTCCGACTCACGCGCTGAGGCGGAAACGGCGGAGGAGAGGTGTACTCTGAGGTGTCGGACAAGATGGTGGTCAACCGGACGCTGCCTCTGCTGGCGGACGACAGACTGCCCAGACGGGGGACGGGGGCGGACGGGGGGGGGTCAGAGGTGACTGGCGCTGCTTGGACAGTTAGAAGACATGCGTGTGCAGCCTGCTCTTCAAACATCCGTTCGGGTGCACGAGACTTCACGTGAGTGACAGGGCGTAGCGGACCGTATGGACTCAACCCACCATGATCGCCTGTCGTGCTGTGATTAGGAAGGCGCGGGCCCTTTCAGAAAGTGCTTCCGGGTTGACAGGGCGGCGCGAGCGCTAGGCTTGTTGGAGCAGCGCCATGTTGCTCGCGTTCGTCTGGCCCATTCGTAGACCGGGTCCCACATCGGTGACGGCGCAGACCGGGTCCTACACCGGTGACGGCGCAGACCGGGTCCCACACCGGTGACCGCGCAGACCGGGTTCCACCAGGTGACCGCGCAGACCGGGTCCCACACCGGTGACCGCGCAGACCGGGTCCCACACCGGTGACCGCGCCCCACATCGGTGACCGCGCTGACCGGGTCCCACACCGGTGACCGCGCAGACCGGGTTCCACCAGGTGACCGCGCAGACCGGGTTCCACCGGGAGACGCGTGTCTCTTCCGGTGTCATCACTGTTGCTGACAAGAGGCGGGACTTTCAGTAAGGTACTCAGGGGTTTTCTCAGTTGCGTTGTGTGTCTGTGTGCGTGACCACGGCGCTTCGTGTGTGTGTGTGTGTGTGTGTGTGTGTGTGTGTGTGTGTGTGTGTGTGTGTGTGTGTGTGTGTGTTTGTGTGTGTGTGTGTTGTGAGTCCAGAGCTCATCGGCATATTTAAGGTCATCTGTGATGTCACCGTGTTTCCCCTTCAGTGAAAGCGTTCAATGCTGCGTGCAGTTTGTGACTCACTGTGGTTTCCGTGTGTGTGCGTGTGTGTGCGTGTGCATGTTTTTGTGTGTGTGCGTGCATGTTTTTGTGTGTGTGCGTGCATGTTTTTGTGTGCGTGTGCGTGTGTGCGTCAGACAGCGAGAGAATGAATGAGACTTTTTCAGTTTTAACCATGTAAGTCAGCTGTGATTACGTCAGTAAATGTTAAGATTTCAGGTTGCCGTTTCCAGTATGACCCCCCCCCACACACACACACACACAAACACACACACACACACACAAACACACATATACACAAACACGCACACATGCACACACACGTATAAAATGCAATTTGATTGATTGATTGATTGATACATACACACAAACACACACATACACATATAAAGACATACACACAAACGCAAACAAACACACACACACATACACAAACACACACACATGACACATACCACACATACCACACATACCACACAGCATCATCATCATCATCATCATCGGTGGTCACTCGGGGTGCAGTATGACTGGCCTCCTCCTTGGTCCTTGTGGGTCTTCAGGTGGGCGAAGAGGCCGATGCTGGAGCTGCATATGTTGGTGCGGGGGGGGGGCGGTGGTAGTCGTGGGGTTGTGAGTCTGCGCTTGTCTTCTGCAGCACGGCGGAGATCATTATTATACAGTGCAGCGCCTTCCCGGACAAGTTTCCTCCAGGTGGCGCTGTTGGTTGCTGTGTCCTCCCGGGTCTTAGGGCCTATGTGGCATTTTTGATGTTGGCTTGGATGTTATCCTTACACCTTTTCTTCTGACCTCCCGGGGCACGTTGTCCTGTGAGGAGCTGGGAGTACTGGACTTGTTTTGGAAGGCGAGAGCCAGGCATACGGATGACATGGCCGGTCCATCTGAGCTGGTGTTGGGCGATGGTGGCAGTGATAGCGGGAATGTTAGCCTCCTCCGGGATGCTGGTGATGGGCGATGGTGGCAGTGATAGCGGGAATGTTAGCCTCCTCCGGGATGCTGGTGATGGGCGATGGTGGCAGTGATAGCGGGAATGTTAGCCTCCTCCAGGACGCTGGTGTTGGGCGATGGTGGCAGTGATAGCGGGAATGTTAGCCTCCTCCGGGACGCTGGTGTTGGGCGATGGTGGGTGGCAGTCATAGCGGGAATGTTAGCCTCCTCCAGGACGCCGGTGTTGGGCGATGGTGGCAGTGATAGCGGGAATGTTAGCCTCCTCCAGGACGCCGGTGTTGGG
>JAJHIY020000852.1:102500-172500 GCA_022114975.2 Lampris megalopsis
GCGCTGCTGGGAAATTCTGCTCTTACTCACTCCGGTCTACTTCTTCCCCCCGTGCTGACTCTTCTGACAGTTTGTGCAAAGACGGACAACCCCGCGTCAACGAATCTGAATATGAGTGACTATGAGTGACTATGAGTGACTATGGTGCCTGTGTGGTGGAGAGCAAGAGGGACAGACCGAGAGATAACGAGAAGTTTAAAACAGATTACTTCTAGTTGCTTCCGTTTACACAAGTTTTGCTGTTATCAAAAATGACAACAAAACAAATTCATTGAAAACCCCCAAAGCAGAAATACTAAAGTTAAAGTATCAGATATTCTGCAAGGACGCCGCTTTATTTTGTCATTGTGCCGGTTACAGTGAGCGTGTTCCCTGCATGTGACCATCCTACTGTATAGGAAGGAGCAGGGGGCAGCTGCAGCACCCGGAGACCAACTCCAGTTCTTCTCTCCATTGCCTTGCTCAGGGGTACAGGCAGGAGTATTAACCCTGACATGCATGTCTTTTTGATAGTGGGAGGAAACCGGAGCACCCGGAGGAAACCCACGCAGACACGGGGAGAACATGCAAACTCCACCCAGAGGACGACCTGGGACGGCCTGGGGTTCAAACCCAGGACCTTCTTGCTGTGAGGCAAGCAACAGTGCTAACCACTGGACCACCGTGCCGCCCGTAATTAAATCTTCAGAACCAAAGAATGACTGAACACAGCACAGCGAAGGAGTTCAAGTATCTCGGGGTCTTGTTCACGAGTGAGGGTAGGGTGGAGCGGGAGATTGACAGGTGGATTGATGCAGCATCAGCAGTAGTGTGGACGTTGTACCGGACCGTTGTGGTGAAGAAGGAGCTGAGCCGGAAGGCAAAGCTCTCAATTTACCAGTCAGTCTTGGTTCCAACCCTCACCTATGGTCATGAGCTTTGGGTAGTGACCGTTAGGGTGAGATGGTGGATACAAGCGGCTGAAATAAGTTTCCTCCGTAGGGTGTCTGGGCTCAGCCTTAGAGATAGGGTGAGGAGCTCGGACATCCGGAGGGAGCTCGGAGTAGAGCCGCTGCTCCTTCGTGTCGAAAGGAGCCAGTTGAGGTGGTTCGGGCATCTGATTAGGATGCCTCCTGGGCGCCTTCCTTTGGAGCTTTACTGGGCACGGCCAACCGGGAGGAGACCCCGGGGTAGACCCAGAACTTGCTGGAGGGACTACATGTCCAATCTGGCCTGGGAACGCCTTGGGATCCCCCAGGAGGAGGTGGAGGGCGTTGCTGGGGAGAGGGAGGTCTGGAGTGTCCTACTTAGCTTGCTGCCACCACGACCCGACCCCGGAGAAGCGGCTGAAGATGAATGAATGAACACAGCACATCCTGCACACCCCAAGTATTCACAAAAACTGGGTTTTTTTCAGTCTGTAAAACTCAAACCAGGAGCCCAGTCAGCATCAGAACCACGTCTTCTGACCCCTCGCCCCCACACAGCTTTTCCTTGTTTTCCAAATAGCTGATTTGGCCAGTCCTGAAATGAAATTCATTAATGTGTGTACAGTTTTTTTTCCTTGCAGAATAGTGTGGAGCATTGATGAAAAAGCAACAAGAAAATCTTTCTCCGAAGTCCTGAAACCATGTCTGTAGTAGGCTGACCAGTCGGACCAGTCTGGAACACGGGATAAACTGATGGTATGTTGTTTCTGTCTGTAAGCAGTAAGGACGGCCGTCCCCTGTGCCAGGATTGAGGTGCACCAGATCCCCGTTTGTAGCTGTGGCCCCATGTACAATCCTCCCCTGGAGGCCACCTGTCCGTTTGTTAACGCGAGATGTGTTTTATCATGAGCTTCTTGTTTGAGTTTGTTGAAATTCCGTGTTAGTTTGATTGAATCAAACCAACTCTTTAGTTTCTTCACTTCATTCCCTACTGTATCCCGAAGTTGTATCGAGTTGTCCCCACTGCAAAGTAAGCTTGTGTCATCTGCAAATAAAATTATTTTTAGTGTTTTGGAAACCTCACATATATTATTGATGTACAAAACAAACAACAACGGCCCCAACACTGAGCCTTGAGGAACACCACACTTAATCTTCATTAATTGTGATTTAAAATTTTTACTTTGCACATATTGGTACCTGTTCTTTAGGTTTTCTAAAGCAGTTATCTCTTCCACAAAATCAATGAGTACAAATGATGCAGTCCTATTGGGTCTAAATCCATATTGTTCACACAGTACTTTATGTTTTGTGATAAAGTCGTCCAAACTTGAGTATAATATTTTAGTCTAAAGTTGGTCTGTCTGATGTCAAATGTTTAATGCTACGTCTAACTATGTCTAATGTCAAATGTTTGCTCAATGCCTTTATTTCTGTTTGCAGAAAAATCATTGAGATGTCTGTATGAACTTTATCGAGACATCAGTATAACTGTATTCATACTGGCATATGATAGTAATACTCATGTGATAGTAAATCTAGAAAAGGTACATTTAGATTCTTCGTCTGTTTTAACTAATAAAATCCATTTTATCCCGTGGAAAGCCCGTGGTCGACACAGTGGTACAGAAACACACAAGGTGTTGGCACATTTAACAAGTCTTTCTTCTGCTGTTGTTTTCCTACAAGACCCTTATAAACAATACAGTGACTGCAGGTACCCCACCCTTATAAACCATACAGTGGCTGCAGGTACCCCACCCTTATAAACCATACAGTGGCTGCAGGTACCCCACCCTTATAAACCATACTGTGACTGCAGGTACCCCACCCTTATAAACAATACAGTGGCTGCAGGTACCCCACCCTTATAAACCATACAGTGGCTGCAGGTACCCCACCCTTATAAACAATACAGTGGCTGCAGGTACCCCACCCTTATAACCACTACAGTGACTGCAGGTACCCCCACCCTTATAAATCATACTGTGGCTGCAGGTACCCCCACCCTTATAAACAATACAGTGGCTGCAGGTACCCCACCCTTATAAACAATACAGTGGCTGCAGGTACCCCCACCCTTTATAAACAATAGAGTGGCATAACGACCCAACCAACAGTGGGTTTATGTACAACTATGGTGTGAGCATTAACTAGAGTTACAGTGGTCATGTGTACTTTTCACAGAGGCTTGGGGAAGAGTTGCAATCACAACATTGTAAGATGGCGACAGATGTACTCTTACACGCAACAAAACTAAAACAACGTTTCCATAATAAAAGAAAATAACTATTAAAATCAGGATATCTGAAGTTGAAATACTAAAAACAATTAAAACATTTGCACTCGAGAAAGCCAGAGATATGGGTGGATTTCCTGTTGAATTTTATGAAACCTTTTGGTACTTTCAAAACAATGTTACCAGGTACTTTACAGTACAGGATTAAATAGTACACACACACAAAACCAAACCCATAAAACATAAGACCTGGTCTACATTACAGAACAAGACTAAACAGTCAGGATAAAAACCTCGACAACATAATTAAAACACAGAACACTGACCTCGATGACACGAAGTGCACGATTAAAACAAGTGCCATTCAAGCGATAAAAAAGAAATATAAAATTGGCCAACAACAGGTTCACTCTAAAAAGCCTTCCTGTAATAGTACATTTCGAGAAGTGATTTCAAAGAAGGCGCTGACTCTGCTAACCTCCTCTCCTCCGGTAGGGAGATCCACAGCTGTGGGGCTCTAACGGCGAGGGGGGATCTGTGAAATAGGTAGGAGGAGCAAGGCCGTTTAGGGCTTTAACAGGAGCTAGTAAAAGTTTAAAATCAACCCCACGCCTAACGGGTAGCTAGTGAAGCGCTGCAAGAATGGGAGGGATATGGTCTTGTTGACCGTCTAGCTGCTCAGTTTTGGACGAGCTGGAGGCAGCAGATGGACTCCTGACTGAGCCCTGAATACCGGGAATTACAGTAATCCACATGTGATGAAATGAATGCATGGGTGACATTTTCCAGGTCCGTTTGGGATAGAAAATGTTTAATTTTTGCAACGTTCCTGATCTGGAGAAGGCAAGACTGTACTACAAACCCCAATGCCAATGAAGTTGGGACGTTGTGTAAAACGTGAATAAAAACAGAATACAATGATTTGCAAATCCTTTTCCACCTATATTCAGTTGAATACACTACAAAGACAAGATATTTAATGTTCAAACTGATAAACTTTATTGTTTTTTGCAAATATTCACTCATTTTGAATTTGATGCCTGCAACACGTTCCAAAGAAGCTGGGACAGGGGCAACAAAAGACTGGGAAAGTTGAGGAATGCTCAAAAACCACCTGTCTGGAACATTCCACAGGTGAACAGGTTAACTGGAAACAGGTGAGTGTCATGATTGGGTATAAAAGGAGCATCCCCGAAAGGCTCAGTCGTTCACAAGCAAGGATGGGGCGAGGGTCACCACTTTGTGAACAACTGCGTGAGCAAATAGTCCAACAGTTTAAGAACAACGTTTCTCAACGTACAACTGCAAGGAGTTTAGGGATTTCATCATCTCCAGTCCATAATATCATCACAAGATTCAGAGAATCCGGAGAAATCTCTGCACGTAAGCGGCAAGGCCCAAAACCAACACTGAATGCCCGTGACCTTCGACCCCTCAGGCGGCACTGCATTAAAAACCGACATCATTCTGTAAAGGATATTACCAGGTGGGCTCAGGAACACTTGGGAAAACCATCGTCAGTTAACACAGTTGGTCGCTACATCTACAAGTGCAAGTTAAAACTCTACCATGGAAAGCCAAAGCCAGATATCAACACCACCCAGAAACACCACCGGCTTCTCTGGCCCGAGCTCATCTGAGATGGACTGACGCAAAGTGGACAAGTGTGCTGTGGTCTGACGAGTCCACATTTCACATTGTTTTTGGAAATCATGGACGTGGTGTCCTCCGGGCTAAAGAGGAAAAGGACCATCCAGATTGTTATCAGCCCAGAGTCCAAAAGCCAGCATCTGTGATGGTATGGGGTTGTGTTAGTGCCCATGGCATCATGGGTAACTTGCACATCTGTGAAGGCACCATTAGTGCTGAAAGGTACATACAGGTTTTGGAGCAACATATGCTGCCATCCAAGCGACGTGCCAAGCCACATTCTACACGTGTTACAACAGCGGGGCTTTGTAGTAAAAGAGTGCGGGGACAGGTCTGGACTGCAGGCAGGCCAGACCTGTCCCCCATTGAACATGTGTGGTGCATTATGAAGCACAAAATATGACAACGGAGACCCCGGACTGTTGAGCAACTGAAGTCGTACATCAAGCAAGAATGGGAAAGAATTCCACCTACAAAGCTTCAACAATTAGTGTCCTCAGTTCCCAAACGCTTGTTGAGTGTTGTTAAAAGGAAAGGTGGTGCAACACAGTGGTGAACATGCCCCTGTCCCAGCTTCTTTGGAACATGTTGCAGGCATCAGCTTGAATTTGTCTATGTTCAGTTTGATGTTTCGCTCTCTGCACCTGGTCAGAAAGCGTCTGCGTGTCTCACTGTGGTCCTGGTTTGCCTCCTCCTGTGTCGCCCCTTCACCTGTGATCAATACATCATCCACTATGATGTATACTTCAGGTAAGCCCTCAAGCGTCTGCATGAGCTTCCTTTGGAAGACTTCTGGTGCTGGACTTATACCCATCGGCATTCTCAGCCAATGGCACCGGCCAAATGGGAAGGAGAATGCGGTTAGGTAGCTTGACTCTTCCTCTAGTTTGACGTGCCAGAAGCCGTGCTTTACATCACAAACGGTGAATACTTTTGCCTTTGACATCTCTGGGAGGATGTCATCTGTCATAGGTAGGGGAAAATGGCTCCCTTTAAGTGCTCTATTCAGTGGCTTTGGGTCTATACAGATTCTTGGCTTCCCATTCTTCCCAGTCGACTCCTCGAAGCTAATTAGCTAGCTGGCTGACTGCTACACTCGTCCACATCAAACGGCAACTAAAACGGTTGACCCGCTGCCGCCATGCTTCCTTCTGTTCCGTTCTGTACTTAACCCTGCAGAATGGGCGGCTAAAGCGTTACTTGCTTACCTATCACTTTATTAACAGAACTCCTTAAGTCACACAGTTCAGCTACGTTCATCTCCAGCCAGCGTCACTCGCGGTCTGTGTCACCCTCTAACTGCTCCACAGACTAGGAATAACCACAAATTGAACCACAAACTAGGACTAACCACAAATTGAACCACAAACTAGGAATAACAATCCTATTTGGTACAAGTTTTATCAGTCTTTAATTGACAGTCTCACAAAGCGAATGCCAGAATCAGGCCTCGTCCACATGCTGAAACCTCTGGATAAGCACTTTTGGCCACAGGACCCCAATGCATTGATTCTGTATGGAGAAAACGAGGTACATGCACTTGCTAAAACATTTGGCGAACCAGCCAGAGAGGCGGCTGAGGAGTTCCACGACTGGGCGTTACAAGATAAAGCACCAGGCAAAACGCCGGAAAAGTTCTGCACAGCGAGCAAGACATACCTCCCCACCTCACCTGAGTGTCAGAGGGGGTTTTCTGCAGTTAAGAATACTGATAGCAACACATTGCTCCTTTTTGTGGATCTTAATGGACCCCCTTTGGAGAGATTCGACCCAACGCCGTTTATCACGTCTTGAATTAAATCAGTTGAATTAAATCAGACCCCCTCCCCCCCACAGTCCAAAGACATGTAAGTCAGGTGAATCGGCCATACTAAATTGTCCCTCAGCATAAATGTGTGTGTGTGTGTGGGCCCTGTGATGGCCCGGCGGCCTGTCCAGGGTGTCTCCCCGCCTGCTGCCCAATGACTGCTGGGATAGGCTCCAGCATGCCCGCGACCCTGCGCAGGATTGGATAATGGATGGATTAAATCTGGTCATTGCCAGTCCACATCTTGGGCTTCTGGATGAACAGTGAAGGCAGCTGATCTCAGGCCTTTGTGGTCGCTTCTGTTTTAAGGTAATGGGTGTTGATGAGGACTAGATCCCTTGTAGGCAGCCTGGGCTATTTCTGTCGTTATTTACAGTGCTCATGCATGTGTGTGTTGTTATAGGCTGGTTTGTTGATACATGACCCTCACATTTGATGTCTTAATTGTACCGAGAAATTATTGTGCTCATCTGTATGTGATGGGTAACTGTAACTGTTGTTGATGAGGACTCGGTCCCTTGCAGGCAGGCTGGCATGCTCTGTTTGTGATTTAATGCTCATACATTTGTGTGTTTATAGGCTGTTTTGCTATTTGATCTATCTGTGTCTTATTTGTGCCGAGAAACTCTGCAGAGTATCCTGTCTCCTGCAGTAGTTGGCTGTATTGTGATGTTTGGTTTTGATACCCGTGTGGAGGTTTGATGTGGTCATTACATGGTGCTGCTGTTGAATTCATGGTTCACCTTATGCAGACGATATGGAACTACAAGACAATAAAGCCAGGCCACATTACATGAGTCAAAATGCATTGATCTTGAGTGTTTTCAATGAACAGATTGCTCATCGATTGTTTTGTTAAGGCTCTTTTTTACATTTTTTTACATGCCTAACAGGGCGCATTCCTAACAAGATGGCGCCCCCATCGCAACATACAATGCGGGTGATGTACTTTCATCCCTATTACATGACATGGCATGACATGACATTACAGTCATTTAGCCGACACTTTTATCCAAAGCGACTTACAATAAGTGCATCATTTAACGTAGGAAATCAGGAGAACTACTGGTCATCAGAGGTCATAAGTGCATCTAAACAAGCATCGCAGAGCAAAACCAGTGCTAAAGTGAAAGCGCAAGAAAGAGATTTTGTTTTTATTTTAAATGAGTGAATACAGTAAGTGCTAAGAACAAGTAACAGGGTAGTAGTTCTTGAAGAGGTGAGTTTCCAACCTGCGGTGAAAGATGGGCAGCGACTCCGCTGTCCTGACATCAGTGGGGAGTTCATTTCACCACTGTGGGTCCAGGACAGAACAGAGCCGGGGCCGGGTCGATCGGCAGCAGGGGCCTCTGAGCGACGGGGTAACCAGGCGTCCCGAGGCAGCAGAGCCAAGTGGTCGGGCGGGGGTGTAGGGCTTGACCATGGCCTGGAGATAGGAAGGAGCTGTTCCTTTCACTGCCCTGTAGGCTGGCACCAGAGTCTTAAACTGGATGCGAGCAGCTACTGGGAGCTAGTGTAGGGACATGAGAAGGAGTTGTGTGGGAGAACTTCGAGCAGTTGAACACCAGACAAGCTGCAGCTTTCTGAACAAGCTCCAGAGGTCTGATGGCCGACGCCGGGGCGCCAGCAAGGAGGGAATTGCCGTAGTCCAGCTGGGAGATGACCAGAGCCTGGATGAGCACCTGTGCCGTCTGATGTTATAGAGGAGAAATCTGCAGGAGCAAGCAACCAATGCAACGTTTGCAGCAAACGACAGTTGGTCGTCCAAGATCACACCCAGATTCCTCACAGTCTGACTTGGCGTCACCACGGTGTTGTCAATGGTGATGGCCAGGTCTCAATGTGGGCAACCTTTCCCCGGGAGGAACATCAGCTCTGTCTTGTCCAGATTGAGCTTCAGGTGGTGTGTTGCCATCCACTCCAAGATGTCAGTCAAGCACGCAGCAATGCGTGTCTCTACTTGTGTGTCAGAGGGATGAAAGGACAAGATCAGCTGGGTGTCATTGGCATAACAATGGTAAGAGAAGTCATGCGAGTGAATAACAGAACCCAGGGATGCCCTATATATCAGATGTGCTGACATAAAGCAAGTAGGCCTACATGCTTGCAGCTATAAATGTTTCTTTGCAACAAGAGTCACAGTCAGCCGTTTCTCTGAGGCACGTGATGTTGGCTTCATCAGAACGCGACCTCCAGCGCGCACTAGAGTGGTCTGCAGCTGAGTGTGAAATAGCCAGGATGAGAGTCAGCACCTCCAAGTCTGAGGCCGTGGTTCTGTACTGGAAAATGGTGGATTGCTCCCTCCAGGTTAGGGATGAGTTGTTGCCTCAAGTGAAGGAGTTCAAGTATCTCGGGGTCTTGTTCACGAGTGAGGGTAGGATGCAGCAGGAGATTGACAGGCGAATTGGTGCAGCATCCGCAGTAATGCGGATGTTGTACCGGACCGTTGTGGTGAAGAGGGAGCTGAGCCGGAAAACCAAACTCTCAATTTACCAGTCAGTCTTGGTTCCAAACCTCACCTATGGTCACGAGCTTTGGGTAGTGACTGAAAGCGTGAGATCGCGGATACAAGCGGCTGAAATAAGTTTCCTCCATAGGGTGTCTGGGCTCAGCCTTAGAGTAGTAGCCTTAGAGCCTTAGCGATAGGGTGATAGGGAGTAGAGCCACTGCTCCTTCACATCGAAAAGAGCCAGTTGAGGTTGTTCGGGCGTCTGATTAGGATGCCTCCTGGGCGCCTTCTTTTGGAGGTTTTTTGGGTACATCCAACTGGGAGGAGACCCTGGGGTAGACTCAGAACTTGCTGTAGGGACTACATGTCCAATCTGGCCTGGCAACGCCTTGGGACCCCCCAGGAGGAGCCGGAGGGCGTTGCTGTGGAGAGGGACGTGGAGGGCCCTACTTAGCTTGCTGCCACCGCAACCCGTCCCCGGAAAAGCACCTGGCGATGAGAGGAGATGAGATGAGCGATAATTCTGATTTCACCAACCACATTAACTCTGTGGACAACCATATCAAGTTCATCAGGGAAGATTGGAAAAGTGACAGGTTAGCCTTCTTAGACTGTGAAATTGCAATTGGTGATGGGGGACATTTGACTGTTGATGCTTACTGAAAACTAACACATACTGACCAGTTGACTCTCATCATCCACTGGAGGAGATTGGTGGTGGTGCTGGTGGTGTTGGGGGGGGCCCTAAGGGTTCATCTGTCGCCATCTTATAATGCTGTGGTTGTAACTATTCCCCAGTCCTCTGAATAGTACACATGGCCATTGTAATTGTAGTTACTGGTTACGGTGATTTACATAGGAAACCGATCGTTGGCTTCGGTCGTCATGCAGCGGCGCTATTTATAAGGGTGGGGACACCTGCAGTCGGTTGAGACTGATGACGTCACGCAGATGAGAGATGAAATGTTTCTCCCACTAAACGTCGTGTCCAGATTAACCGATTCAGCTTTCTAGGATTACTAACAGGAGGCTGCTGTCTCAGAACACAATAAATCACACACCGACTACCAGCATGCACGGAGATATATATATATATATATATATATATATATATAGAGAGAGAGAGAGAGAGAGAGAGAGAGAGAGAGAGAGAGAGAGAGAGAGAGAGAGAGAGAGAGAGAGAGAGAGAGAGGCCCTCCTGAAACCTCTGTTGTTGCCAGGGAAACGACAACAAGGACACATCAAGACTGGATTGAGCGAATGGTTGTGTGTATGTGTAACCAAATGTCTCTTTGTCTCTCTTTAAGTAGAAATAAATCAAGACGACACCAGATTGAAATTGTACTTTAAGTGGGAATTTATTCTGAGTCTGGTAGTAGCAAAGTCAAAGTATCGCTAAGTAGCATGCCAAGTCCAAAGCATCAAGTAACGGACTGGAATGTACCTCCTTTCAAATAAGAAGAAGAAGAAGGTCACTTTATTTTGTCTTTGTGCAGTGGTTCAGTTACAAGGACGTGGGTTTTCTGCATTTAATATAGGAGCAGCATCAATGTCCAGCTTGCCCATCAAAGCTTTGCCCTTTAAGTTTTGACTTATCGATACAACATACATGGATAACAAGCAATGACAGCTTAAATATCTTCTGCAATGTCTTTTTTCAGTCTTTAATCAAAAGTGAAATTAGTCATGTATTAGAACTACTACTACTACTACTACTACTACAACTCCCCTCTCTACTACTACAACTACTACTACTACAACTCTCCTGCACTCCCCTCTCTACTACTACAACTACAACTACTACTACTACAACTCTCCTGCACTCCCCTCTCTACTACTACAACTACTACCCCTCTACTACTACCCCTCTCTAGTATTATAAACTACTACTACAACTACAACTACTACTACTACAAATCTCCTGCACTCCCCTCTCCACTACTACAACTACAACTACTACTACTACAACTCTCCTGCACTCCCCTCTCTACTACTACAACTCTCCTGCACTCCCCTCTACTACTACCCCTCTCTACTACTACAACTACAACTACTGCTACTACAACTCTCATGCACTCCCCTCTCTACTACTACAACTACAACTACTACTACTACAACTCTCATGCACTCCCCTCTCTACTACTACAACTACAACTACTACTACTAAAACTCTCCTGCACTCCCCTCTCTACTACTACAACTACAACTACTACTACTACAACTCTCCTGCACTCCCCTCTCCACTACTACAACTACAACTACTACTACTACAACTCTCATGCACTCCCCTCTCTACTACTACAACTACAACTACTACTACTACAACTCTCCTGCACTCCCCTCTCCACTACTACAACTACAACTACTACTACTACAACTCTCCTGCACTCCCCTCTCTACTACTACAACTACAACTACTACTACTACAACTCTCATGCACTCTCCTCTCTACTACTACAACTACTACCCCTCTCTACTACTATAAACTACTACTACAACTACAACTACTACTACTACAACTCTTCTGCACTCCCTTCTCTCCACCCCTAGGTCCAACCTCGGCAGCTTTGGTGACCGAGCCTTCTCCAGAGCAGCTCCCAGGCTCTGGAACTCACTTCCCCAAATCATTGGAGACTCAGAATCCCTCCCACTCTTCCAATCCCGTCTCAAGACACACCTTTTCTCCATTGCCTTTTCGTGCCCCCCCCCCATCCGCTCAGCCACCCCTGGTCTGGGGCAGGCTGGGGACTGAGCGCTCGACCTGCCCCCTCCCTCAACTGCCCCACCCCAACTGCCTCCCCAAGTGCATCAGACACTGCTGCGGGCTGCCCACATGCAGGCCATTGGTCGGGACTCACCTCTTCAGACTTCATCTGTGATTTATGATGTTTGTTTTTCTTTCCCTTCTGTATCTGTCCAAGTGGGAGAGTACTGCTGGCATCGTGTGTGGCTGCTGCCTCTCCCTCTCACAGCCCCCCTTCCCATCCACCCCTGTATGTCTGCCCCCCCTTCCCATCCACCCCTGTATGTCTGCCCCCCCTTCCCATCCACCCCTGTATGTCTGTGTTATGTTTATCTGTTGTCTTGTTTCACCCCGTTTATTGTAAAGCGACTTTGAGTGTTAGAAAAGCGCTATATAGGATTGATGTGTTATTATTATTACAACTACTACTACTAGTTTAGGCTGCTCCCGTTAGGGGGCGCCCCAGCGGATTATCTGTGTCCATCTCTTCCTGTCCTCTGCATCTTCCTCTGTCACACCAGCCACCTGCATGTCCTCTCTCACCACATCCATAAACCTCCTCTTTGGCCTTCCTCTTCTCCTCTTCCCTGGCAGCTCCATATTCAGCATCCTTCTCCCAGTATACCCAGCATCTCTCCTCCACACATGTCCAAACCATCTCCATCTTGTCTCTCTTGCTTTGTCTCCAAACCGTCCAACCTGAGCTGTCCCTCTAATATACTCCTTCCTAATCCTGTCCTTCTTCATCACTCCCAATTAAAATCTTATCATCTTCATCTCTGCCACCTCCAGCTCCTCCTCCTGTCTTTTCATCAGTGCCACTGTCTCCAGACCATACAACATAGCTGGTCTCACTACCATCTTGTAAACCTTCCCTTTAACTCTTGCTGGTACCCTTCTGTCACACATCACTCCTGACACTCTTCTCCACCCACTCCACCCTGCCTGCACTCTCTTCTTCATCTCTCTCCTGCACTCCCCGTTACTTTGAACAGTTGACCCCAAGTATTTAAACTCATATGCCTTCGTCGCTTCTACTCCTTGCATCCTCACCATTCCACTGTCCTCCCTCTCATTCATGCATTTGTATTCTGTCTTGCTCCTACTGACTTCCATTCCTCTTCTCTCCGGTGCATACCTCCACCTCTCCAGGCTCTCCTCAACCTGCACCCTACTCTCACTACAGATCACAATGTCATCCGCAAACATCATCGTTCACAGAGACTCCTGCCTGATCTTGTCCGTCAACCTGTCCATCACCATTGCAAACAAGAAAGGGCTCAGAGGCGATCCTTGATGTAATCCCACCTCCACCTTGACCCCATCTGTCATTCCAACCACACACCTCACCACTGTCACACTGCCCTCATACATATCCTGCACCACTCCTACATACTTCTCTGCAACTCCCGACTTCCTCATACAATACCACACCTCCTCTCTGGGCACCCTGTCATATGCTTTTTCTAAATACACAAAGACACAATGTACCTCCTTCTGGCCTCCTCTATACTTCTCCATCAGCATTCTCAAAGCAAACATCACATCTGTGGTGCTCTTTCATGGCATGAAACCATACTGCTGCTGCTGATCATCACCTCTCCTCCTCTTAACCTAGCTTCTACTACTCTTTCCCATATCTTCATGCTGTGGCTGATCAACTTTATACCT
The DNA here is from genome assembly GCA_022114975.2 of Lampris megalopsis. Lineage (NCBI taxonomy): Eukaryota > Metazoa > Chordata > Actinopteri > Lampriformes > Lampridae > Lampris > Lampris megalopsis. The sequence continues at coordinate 115,968 of JAJHIY020000852.1, forward strand.
CTGTAGTTGCTACAGTTCTGCACATCACCCTTGTTCTTGAAAATCGGTACCAGTATGCTTCTTCTCCACTCCTCAGGCATCCTCTCACTTTCCAAGATTGTGTTAAACAATCTAGTTAAAACCCCCACTGCCATCTCTCCTAAACACCTCCGTGCCTCCACAGGTATGTCATCAGGACCAACTGCCTTTCCACTCTTCATCCTCTTCATAGCTGCCCTCACTTCCTCCTTGCTAATCCACCACACTTCCTGATTCACTATCCCCACATCATCCAACCTTCTCTCTCTCATTTTCTTCATTCATCAGCCCCTCAAAGTACTCCTTCCACCTTCTTAGCACACTCTCCTCGCTTGTCAGCACATTTCCATCTCTATCCTTGATCGGCCTAACTTGCTGCACATCCTTCCCAGCTCGGTCCCTCTGTCTAGCCAATCGGTACAAGTCCTTTTCTCCTTCCTTAGTGTCTAATCTGTCATACAACTCACCATACACTTCTTCCTTTGCCACCTCTCTCTTCGCTTTACGCTGCATCTCCTTGTACTCCTGTCTACTTTCTTCATCTCGCTGACTATCCCACTTCTTCTTTGCCAACCTCTTCCTCTGTATACTTTGCTGTACTTCCTCATTCCACCACCAAGTCTCCTTGTCTTCCTTCCTCTATCCAGATGACACACCAAGTACTTTCCTAATTGTCTCCCTCACTATTTCTGCAGTGGGTCCCCAGCCATCTGGCAACTCTTCACTACCACCCAGTGCCTGTCTTACCTCCTGCCTGAACTCCACACAACAGTCTTCCTTCTTCAACTTCCACCATTTGATCTTTGGCTGTGTCTTCACTTGCTTCCTCTTCTTGGTCTCCAGAGTCATCCTACAGACCACCATCCGATGCTGCCTAGCTACGTTCTCCCCTGTCACCACCTTGCAGTCTCCAATCCCTTTCAGATGGCGCCTTCTACACAAGATATAGTCCACCTGTGTGCACTTTCCTCCACTCTCATATGTCACCCTGTGTTCCTCCCTCGTCTTGAAATATGTATTCACCACAGCCATTTCCAACCTCTTCGCAAAATCCACCACCATCTGTCCTCCCATATTTCTCTCCTTGACACCATACCTGCCCATCACCTCCTCATCACCTCTGTTCCCTTCACCAACATGCCCATTGAAGTCCGCTTCAATCAGCACTCTCTCCTCCTTGGGTACCCTCTCAACCACTTCATCCAACTCACTCCAGAATTCTTATTTCTCTTCCATCTCTTGCGGGACATATGCGCTGGTAAAATGCATCGATACACTTTCGATTTCCTGCTTCATACTCATCACTCATCACATCTATGAAAAAAAAATATCATGTTCTCTGATGCTCAAGTGGTCCAAGAGCAGAGGTATGTACTGGTTGCCAACTCGTTCTCAGTGTCCAAGGAGAATGACTGTCTCTACTCGGCTCCAGTCCCATCCATCAGCTAGCAGGACAACATCACAGAGAGCAGTGACTTGACAACAAAGAAGGCTAACGGCTGGCAGAACATGGCTATGTCTTCTCTCCTCCTCCTCTCTACCATTTAATCAAGTGAAATAACGTAGAACTCATGATACGACGGGTAGTGTATCTACAGTGTTTAGAGTATAAAACACAAAAAACTCTAAACAATTACTGCCGTGTATCTACAGGATAACTGAGTTATACAACGATGAAGGTGTATCTTGGTCTTCCTCGTTTATTTGCTAGATGACTGCGTTAAGCAGGCCCGGAAACACACGAGTGACCTTTATACAACATACACAACCAATAGACATCGAGGGTCAGAGGTCAAACATAAAATACATATTACTGCAGATAAAAACATTTGCTTTCGTGTGTATCTCCATACACTACAATACGTGTAACTCAATTACAATTGGGTAGCCTTGTTTATGTTTTATGAGGTAGCTACTACCTTCCAAAGTAGGCTACTTGCTTTAAGTGCTAGCTGATCAGCTATTAGCCATAAATTAGTGATTAGTAATTTGCTAATGGTTAGCAATTAGCTAGTGATTAATCATCTGACTCTGTAAAATGAACATTTGCTCATACACGAGAAAATAACCGGGGAGAGCTGCGGACTACCATCACGCTATTCCCCCCAGTCCCCCCCGAACAGGCGCCGCGACCAACCAGAGGAGGCGCTAGTGCAGCGACCAGGACACATACCCACATCCGGCTTCCCCACCCGCAGACACGGCCAATTCGCCCTTCGCTAAGCCACGCCCCCGAAACGCAGACTGGCCAGTCACAGCGCAGCAAAGGACAGGCTCCGACAGATGTCCGACACTTTCATGGCGGCGCTCCGCTGATTCCGAGGCAAAACTTCAAGACTTTCTTAATTTTCGAGCACTGGTAACAGCGACACTCGTTACCCGGACAGGTTGGTAGGAGGTGTACGGTTTTTCCTCCCTTTCCAAAACCAGAATCAAACCCTGAGAAGTGCAGGCTGCGGCTCAAGCTATGTGGACGTCCTCAAATCCAACGGAAGCCCTCAGAGATCAACAAGCGCAGCTTTGTCTGCTGCGAGGTAGGTCATTACTTTCCTGAACCGTAAAATAACGTGAAGGCTTGGCGGACTTAGCAACGGTAACTAAGGGGGGCGGGCCGTAGCAAGGGGCCAATCGTGTGTGTAGGGTCGCTCGACCAAGCCGGAGGTAACACGGGGATTGGATTCGATCCGACGACCCCGTGTTGCTAGGTAACGGAATAGACCGCTATGCTACCCGGACGCCTCTACTAGTACCTCTCTATTCCTACGCCACAGCCGTAAAGCTGTGCTTACCGTCGTGACTCTTAAAGAGACAGTGTGTTTATTAACTCCCAATTAAACAAACCGATTAATTAACCGCTGGGTTACCTGTGTGAATTTGGGACCTTTATGGGAGCAGCTCCATAGATTTTAAAGACCTACACGTATCGGCCAGGTCTGGACTCCATCCGCATACAGGGTTCAGATGAGCACAGACCATTAGATACAAACGAGGGAGTGACAGTGGTTGGTTAATTAGACTGTTTCAGTCCACAGAGGCTCCCACGGCGTGAATGATTCAGCACAGCATGAGTGTCTTCACCACAGAGAAACGTGTTGCACCTCTGAGACTATTGAAATAACCAAGAAATACTTTAAATATCAGCGGACAAAGCTGAACTGCATGGAGCACACAGACCAAACGATGACCCACGATGTCGGAAAGGGGAAAAAATGCGTCCCCCGCTTCGAGAGCTCAGGTTGCTGCGAGCTTCATGAGGAGAACTTTGATGCCGCTTGTCCTTCAAATGTCTGTCTCCATTCTGCCATGAGGACACTGGAGGTGATGGGTCACGGCTGGAACACAGTTTGCTGAAGTGATGCTTGTTGTAGAAAACCTTCACAAAGGAGTTAATTTGGACCAGCTTCTCACAATGTGAAGAGGCTCTGTAGGAAAATGCTCCTGACGGCCTTCTCGGTCATGTCGTCTCCTCCGCTGGAGAGACATGACGTCACGCACCTCTCGGTTAAGAGACGGGGCGTCGAGATTAAGGTCGCTTTGTAGAAAAGCCTCAAATCTAAAAGCATGTGTGTTTCACTGTCTGGCAGTGAACCTTTGAGAAGGTCTTCGTTTGCTTTGCAGATGGAGTTTCCTTCCAAGGGGTTTTGCTTCACCGTGCGAGTCTCTCAGGATTTTACTTGTGGAGTCACGGTGAGAAGAAACAGCGATGCATTTCTTGAGATTTCTGGTCACAAACGTGTTGCAGCCACAGAAACTGTCCAACGTGGTTGTATTTTTTATCAAAGTGGTTGTATGGGAACCATCATAAAGGAGATTCCCGTGTTGGCCTTTCAGGATTTTAAGGTCCGCTCTGTTCATTTCAGTGTGGAGAGATTCCAGACAGTTTTAGACGGCGAGCGGTAAAATGAAGGTACTGATGAAAATGTTTGAATTCCTGCAGAAACAGATCAGCGCACCCGTCCATCTTTCTCATCCCAGAAAAGGAGTTTCTCTCTCCGTCCCCCGAGAACCAACCTGGCTCATTTAGCCGCAGTACAAACTGCCAAACGTGAAGAGCTGCAGATGGACGTCTTGTTCCTGAGACTCCATGCACTGCAGTACAGAAGGAAACGAGGAGGTGCTCCACATCTGTCTCTTGGATGTCTTCGTGTCTTATATTACTGTACAGTGACTCCACATGACTTATGACTTATGGCGGCACGGTGGCGCAGTGGTTAGTGCGGTTGCCTCACAGCAAGAAGGTTCTGGGTTCGAGCCCCGGGGTTGTCCAACCTTGAGGGTCGTCCCGGGTCTTCCTCTGTGTGGAGTTTGCATGTTCTTGCTGAGTCTGCATGGCGGTTTCCTCCCACAGTCCAAAGACATGTAGGTCAGGTGAATAGGCTGAACTAAATTGTCCCTGAGAGAGAGAGAGAGAGAGAGAAATGGCCTTGTGGCCTGTCCAGGGTGCCGCCCAATGACTGCCGGGGTAGGCTCCAGCGTCCCTGAGAGCAGGATCGGATGGATGGACTCCACCACCACACACCAACCACCGTATGGCTGCCATCTTGGACAAACGAGGACAATTTGAGCACCAAAGGTTGAATGAAATAAACCAGTGAAGTTAGTGGCCGGGTCGCTGATGGAACCAGTCCTCTGTTATCTTCTAATCTTGCGGTGGTTGTTGTTGCCCAGTATTTCAAATGTGTTGGGAATTCATATGGCTGGCCAGCCAGTGTCTCTTTGTTAGTGTAAACTACTAAAAAGACCCACTGACCAGATATTAGGGGGTTAGCACCCTTTAGTCGAGCGGTTAGCGATGTCGCCTTGTGGGATGGGATCCCGCAGGGGGCGGACATAGGCTGGCGTAGAGATTCTTTCTCTGTTCTTTCGTTTCGCTAGACAACTTTCACTCCGGCTCTTCCTTCAACTCACATTTACTCCCGGCCTTTGCTGTCACCACATCATTTCTTTATGGTGGGTTTTTGGAGGCGAATGGGGGCCTCGTTCGACGGTGCGCCTAGCCTTAAGTACCTCCCTCTGGTGCCATTAAAGATAATACCTTTCATCCATTTCAAAAATGCTGCTTTTCGGTGGGGTTTCACGTCCTGTAATAGAACGACGTGCTTCAAACAGTCCCGGGAAGCTGTCATTTCTCCGGCGTGGACTTCTGTGAAACAATGGCTCGTTTTTACTTTCAAATGAAGGTGTGCTTCTTTCTCCAGCGCCTGAGTGGCGGAGGTGAAAGCCATTATGGCCGTGGAGAGAGAGAGAGAGCGAGAGAGAGGGAGAGAGACGGTGAGTGGGCTGTCGTGCATTCTTCTCATCTTATTCACCGCACCGGCGTGGGCGACTAATTCGTGTTTGCATTCAGCAGGTTTACCTAAGGGGGATATGTTTTATTATATGATGACTAATTGTATTCTGTTTCTCTCCAGCTCGCTCTCCCCCTCTCCTCTTTTGTCTCATTTCTGACTATCTCTCCATTCTGTCCGCCTGCTGGCCCTGCATCTTAGGATGGGGGGGGGGTGTCCTTCAGGGCCAGGTTCGATCCTCGAGTCGCAGGCCCGTCTTGTTGTTGCTGCGTTGTGTCTGTCACTTCAGGGAAAAAGTGATGCTCGCGTCTCTTCTGTCTTCTGTCGTCTTGAAAGTTCGGAGGAGGAAGACAAAGAACGGAGGACGGAGATTCAGACGTGGCCTTGGCAGCTGGGAGAAAAATAGAGATGTTTTAAACGAGAGGGAGGGAGTGATTGAGAAGCGACGAGACAGTTGAAAAGCAGAGGGGGGGGGGAGAGAGAGAGAGAGAGAGAGAGGTGCATTCTCCACAGATGAGTCATTTCTGAGTGAACGCTTTGTAATTTAAGCCACACAGAGCAGAAGAAAGAGGGAGAGGTCAAGAGATGGAGGCTTTCTGAATTACGAGAGAAAAAAGCCGCTCATATGAGCTCCAACTGCTTTGGCAAAATAAGCGAGTTGAATTAAGACGAAGTTCAGTGCTGATGTGGGTAGAAGGTATCCGAGGGAGGATCCGGATTAACTATTTATTTCGCCACTGAAAGACATTGAGGACAGCAGGCTGCAGCTCAGAGTAGAAATCCAAAACAAATGAAAATAGAAATAGACCATTTACAACATCCCCCCAAGTCTCGCCTCCTTTAGGCGCTGTTAACGCTAATGAGACACTCCACCTTATTCTCGTGTCACGGCAAGACCGCTGAAGTCGGTGGGGAACTGAAGCGCTGATATTCTTCATAACGGACAAGTGACGCAGAGCGCGAGGTGCTGATCACGTGGTATTAGAAAAGCTGATTTATCGTGTTAATCCGACTGAAACTGCACTTTTAAAACGTGTAACCGTTTTAGTCCGACTGAAACTGGACTTTAAAACACATGTAACAATGTTAGTCTGACTGAAACTGGACTGTAAAACACATGTGACCGTGTTAGTCCGACTGAAACTGGACTTTAAAACACGTGTAACCGTGTTAGTCCGACTGAAAATGGACTTTTAAAACACGTGTAACCGTGTTAGTCCGACTGAAACTGGACTTTTAAAACACGTGTAACCGTGATAGTCCGACTAAAACTGGACTTTTAAAACACGTGTAACCGCGTTAGTCCGACTGAAACTGGACTTTAAAACACGTGTAACCGTGTTAGTCGGACTGAAACTGGACTTTAAAACACATGTAACCGTGTTAGTCCGACTGAAACTGGACTTTAAAACAAATGTAACCGTGTTAGTCCGACTGAAACGTGACTTCAAAACGCATGTAAACGTGTTAGACCGACTGAAACTGGACTTTAAAACACGTGTAACCGTGTTAGTCCGACTGAAACTGGACTTTAAAACACATGTAACCGTGTTAGTCCGACTGAAACTGGACTTTAAAACACGTGTAACCGTGTTAGTCCGACTGAAACTAGACTTTACGCCAGTATTGGTTGTGGTTGCCTTAGTTACCAAGCCTCACTTCCGGTCTGCCTGTGTTGCAGGCTCTGTTGTTCTTCCTGTTTTAACTAAACGGCTGCTGCCGCACGTTTCCATCTGCGTTATGTGATTCATTGATGTCGTCTCATATTACTGGCGTGGTGGCAGCGCATACCAGATTTAAGGCCCGAAGACTGATATTTATCGAATTAATCGCGGTAGCCCTTCCAGGGGAATCACAGGGTAGTTACGTCTACCACCAGACGCAGCTGGGCTGAGCTAGCTAAGTGGGCAGCATGGCGACACACAGAGCACCGAAGCAGTGGTGTTTAACAAAGACCGAGACGGTGAACTCTTTTGAGAACTGACCGCAGAACCTGCTGTATATACTGTCGCTCGACCCCGGTTTTCCCCCTTCCTGCTCGATGGCGTGGAGTGGGAGAAGAAGTCTAAAACGTCCCCTGTCCAGGGATTCACAGATGACGGTGAAGATATTCCCGCGCCCAAACGTCGCAATAAAGAACAGAAGGTAGCCAGAGCTAAGGTAGTTAGAGCTAATGTTGGGACAGATAGCCAATTATTGTCCTGTAATCTCTCATTACGGCATAGTCAGGAACTCCACATCTATTGACAGCATATGGGAAGCACCGGGGCTCATTTCATTGACTTGCTGCTATTAAACGGGAGCCTGATGAGAGACCAGAGGATTTATATCAACGCTTGATGGCCTTCACGGAAGACAATCTACTGTGTAAAGATTCTGGCATCAGTCACATGGGACAGACTGTGACCCGAGGACGAGGAGTTAACGCCCTCACTGGAGAACTTTGTTGTGCTCACATGGCTCCGCCTCATACATGGTGATCTACCGAAGCTCGTCAAACAACGGTACGGCACCGAGTTGCGGTCTCGCACATTGGCATCCATTAAAACCAGAAATCTCACAAGCCCTTGATTCGTTACTAGAGGAACTGCAGGCCTCAGAGGATGCTAGGGCTATGCGCACGGCTGTGTCTGAACTCCCCAAGTCAAAGCAATCCATCCCTGTCTGGACAAGGAGGTCATGTCCCCTTTGTAAATGTGCCGGCAGGCCTGATAATCACTTCCTCAGCAAATGTTCCTTTCTGCCCCCCCAAGATAAAATGTACATGGCAAAGTCGCGCCAGGTTTTAGGAGAGCAGGTCAGGACTGATGATGAGGTAGAGGAGTGCGTTAGTGGGGAACCAGCGCCACCTAGTGGTGTGAAACGTGTACTTATCAAACAGTCCCCTTACCTCAATGCCTTCCATGGACACTGCCCTGTGCGTCTCACCGTTGATAGTGGGGCAACAGGCAACATGATGAGGGCCTCATGCGCGACCAGGCTGGGCGTCACCGTCACAGGAAGTACGCAGTCCGCATTCCAAGTAGATGGCTCGTCCCTTTTGAAAGTATTGGGAGAGACACGGACACACTTCCAGAGAAATGGCCATGACCTCTATTTTGAGGTATGCAGGAAGGTAACACAAAGTACACACACAACCGACGCTGCGGACCCAGAGTGAGCTCCGATACTCCAAACGTGCACAGTCACGGTTAGCTCTAGGACAGTGTTTCTTAACCCAGTCCTCAAGGAACCCCTATCCTGCAGATTTTCATTGTACCCCTGCATAGGTAGCCCTGCTTGTACTTACTCGACCAATCATCTCGCAGCACTTAATTATGCAAGGTGTGCAACATCTGACAAAATTCATTGCTGATTGGTTGAATAACTACAAACAGGTACCTATTCAGGGTTGCAAAGAAAATATGCAGAATAGGGGGTCCTTGAGGACTGGGTTGAGAAACACTGCTCTAGGAGATGTTAGCTTCAAATATAGCACGGTCACGTCCGGGAAAACTGCAAAGCATCCACTTACACGGACTCCTACGGTGGAGCAATGTAGAAAGCAGTCCGGTCCGGTCCGTACTCCTGGTTACGGTGCTGAAGCGAGGTCCAGAGAATGATGTTCGGGCGCCAGTTGTAACGTGAAGCTGGTGTAGGTGGAGAAGGCCGGAAGCATTAGCAGGGGCTCTGGGATAGCTGGTTAGCTCAGAGAGTCGACAGACAACGAAGTGGGATTTCCACACAGCAACTGTATTCTACCGTACTTAACATCGACCATACAATGCCAGGTCTCCACGGCACTACATTCACTAATCATACATGAGCAGTGGAACATAGGTAGCGTAACCTGCACCAACTCGTTACTGATGAGAGTCCTCTTTGTGGATGTCGGTCGGAGCATGTAACATGACGGCTCCGGGTGTACAACTCTCAGCTCTCAGTACAACACACCAAAACAAAAGGAGGCACCGCCTTGTGTCGCTATTCAGTATTGCAGTAATACCACATTTACCAGACTCTGGCTGTTACAACGTGTAACCGTGTTAGTCCGACTGAAACTGGACTTTAAAACACATGTAACCGTGTTACTCCGACTGAAACTTGACTTTAAAACACATGTAACCGCGTTAGTCCGACTGAAACTGGACTTTTAAAACACGTGTAACCGTGTTAGTCCGACTGAAACTGGACTTTAAAACACATGTAACCGTGTTAGTCCGACTGAAACTGGACTTTAAAACACATGTAACCGCGTTAGTCTGACTGAAACTGGACTTTAAAACACATGTAACCGTGTTAGTCCGACTGAAACTGGACTTTAAAACACATGTAACCGTGCTAGTCCGACTGAAACTGGACTTTAAAACACATGTAACCGTGTTAGTCCGACTGAAACTGGACTTTAAAACACATGTAACCGTGTTAGTCCGACTGAAACTGGACTTTAAAACACATGTAACCGCGTTAGTCCGACTGAAACTGGACTTTAAAACACATGTAACCGTGTTAGTCCGACTGAAACTGGACTTTAAAACACATGTAACCGTGTTAGTCCGACTGAAACTGGACTTTAAAACACATGTAACCGTGTTAGTCCGACTGAAACTGGACTTTAAAACACATGTAACCGTGTTAGTCCGACTGAAACTGGACTTTAAAACACATGTAACCGTGTTAGTCCGACTGAAACTGGACTTTAAAACACATGTAACCGTGTTAGTCCGACTGAAATCGAACTAAATCTAGTTTCTGGAAGTGGGACTAACACACCTAGGTAATGCGGTTGGGGATGAATTTACTCTGGCATGTATACGCTGGCCTAGGCGTTCTGCGCATGATCCATAGGCCCCGCGGCGGTCTTTCACCCGGAAGTGGAACAGCGTACATGGCTAGTGTTCGAGCGAGAACCACGCATTTCTGGACAGACGAGCAGACAAACTTCATGTTGTGTCAGCTGAAGGAGGTGACATCCTACAGTACATGGATGGAAGGAGAACGCGGGATGGTGAACTATTGAAGATAGTCGCGGAAAAGTTGGACGAAGCGGGATTTAAGAGAACCCCCGAGGAAATCCGTGTTCAGTGGAAGCGCCTCAAACAGGACTACTGCTACAGGCCTGCTAACCTGTTTGTCATGTGACGCAATAGGTCAACCGGAAGAAGGTCCAATAGCAACCAGATGAAAGGGGGCTTATCGCCACCTACCCTACCGGGGTCAGACATACTTCCGTCAATAAATCGATTCTCCCCCGTTTCTTGTATACTGGGACATCGAGAGTAGTCCAGTTCCATGGCCTGATCGAGCTTTAACCGTAGCTCCACTTAACTGTGCGTGTGTAAACGCACGTCACGTGGAGCCAGAGTCTGTGACACACTAATGTTATTTAGCATCACTTGTAACTTTAACCATTACTTACTTTGTACTTTCTTTCAACTGAAAAAAGTAATACTAATTAGAATTCAGTTTTTCATTTTCTCTTTTTAAAAGAGCTAGTTCAGCTTATAATAATAATAACACGACCCCAACGACCTCTCGAGAGCTTACGGGTTATGTGAGGTAGGTGATAATAATAATCATCATCATCATCATCATCATCATCATCATCATCATAATCATAATAATAAATGGGATTTAAACGTGTCTCTCAAGGTAGCCAAGGACATTATACAGAATAAACTTAAAACGCTTAAAGCTGCTCTGACGAGTGTTTTCAGATACTGATGATGTCATCAGACATGTGTTTAAATACAGCCAATCAGATCACAGCACATCTCATTCTTTATCAACTGCTAAAAATGGCGTCTGGGTAGCGTAGCAGTCTATTCCGTTGTCTACCAACACGGGGATCGGCGGTTCGAGCCCCCGTGTTACCTCCGGCGAGGTCGGGCGTCCCTACAGACACAATTGGCCATGTCTGCGGGTGTGTCCTGATCGCTGCACTAGCGCCTCCTCTGGTCGGTCGGGGCACCTGTTCGGGGAGGAGGGGGAACTGGGAGGAATAGCGTGACCCTCCCGCGCGCTACGTCCCCCTGGTGAAACTCCTCACTGTCAGGTGAAAAGAAGCGGCTGGTGACTCCACATGTATGGGCGGAGGCATGTGGTGGTCTGCAGCCCTCCCCGGATCAGCAGAGGGGGTGGAGCAGAGACCGGGGTAATTGACCCTTCGCTAAGCCACGCCCCCGAAACGCAGACTGGCCAGTCACAGCACAGCATAGGACAGGCTCCGCTGTTACACAAGTCCAACAGTGACACTCGTTACCCGGACAGGCCGGTAGGAGGTGTACGTTTCTTCCCTTTCCAAAACCAAAATCCAACCCTGAGAAGTGCAGGCTGTGGATCAAGCTATGTGGACGTCCTCAAATCCAGTTGAACCGCTCAGAGATCAACAAGCACAGCTTTGTCTGCTGCAAGGTAGGTCATTACTTTCATTAACCGTAAAATAATGTTAAGGCTTGGCGGACTTAGCAACAGTAACTAAGGGGGCGGGCCTATACATCCATCCATCCATCCATTATCTGAACCGCTTATCCTGCTCTCAGGGTGGCGGGGATGCTGGAGCCTATCCCAGCAGCCACTGCGCGGCAGGCGGGGAGACACCCTGGACAGCCCGCCACACAGGGCCGACACACACACACACACACACACACACACACACACACACACACCTAGGGACAATTTAGTACGGCCGAGTCACCTGACCTACATGTGTTTGAGTCACCTGACCTACATGTGTTTGAGTCACCTGACCTACATGTCTTTGAGTCACCTGACCTGCATGTGTTTGAGGGTATTTCTGGGTATTTGTGGATATTTGTGGATATTTGTGGGTATTTGTGGATATTTGTGGGTATTTGTGGATATTTGTGGATATTTGTGGGTATTTGTGGGTTTGTGGGTTTGTGGGTATTTCTGGGTATTTGTGGGTATTTGTGGGTATTTGTGGGTTTGTGGATATTTGTGGGTATTTGTGGATATTTGTGGGTATTTGTGGATATTTGTGGGTATTTGTGGGTATTTGTGGATATTTCTGAGCTTTGTAGTTTTAATTCAACACCACTGCTGCTCACTCTGTTCCAAAATACAGAAGGACACATCCACGCATACATGTCCACACACACACACACACACACACACACACACACAACACAAAAACCCCCACAAAAAACACAACAAGAAACAAACGAACAAAAACACAAAAACACACACAAAACACACAGCAGTAAAACAAAAATACAGAACAAAACACACACACACACACACACACACACACACACACACACACACACACACACACACACACACACACACACACACACACACACACACAAAACCCCCAGGACAAAACACACAAACACACACACACACACACACACAATGCCATTCTGCACATACCAGCCAGGGCCATACGGCATCAGCTGCACAGGTAGGTACACGTTTGGTTGTCAGGCTGAAATACTTCCCTGCTAAGTCATCAGTAGGTCATTGTGTTATCGCTCAGGGATGTACAAGTGACACCATTTCCTGCCTCTGTTGGCGCTGCACCAACGAGACACTATCATCACACTTCTGTTGTTTTAAACTGAATTATCTAGCGGGGAGGGGGGGCTAAAATCCAGTGGCTAGCAGGGTCATGGCTGCTAGCTTAAAGCTGCTGTACAGCAAGGTCGTGGCTGCTAGCTTAAAGCCGCTTTACGGCAGGAGCGTGGCTGCTAGCTTAAAGCTGCTGTACGGCAGGGTCATATCTACTAGCTTGAAGCTGCTGTATGGCAGGAGCGTGGCTGCTAGCTTAAAGCTAATGTATGGCAGAATCATGGCTGCTAACTTAAAGCTGCTGTTTGGTAGGAGCGTGGCTGCTAGCTGAAAGCTGCTGTATGGCAAGATCATGGTTGCTAGCTTAAAGCTGCGGTACGACAGGGTCATGGCTGCTAGCTTAAAGGTGCCATACGACAGGGTCATGGCTGCTAGCTTAAAGCTGCTATCTTAAAGCTGCTGTATGACTGGATCGTTGCTGCTAGCTTAAAGCTACTATATAGCAGGATCGTGGCTGCTAGCTTAAAGCTGCTGTACAGCAGGATGGTGGCTGCTAGCTTAAAGCTGCTGTATGGCAGGATCGTGGCTACTAGTTTAAGGCTGGTGTATGACAGGATCGTGACTGCTAGCTTAAAGCTGTTCTATGGCAAGGTCATGGCTTCTAGCTTAATGCTGTTTTATGGCAGGGTCATGACTGCTAGCTTAAAGCTGGTGTATGGCAGTGTCATAGCTTTTAGCTTAAAGCTGGTGTATGGCAGGGTCGTGGCTGCTAGCTTAAAGCTGGTGTATGGCAGGATCGTGGCTACTAGCTTATAGCTGGTGTATGGCAGGGTCATGGCTGCTAATTTAAAGCTGGTGTATGGCAAGGTCATGGCTGCTAATTTAAAGCTGGTGTATGGCAGGGTCATGGCTGCTAATTTAAAGCTGGTGTATGGCAGGATCATGGCTGCTAGCTTAAAGCTGCTGTATGGCAGAGTCGTGGCTGCTAGCTTAAAGCAGATGTATGACAGGATCGTGGCTACTTGCTTAATGCTGCTGTACGGCAGGAAAATGGATGCTATCTTAAAGCTGCGGTACGACAGGGTCTTGGCTGCTAGCTTAAAGCTGCTGTATGTCAGGGTCGTGGCTGTGGCAGCCATGGGTCATGGCTGCTAGCTTAGAGCTGCTAGCTTAAAGCTGCTGTATGACAGGATCATGGCTGCTAGCTTAAAGCTGCTGTATGTCAGGGTCGTGGCTGCTAACTTAAAGCTGCTGTATGACAGGATCATGGCTGCTAGCTTAAAGCTACTATATAGGAGGATCGTGGCTGATAGCTTAAAGCTGCTGTACGGCAGGGTCATGGCTTCTAGCTTAAAGCTGCTGTACTGCAGGCTCGTGGCTGCTAGCTTAAAGCTTCTGTACGGCAGAGTCGTGGCTGCTAGCTTAAAACTGCTGTATGACAGGATCGTGGCTGCTAGCTTAAAGCTGCTGAATGGCAGGATCATGGCTGCTTGCTTAAAGCTGCTGCATGTCAGGGTCGTGGCTGCTAGCTTAAGGCTGCTGCATGGCAGGATCGTGGCTGCTAGCTTAAAACTGCTGCATGGCAGGGTCATGGGCGCTAGCTTAAGGCTTTTGCATTACAGGATCATGGCTGCTAGCTTAAAGCAGCTGCATGGCAGGATAGTGGCTGCTAGCTTAATGCTGGTGTATGGCAGGATCGTGATTGCTAGCTTAAAGCTGCTGCATGGCAGGATCGTGGCCGCTAGCTTAAAGCTGGTGTATGCCAGGATCGAGGCTGCAAGCTTAAAGCTGGTGAATGGCAGGGTCGTGGCTGCTAGCTTAAAGCTGCTGCATGGCAGGATCGTGGCTGCTATCTTAAGGTTGCTGCATGGAAGGGTCATTGTTGCTAGCTTAAAGCTGCTGTATGGCAGAAGCACGGCTAGCGTAAAGCTGCTGCATGGCATGATCGTGGCTGCTAGCTTAAAGCTGGTGTATGGCAGGGTCATGGCTGGTAGGTTAAAGCTGGTGTATGGTAGGGTCATGGCTGCTAACTTAAGGATGCTGCATGGCAGGGTCATGGCTGCTATCTTAAGGTTGCTGCATGGCAGGGTCGTGGCTGCTAGCTTAAGGCTGCTGCATGGCAGGATCGTGGCTGCTAGCTTAAAACTGCTGCATGTCAGGGTCGTGGCTGCTAGCTTAAGGCTGCTGCATGGCAGGATCGTGGCTGCTAGCTTAAAGCTGCTGCATGGCAGGGTCATGGCTTCTAGCTTAATGCTGTTTTATGGCAGGGTCATGACTGCTAGCTTAAAGCTGGTGTATGGCAGGATCGAGGCGGCTTGCTTAACAGTGATGTATGGCAGGGTCATGGCTGCTAATTTAAAGCTGGTGTATGGCAGGATCATGGCTGCTAGCTTAAAGCTGGTGTATGGCAGGGTCATGGCTGGTAGCTTAAGGCTGGTGTATGGCAGGGTCATGGCTGCTAATTTAAAGCTGGTGTATGGCAGGATCATGGCTGCTAGCTTAAAGCTACTATATAGGAGGATCGTGGCTGATAGCTTAAAGCTGCTGTACAGCAGGCTCGTGGCTGCTAGCTTAAAGCTTCTGTACGGCAGGATCGTGGCTGCTAGCTTAAAGCTGGTGTGTTGCAGGATCGTGGCTGCTAGGTTAAAGCTGCTGCATGGCAGGATTGTGGCTGATCGCTTAAAGTTGCTGCATGGCAGGATCGTGGCTGCTAGCATAAAGCTGCTGCATGTCAGGGTCGTGGCTGCTAGCTTAAGGCTTCTGCATGGCAGGATCGTGGCTGCTAGTGTAAAGCTGCTGTATGGCAGAATCGTGGCTGCTAGCTTAAAGCTGCTGCATGGCAGAAGCACGGCTAGTGTAAAGCTGCTGCATGGCATGATCGTGGCTGCTAGCTTAAAGCTGCTGCATGGCAGGATCGTGGCTGCTAGCTTAAAGCTGGTGTGTTGCAGGATCGTGGCTGCTAGCTAAAAACTGCTGCATGGCAGGGTCATGGCTGCTAGCTTAAAGCTGCTGCATGCCAGGATCGAGGCGGCTTGCTTAACAGTGATGTATGGCAGGATCATGGCTGCTAGCTTAAAGCTGCTGCATGGCAGGATCGTGGCTGCTAGCTTAAAGCTGGTGTGTTGCAGGATCGTGGCTGCTAGGTTAAAGCTGCTGCATGGCAGGATTGTGGCTGATAGCTTAAAGTTGCTGCATGGCAGGATCGTGGCTGCTAGCTTAAAGCTGCTGCATGTCAGGGTCGTGGCTGCTAGCTTAAGGCTTCTGCATGGCAGGATCGTGGCTGCTAGTGTAAAGCTGCTGCATGGCAGAAGCACGGCTAGTGTAAAGCTGCTGCATGGCATGATCGTGGCTGCTAGCTTAAAGCTGCTGCATGGCAGGATCGTGGCTGCTAGCTTAAAGCTGGTGTGTTGCAGGATCGTGGCTGCTAGCTTAAAGCTGCTGCATGGCAGGATCGTGGCTGCTAGTTTAAAGCTGCTGCATGGCAGGGTCATGGCTGCTAGTTTAAAGCTGCTACATGGCAGGGTCATGGCTGCTAGCTTAAGAGTGCTGCATGGCAGGGTCATGGCTGCTAGTTTAAAGTTGCTGCATGGCAGGGTCATGGCTGCTAGCTTAAAGCTGCTGCAAGGCAGGATCGTGGCTGCTAGCTTAAAGCTGGTGTGTTGCAGGATCGTGGCTGCTAGCTTCAAGCTGGTGTGTTGCAGGATCGTGGCTGCTAGCTTCAAGCTGCTGCATGGCAGGATCGTGGGTGATAGCTTAAAGCTGCTGCATGGCAGGGTCATGGCTGCTAGTTTAAAGCTGCTACATGGCAGGGTCATGGCTGCTAGCGTAAGGGTGCTGCATGGCAGGGTCATGGCTGCTAGCTTAAAGCTGCTGCATGGCAGGATCGTGGCTGCTAGCTTAAAGCTGGTGTGTTGCAGGATCGTGGCTGCTAGCTTAAAGCTGCTGCATGGCAGGATCGTGGCTGATAGCTTAAAGCTGCTGCATGGCAGGGTCATGGCTGCTAGTTTAAAGCTGCTACATGGCAGGGTCATGGCTGCTAGCTTAAGAGTGCTGCATGGCAGGGTCATGGCTGCTAGCTTAAAGCTGCTGCAAGGCAGGATCGTGGCTGCTAGCTTAAAGCTGGTGTGTTGCAGGATCGTGGCTGCTAGCTTCAAGCTGGTGTGTTGCAGGATCGTGGCTGCTAGCTTCAAGCTGCTGCATGGCAGGATCGTGGGTGATAGCTTAAAGCTGCTGCATGGCAGGGTCATGGCTGCTAGTTTAAAGCTGCTACATGGCAGGGTCATGGCTGCTAGCGTAAGGGTGCTGCATGGCAGGGTCATGGCTGCTAGCTTAAAGCTGCTGCATGGCAGGATCGTGGCTGCTAGCTTAAAGCTGGTGTGTTGCAGGATCGTGGCTGCTAGCTTAAAGCTGCTGCATGGCAGGATCGTGGCTGATAGCTTAAAGCTGCTGCATGGCAGGGTCATGGCTGCTAGTTTAAAGCTGCTACATGGCAGGGTCATGGCTGCTAGCTTAAGAGTGCCGCATGGCAGGGTCATGGCTGCTAGTTTAAAGTTGCTGCATGGCAGGGTCATGGCTGCTAGCTTAAGAGTGCTGCATGGCAGGGTCATGGCTGCTAGCTTAAAGCTGCTGCATGGCAGGATCGTGGCTGCTAGCTTAAAGCTGGTGTGTTGCAGGATCGTGGCTGCTAGCTTCAAGCTGCTGCATGGCAGGATCGTGGGTGATAGCTTAAAGCTGCTGCATGGCAGGGTCATGGCTGCTAGTTTAAAGCTGCTACATGGCAGGGTCATGGCTGCTAGCGTAAGGGTGCTGCATTGCAGGGTCATGGCTGCTAGCTTAAGGCTGCTACATGGCAGGGTCATGGCTGCTAGCGTAAGGGTGCTGCATGGCAGGGTCATGGCTGCTAGCTTAAAGCTGCTGCACGGCAGGGTCATGGCTGCTAGTTTAAAGCTGCTACATGGCAGGGTCATGGCTGCTAGCTTAAGAGTGCTGCATGGCAGAGTCATGGCTGCTAGCTTAAAGTTGCTGCATGGCAGGGTCATGGCTGCTAGCTTAAAGCTGCTGCATGCCAGGATCGAGGTGGCTTGCTTAACGCTGATGTATGGCAGGATCATGGCTGCTAGCTTAAAGCTACTGCATGGCAGGATCGTGGCTGCTAGCTTAAAGCTGGTGTGTTGCAGGATCGTGGCTGCTAGCTTAAAGCTGCTGCATGGCAGGGTCATGGCTGCTAGTTTAAAGCTGCTACATGGCAGGGTCATGGCTGCTAGCGTAAAGGTGCTGCATGGCAGGGTCATGGCTGCTAGCTTAAGGCTGCTACATGGCAGGGTCATGGCTGCTAGCGTAAGGGTGCTGCATGGCAGGGTCATGGCTGCTAGCTTAAAGTGGCTGCATGGCAGGGTCAAGGCTGCTAGCTTCAAGCTGCTGCATGGCAGGGTATGGGTCGCTAGCTTAAAGATGCTGTATTGCAGGATCGTGGCTGCTAGCTTCAAGCTGGTGTGTTGCAGGATCGTGGCTGCTAGCTTCAAGCTGCTGCATGGCAGGATCGTGGGTGATAGCTTAAAGCTGCTGCATGGCAGGGTCATGGCTGCTAGTTTAAAGCTGCTACATGGCAGGGTCATGGCTGCTAGCGTAAGGGTGCTGCATGGCAGGGTCATGGCTGCTAGCTTAAAGCTGCTGCATGGCAGGATCGTGGCTGCTAGCTTAAAGCTGGTGTGTTGCAGGATCGTGGCTGCTAGCTTAAAGCTGCTGCATGGCAGGATCGTGGCTGATAGCTTAAAGCTGCTGCATGGCAGGGTCATGGCTGCTAGTTTAAAGCTGCTACATGGCAGGGTCATGGCTGCTAGCTTAAGAGTGCTGCATGGCAGGGTCATGGCTGCTAGTTTAAAGTTGCTGCATGGCAGGGTCATGGCTGCTAGCTTAAGAGTGCTGCATGGCAGGGTCATGGCTGCTAGCTTAAAGCTGCTGCATGGCAGGATCGTGGCTGCTAGCTTAAAGCTGGTGTGTTGCAGGATCGTGGCTGCTAGCTTCAAGCTGCTGCATGGCAGGATCGTGGGTGATAGCTTAAAGCTGCTGCATGGCAGGGTCATGGCTGCTAGTTTAAAGCTGCTACATGGCAGGGTCATGGCTGCTAGCGTAAGGGTGCTGCATGGCAGGGTCATGGCTGCTAGCTTAAGGCTGCTACATGGCAGGGTCATGGCTGCTAGCGTAAGGGTGCTGCATGGCAGGGTCATGGCTGCTAGCTTAAAGCTGCTGCACGGCAGGGTCATGGCTGCTAGTTTAAAGCTGCTACATGGCAGGGTCATGGCTGCTAGTTTAAAGCTGCTACATGGCAGGGTCATGGCTGCTAGCTTAAGAGTGCTGCATGGCAGAGTCATGGCTGCTAGCTTAAAGTTGCTGCATGGCAGAGTCATGGCTGCTAGCTTAAAGCTGCTGCATGCCAGGATCGAGGTGGCTTGCTTAACGCTGATGTATGGCAGGATCATGGCTGCTAGCTTAAAGCTACTGCATGGCAGGATCGTGGCTGCTAGCTTAAAGCTGGTGTGTTGCAGGATCGTGGCTGCTAGCTTAAAGCTGCTGCATGGCAGGGTCATGGCTGCTAGTTTAAAGCTGCTACATGGCAGGGTCATGGCTGCTAGCGTAAAGGTGCTGCATGGCAGGGTCATGGCTGCTAGCTTAAGGCTGCTACATGGCAGGGTCATGGCTGCTAGCGTAAGGGTGCTGCATGGCAGGGTCATG
Source organism: Lampris megalopsis (assembly GCA_022114975.2). Lineage (NCBI taxonomy): Eukaryota > Metazoa > Chordata > Actinopteri > Lampriformes > Lampridae > Lampris > Lampris megalopsis. The sequence goes on from JAJHIY020000852.1 coordinate 135,518, forward strand.
GCTGCTAGCTTAAAGTGGCTGCATGGCAGGGTCAAGGCTGCTAGCTTCAAGCTGCTGCATGGCAGGGTATGGGTCGCTAGCTTAAAGCTGCTGTATTGCAGGATCGTGGCTGCTAGCTTAAAGCTGCTGTATTGCAGGATCGTGGCTGCTAGCTTAAAGGTGCTGCGTGGCAGAATCGTGGCTGCTAGCTTAAAGCTGCTGCATGGCAGAAGCACGGCTAGTGTAAAGCTGCTGCATGGCATGATCGTGGCTGCTAGCTTAAGGCTGCTACATGGCAGGGTCATGGCTGCTAGCGTAAGGGTGCTGCATGGAAGGGTCATGGCTGCTAGCTTAAAGCTGCTGCACGGCAGGGTCATGGCTGCTAGTTTAAAGCTGCTACATGGCAGGGTCATGGCTGCTAGCTTAAGAGTGCTGCATGGCAGAGTCATGGCTGCTAACTTAAGGATGCTGCATGGCAGGGTCATGGCTGCTAGGTTAAGGTTGCTGCATGGCAGGGTCATGGTTGCTAGCTTAAAGCTGCTGCATGGCACGGTCGGGGTCGCTAGCTTAATGCTGCTGTATGGCAGGATCGTGGCTGCTAGCTTGAAGCTGCTGTATGGCAGAAGCATAGCTAGCGTAAAGCTGCTGCTTGGCATGATCGTGGCTGCTAGCTTAAAGCTGGTGTATTGCAGGGTCGTGGCTGCTAGCTTAAGGCTGCTGCATGGCAGTGTCATGACTGCTAGCTTAAGGCTTCTGCATGGCAGGGTCATGGCTGCCAGCTTCAAAGTGCTGCATGCCAGGATCGAGGCGGCTTGCTTAACAGTGATGTATGGCAGGATCATGGCTGCTAGCTTAAAGCTGCTGCATGGCAGGATCGTGGCTGCTAGCTTAAAGCTGGTGTGGTGCAGGATCGTGGCTGCTAGCTTAAAGCTGCTGCATGGCAGGATTGTGGCTGATAGCTTAAAGCTGCTGCATGGCAGGATCGTGGTTGCTAGCTTAAAGCTGCTCCATGTCAGGGTCATGGCTGCTAGCTTAAAGTTGCTGCACGGCAGGGTCATGGCTGCTAAGTTAAAGCTGCTGCATGCCAGGATCGAGGTGGCTTGCTTAACGCTGATGTATGGCAGGATCGTGGCTGCTAGCTTAAAGCTGCTGCATGGCAGGATCGTGGCTGATAGCTTAAAGCTGCTGCATGGCAGGATCGTGGCTGCTAGCTTAAAGCTGCTACATGGCAGGGTCATGGCTTCTAGCTTAAAGTTGCTGCATGGCAGGGTCATGGCTGCTAGCTTAAAGCTGCTGCATGGCAGGGTCATGGCTGCTAGCGTAAGGGTGCTGCATGGCAGGGTCATGGCTGCTAGCTTAAGGCTGCTGCATGGTAGAGTCATGGCTGCTAGCTTAAAGCTGCTGTATGGCAGGATCGTGGATGCTAGCTTAAAGGTGCTGTATGGCATGATCGTGGCTGCTAGCTTAAAGGTGCTGCGTGGCAGGATCGTGGCTGCTAGCTTAAAGCTGCTGCATGTAATGTGCGTTAGGTCAACATTTCCTAGACCTGCAGGTGAACCAGGCTGTGTGAGGAAGCGGGGGGAGCGGGGGGAGGGGGGGTCTTCTATATTGTGCATCTTCAAATTCTTGCCCATTTTTCAACGTGGCCAATAGCAGTTTCAAGTACAGGTCCCAGAGGTGCTGTGGTCGTGTCGTCATTTCCTGAGTCACGCAGCTTTTTGAACAGCTGAGCTGTGTTCCCTTCACACGGTGCAGGAGCATCCCCAAAAACTACACTGCCCTCCACCGTCCCGCCGTACCAAGCCGCTCCCAAACCGGAATACCGACAATACAACGACAGCAGCAACAACACTTCAGTACCGTGGTAAAAGCTGCTCTCCACACACACACAGACACACACACAGAGTTATTGTCCACCTTCCTATCGTATTGTTTGCAGCATGTATTTTGACATTTAATATTAGACCGCAAGCCAGCCACTGAGGATGCACAAGCCGGTGCCTTCTTAGTGCCGGATGTCCCCAGCCCGGATAAATGGGCTGGGGACATCCGGCGTAAAACCTTTGCCAGATCCAATATGCAGATCATAAGTCAGATTTCGGTAGTGGGTCGACCGCATGGACTGCATATGTCTTCTGCCACTTGTCCTTCGGGACTGACTGGGAATCAGCATTACGGCACTGAATCATATGGACCCGTGAATCATATGGTTGGCTGCGGCCTCACCCAGCACCGTCCATGCAGTGTCTTTGTCCACGTCTCTGTCTGTTTGTCTTCGTTTGATGGCTGGGAGAGCTGGCGCTGGATCGGCTGTGAGAGCTTGGTCTGCTGCTTCCTGTGGGCCCAGGGACCACGGCCCTGCCTGGAGCTGTGCACAAAGAGGAAACACCGCAGGCGATCTGACAGGATGCGGAAGCAGGGCGTCTAAGCTAACTGCTAGCCCATGCAGACCGACAGTTCCAATAACACCAAGGGCGGGCTGGTGGTGGCCTAGCCCTTGACTGGGTTTTTAGTGTCATGGTGTGGAGTGGGGGGAGGTGTGTCGAAGGTGTCTGGCTGGGAGAGGTAGCGTTGGATCGGCTGAGGGAGCCTGGTCTGCTGCATCCTGTGGGTCCAAGGACCACGGCCCTGACCGGAGCTGTGCCCAAGGAGGTAACACCGAGGGCAGGGTGAAAGGACGCGGAAGCAGGGCAGGCTAAGCTAACTGCTAGCCCATGCAGACCGGCAGTTCCGACAGTCATCCTGGCTGGCGTTCGTCCTCCTGAACAGTGTTTTTTTTCTTGTTTAGTTTGGTTGTGTGTTAGTTTGGAGATGTGTGTTGTTGTAGGTTTTGGATGTGTGTTTTGTCTTTGTGTTGCACTGCTGTGGGCTGGAGGAAATGATGCAGGTGCCTGGAATGAAACGACAAAGTGTTTCTGATTCTGACACCATGTAGACAACTCCACTGTGCTGGACCACTGTCAGTCCCTTTAGCCATGTGGCAAAATACTGTATGTGAACTGTTTTACATCATGTATCTATGTACTGACCCACCCCTAACAGGAGCAGCCGAGCCTAGTAGTAGTAGTAGTAGTAGTAGTAGATCTATGTACTGACCCACCCCTAACAGGAGCAGCCGAGCCTAGTAGTAGTAGTAGTAGATCTATGTACTGACCCACCCCTAACAGGAGCAGCCGAAAGTAGTAGTGGTAGTTGTAGATCTATGTACTGACCCACCCCTAACAGGAGCAGCCGAACCTAGTAGTAGTAGTAGTAGTAGATCTATGTACTGTCCCACCCCTACCAGAAGCAGCCGAAAGTAGTAGTGGTAGTAGTAAGTATACCTATGTACTGTCCCACCCCTAACAGAAGCAGCTGAAAGTAGTAGTAGTAGTATATCTAGTATGTGTTGTCCCACCCCTAACAGGAGCAGCCGAAAGTAGTAGTAGTAGTAGTAGTAGATCTATGTACTGTCCCACCCCTAACAGGAGCAGCCGAACCTAGTAGTAGTAGTATTAGTAGATCTATGTACTGTCCCACCCCTACCAGAAGCAGCCGAAAGTAGTAGTAGTAGTATATCTGGTATGTGTTGTCCCACCCCTAACAGGAGGAGCCGAAAGTAGTAGTAGTAGTAGTAGATCTATGTACTGTCCCACCCCTAACAGGAGCAGCCGAACCTAGTAGTAGTTGGAGTAGTAGATCTATGTACTGTCCCACCCCTAACAGGAGCAGCCGAGCCTAGTAGTAGTAGTAGTAGATCTATGTACTGACCCACCCCTAACAGGAGCAGCTGAACCTAGTAGTAGTAGTAGTAGATCTATGTACTGTCCCACCCCTAACAGGAGCAGCCGAACCTAGTAGTAGTAGTAGTAGTAGATCTATGTACTGACCCACCCCTACCAGAAGCAGCCGAAAGTAGTAGTGGTAGTAGTAAGTAGACCTATGTACTGTCCCACCCCTAACAGAAGCAGCTGAAAGTAGTAGTAGTAGTATATCTAGTATGTGTTGTTCCACCCCTAACAGGAGCAGCCGAAAGTAGTAGTAGTAGTAGTAGATCTATGTACTGTCCCACCTCTAACAGGAGCAGTTGAAAGTATTGAAAGTAGTAGTAGTAGTAGATCTATGTACTGTCCCACCTCTAACAGGAGCAGCTGAAAGTAGTAGTAGTAGTAGATCTATGTACTGTCCCACCTCTAACAGGAGCAGTTGAAAGTAGTAGTAGTAGTAGATCTATGTACTGTCCCACCTCTAACAGGAGCAGCCGAAAGTAGTAGTAGTAGTAGTAGATCTATGTACTGTCCCACCTCTAACAGGAGCAGTTGAAAGTAGTAGTAGTAGTAGATCAATGTACTGTCCCACCTCTAACAGGAGCAGCCGAAAGTAGTAGTAGTAGATCTATGTACTGTCCCACCTCTAACAGGAGCAGCCGAAAGTAGTAGTAGTAGTAGTAGATCTATGTACTGTCCCACCTCTAACAGGAGCAGCCGAAACTAGTAGTAGTAGTAGTAGATCTATGTACTGTCCCACCTCTAACAGGAGCAGCCGAAAGTAGTAGTAGTAGTAGATCTATGTACTGTCCCACCTCTAACAGGAGCAGCCGAAAGTAGTAGTAGTAGTAGTAGATCTATGTACTGTCCCACAAAGGTGAATCAGTTCATCTGGACACATCATTTATTGAGAGAAACGTTTCACCATCATGTAAGTGACCTCATCAGTCTCACCTGACTGCAGGTGTCCCCACCCTTATAAACAATACAGTGACTGCAGGTACCCCCACCCTTATAAACAATACAGTGACTGCAGGTACCCCCACCCTTATAAACAATACAGTGACTGCAGGTACACCACCCTTATAAACAATACAGTGACTGCAGGTGTCTCCACCCTTATAAACAATACAGTGACTGCAGGTACCCCACCCTTATAAACAATACAGTGACTGCAGGTGTCCCCACCCTTATAAACAATACAGTGACTGCAGGTGTCCCCACCCTTATAAACAATACAGTGACTGCAGGTGTCTCCACCCTTATAAACAATATAGTGGCATAACGACCCAAACCAACGACCAGTTCCATATGCAAATATGGTGTGACCATTAACTAGAGTGACAGTAGTCATGTGTACTATTGTCAGAGGGTTGGGGAATAGTTGCAGTCTCAGCATTGTAGGATGGTGACAGATGTACTCTTAGCCCCCCCCCCCCCAAAGTTCAGAGATGGTCATTCCCTCTTCACATATGCCCCTTTTCCACTACATGGTACTGGCTCGACTCAACTCTTTCCATTATCGTAACAGCACCCCTCAGTGTCGCTGATCTGCACTGATTTTGGTACCCGCTCCAGTTTTTCTTTTTTTTTGGAACCTCGACAAGGTGGTACCAGAAAAGTGGTAACAGTTACCAAAATGCCGGTACTTTCCAGTATTGGAAAACGAAAAAGTCGAGTCAAGTTGAGCCAGTACCATGTAGTGGAAAATGGGCATATAGATGGCCTCTTTGACTCCCCGTTCAAACCAGCGTTCCTCCCTATCAAGGATGTGCACGTCCTCATCCTTGAAAGAGTGGCCACTGGTCTGTACATGGTCTAGACTGTGGAGTCCTGGCCTGTAGATGGTGTGGACTGTGGAGTCCTGGCCTGTAGATGTTGTAGACTGTGGAGTCCTGGCCTGTAGATGGTGTAGACTGTGGAGTCCTGGCCTGTAGATGGTGTGGACTGTGGAGTCCTGGCCTGTAGATGTTGTAGACTGTGGAGCCCTGGCCTGTAGATGGTGTAGACTGTGGAGGCCTGGCCAGTAGATGGTGTGGACTGTGGAGTCCTGGCCTGTAGATGTTGTAGACTGTGGAGTCCTGGCCTGTAGATGGTGTGGACTGTGGAGTCCTGGCCAGTAGATGGTGTGCACTGTGGAGTCCTGACCTGTAGATGGTGTAGACTGTGGAGTCTTGGCCTGTAGATGGTGTGGACTGTGGAGCCCTGGCCAGTAGATGGTGTAGACTGTGGAGTCATGGCCTGTAGATGGTGTGGACTGTGGAGTCCTGGCCAGTAGATGGTGTGGACTGTGGAGTCATGGCCTGCAGATGATGTAGACTGTGGAGTCCTGGCCTGTAGATGGTGTGTACTGTGGAGTCTTGGCCTGTAGATGGTGTAGACTGTGGAGTCCTGGCCTGTAGATGGTGTGGACTGTGGAATCCTGGCCAGTAGATGGTGTGGACTGTGGAGTCCTGGCCTGTAGATGGTGTAGACTGTGGAGTCCTGGCCTCTAGATGATGTAGACTGTGGAATCCTGGCCAGTAGATGGTGTGGACTGTGGAGTCTTGGCCTGTAGATGGTGTAGACTGTGGAGTCCTGGCCAGTAGATGGTGTGGAATGTGGAGTCTTGGCCTGTAGATGGTGTAGACTGTGGAGTCCTGGCCAGTAGATGGTGTGCACTGTGGAGTCCTGGCCTGACGTGTTCGCTGTCCTGTGGTACAGCTGTATTTATAACTATTCCCAAAGCTTCTGTGAATAGTACATGTGGCCACTGTAACTCCAGGTAAGGTCGTAGTAATTTGCATATGAAACAGTTTGCTGGTTTCAGTCGTTACGTAGCGGTGCTGTTTATAAGGGTGGGGACACCGGCAGTCACCAGAGACTGATGAAGTCACATAGATGAGTGATAGAACGATTGTCCCACTAAAAGTGTTGATTAAATGAACTGGGTCAACTTCCTGGGATTTCCTTAGCTGGATTATTGAACACATAGCAAGACATCTATGTACTGTATTTGCTAAGAGCAGTACTAAAGGTAACGGTTCTCTGGTATATAACATACTGTCATCCTAAGAACTTCCGCTCATGGATGGCCCAGCTAATGACGTCATTGTTTTGCACATTTTTAATAATTTGCTGAACCATTTGTGGCCTACTAGTTTGTTCGACTCGGGTTTTTGGCATGCAGCTAAAGTGAGCCGAGCTTGTGATGCTGCTTGTAGCTTAGCAGGTTACACGTCTCTGAAGGTCAGATTTCATGTAGGGGAATATTTTTTGTAGAGCAGCCAGTAGCTTAGCTCGCTATGTCTTCACTGCTCCAGCTGACTTCTTCCACTGTCTTCTGCGTACGCCACTGAGATGCCCTCAGCGGCCGAGCCGTGGCTCGGCTCCGAAAACCATGTGTTCGCCGAAGCACATCAAGTCTGGTCAGCCCATGCCGCCATCTATTTAGGTGCTCCTGAGTCATGTGACCCTCAGCCGTCAGATGCCTGCAGTCCTCTCTGTCCGCTGACCACCGGGTGACCAACTCTCGTACTGTGGTCCGGCTGAGGACAAGCGACTGACCTCAACTCACGCACGAACCCCGCATTCGTCTACAGATGCCGTCTCTCTGCTGAACAGTTGGTGTTGTGAAAGTGCACAGCGGGCCTCGTGTGTTTCTCTAAGCAAACACAAACACGCACATGTTTTGTGAGTCATGGTGGTGTGTCAGAGGCGGCTGCGTCTTTTGTTGGCGGAGCCGTGGTCCAATATGAACGCCAGCTCACTGTGAGGACCAACGCATGCTGACTTGGGCTGGAGCAGAAAAGAAACATGAGACGGCACGTGTACCTTAACAGACTACTGGTCCCGATGACAGGGAGAGCTCTCTGGAGGGAGGAGCCTGATCCTCACATCAGGGGTGGAGCCAGGCTGCACAGTTGTACGTCTCACCTCCCTGAGTACAGCGGCACGGTGGTGCAGCGGTTAGCGCGGTCGCCTCACAGCAGCAAGGTCCTGGGTTCGAGCCCCGGGGTAGTCCAACCTTTGGGGTCGTCCCGGGTCGTCCTCTGTGTGGAGTTTGCATGTTCTCCCCGTGTCTGCGTGGGTTTCCTCCTGGTGCTCCGGTTTCCTCCCACAGTCCAAAGACATGGAGGTCAGGTGACTCGGCTATACTGAATTGTCCCTAGGTGTGAATGTGTGTGCGTGTCGGACCTGTGTGATGGCCTGGCGGCCTGTCCAGGGTGTCTCCCCGCCTGCTGCCCAGCGACTGCTGGGCTAGGCTCCAGCATCCCCGCCACCCTGAGAGCTGGATAAGCGGTTCGGATAATGGGTGGATGGGTGGATGGAGTATAATTCACATTCAGCACACAGAGAGTTTTAACACACACACGAACTCCACCTGTTGATTTACAGATCGGGGTCAAAGGGACACACCGTTTCATAATCAGAAGGTGCTACTTTGGTTCTCACCTTTGACCTGGTTGTTGTACATTATTAATGCATCTAAAATCAGGGGTTTCATGCCGTGACCCCTCCGCAGAGATACTTTTTGGCCCCAAAACAAAACAAAAAATTTCTCATCAATATTACCTGTCAAAAAGTGAGATAATGACCAGTCTTCTCGATATTGTTCATCCACGCAGTATTTCTCTGTTGGGTTTGTAATCACGGCCTGCTGCTGCTCAGACGAAGCAGACGAGGCATGTCGACGTTAAACAACGGGCCTCACGCCTCAATTCTTCACTCCCATGGAAGGATTTTAGCCCTGACGTTTGTCTCAGAGACCAGTGTAGGTAACCCCTAGGTAAGACCTCAGGGTAAGACCTGATAAGGGTTCTTACCAGGTCCTGGGTAACCCCTGAATGTAGACACCAACTGGCTAACACTGATGGCTTTGCAAGCCTGGGCGATGGCTCGTTGCGAAAGGTAGATGATCTGTGTTAGAAGGAAAGAATTACAAATAACCATCATGCTTTGCTTCTGGCTGTTGTTTTGTGCAGATGATGATGTTACACTTATCCGTTGTGTTAACTTTTTATTGTCTACCCTGCTTTGTTTTGATGCTATGCTGTCTGATACAGTGCTGCTTGTTTTTTACTGTCTTCTGTAAGGTGTCCTTGAGTGCTCTAAAAGGCGCCCACAAATCAAATGTATTATTATTATTATTATTGTTGTTGTTGTTGTTGTTGGTGTTGGTGTTATTATTAATAATAATATTATTATTATTACCGTTAGTCAATCTTGGGAGCTAAAACATTTCCATGGATGAGGACATTGGGCCCTATTTAAGCGATCTATGGCACATGGTCTAAAGTGGACATGGGCAACTGGTGACCCACAGGCCGCATTCGGCCCCCGTCTTCACTCAGTACGGCCCGCAGGTCAATTTCCAAATATCAGTAAATTGTTGGTTTCATAGGCATTGGAAGCAAGCGGGCCATTTGTCCATATCTGACCCAGATCCCAATTGTAATTATACTGTCCACTGATAGAGGGCGCTCCCTCGAAAACAAGAGGCCCGTAGCCAAGCAACTGCTTGCATATGGTCTCGTCTTGGTCTGGCTGGGCCTCTTCTTCAAAGACACCTGACGCGGAGAGACATGAGCAGCAAAAAAAGAAGAAAACTCGTCTTCCAGGCAAGGAAAACCGTGTCTTCCAGGCAAGACGGGAAACAGAACATCTTTTTAGGTAACCCAAAGGCAAACCTGTGTGTTTAGTGTGCCCGGAAACAAAACAAATTCAGCAATGAAAGATTTCAACTTGAGTCGCCACTACAATACCACGCACAAAGACAAACATGCATGTACACCGGAGGAGCTGGAGCCGCTATCATCGCTGACCTCAGAGGAAAAATACAGCGCAGAAGAGCCTTGTTACCAAAGCCACATCCACACAGGAGTCCTCTTCCTCTCTCAAGGCGTCTCCTGCTGTTTCCCTTGAGCTTGCTGAGCAGAGAAGCCCTTGTCAGACGGGGAAAGAGTGAAGCTATGTGCAGTAGAGATGGCTAAAGCTTTTGGAGACGATAACATGGCTAAGAACTTTGAAACGTTCTCTCTGTCCCGTAGCACAGTGACGCCACGAATTTTTGACATTCAAAGTCATGTGTAGGGAAAGCTAAAACAAGTCATGCATGACTGCAAGTACTTCTCCTTAATGCTGGATGAGAGTACAGATGTGATGGATGTTAGCCAGCTTCTCATGTATGAAGAGCCACTGACAGTTCATTGGAAGTGCACGAGGAGTTATTGAAGTTGGTGTCTTTGCGTGACACTGCCAGGGGCAAGGATGTGTTCAGTGCCATTAAAAGTGTTGTAAGTGAGCATGGCTGTTGTTACTGATGCCGCACCATCAATGCGAGGAAGTCACATTGGATTCGCCGGGCTCCTCTAACAGAGCGGCGTTGACTGTCCAATATTGCACTGCATCATACATCAGGTGGGTAACTGTGTTGCTAGCTAACTATATAATATATGGTTATGAATGTGGGTTTTCTTCGTGAGAATCTTTATCATAGGCTAAATCTTGTTTCATTCTGATCTTAAAGGAGGCCCTCTGGTCCAAGCCAGTTAAATTCAGCCATGTCATGGGTTTAGTTACCAAGGTTACCAATCTCATTTGAGGGGGGGAACAAGTCTCTCAATCATAGGAAGTTTGTAGGCTTTTTGGATGGAGTGAGTGCCGCTTATGGGGATTTGTTACTATGGGAAAATGTTACGGGGTGAAATAGTCACTAAAGTGATAAGACGGGTGTTTCCTCAACGAGTATTTTACTGGAATCAGTTCATCACCGATATGTAACAATTTACAAAATAACATAGATACAGGTAAGTAGAGAAGTAAACAGTACACACTGCATTCAAGCCACAACAACATTCACAGTATTGACCTGGGATAATTTTCACTTTTTCTCATATTACTTTCAAGCCAAAAACTGCTGAAGCTCAATAAACTCTCGTAAAATTCACCAAACCTCACTGAAGTGCATCAAACCTGTTACACAAATAACAGTGCAAAATACATTACAACATGTGTACATGTGAATCCACGGTATTAGCACAAAATGGCGTCTGCACTCGGCAAAACAACAGGCTGCCCCGCTACACTGCGGGGGTGCGCTGTCTCTCACACACACACACACGCAGACACCCAACTAATGCAGGGCTCTGTATTGGGACCCCTCCTATTTATTATTTACCTATTACCTCTTGGCCACATTTTCAGGAAATTTGGCATTCAATTTCACTGCTACGCGGATGACACCTAGCTTTATCTAGCCACCAAGCCTACCTCCACTCTTCCGCTCCCTGCCCTTTCTGACTGCTTACTAGAAATTAAATCCTGGTTTTCATACCACTTCCTCAAACTTAATAGTGATAAAACTGAGGTCCTCCTAGTAGGCACTAAATCTACTTTGGCTAAACCTGATAGTTTTTCTCTGACTATTGACAATTCTATAGTTCCTCCATCGCCTCAGGTTAAGAGTCTGGGTGTCGTCCTGGACAGCACATTATCTTTTGAAGCCCACATCAACAATGCTACTCGGTCTGCATACTTCCATCTATGCAATATTAATCATCTTCACCCGTCACTTACACCTAACAGTACTGCCATACTCACTCACACCCTGGTTACATCCCGTACTGACTACTGTAATTCTGTCCTCTTTGGTCTTCCCCTCAAGTGTCTTCGTAAACTTCAGTTGGTCCAGAATTCAGCTGCCCGTATCATTACCAGAACTCCTTCCATAGATCATATCACTCCTGTTCTTCAGCAACTCCACTGGCTCCCTGTTAAATACCATACTGACTTCAAGATCCTGCTCCTCACCTTTAAGGCCCTTAATAACCTAGCTCCTTCATAACTTTCTGAACTCCTTCACAACCACACGCCCTCCTGCACTCTCAGATCCTCTTCTGCTCTCCAACTCACTACACCATCAGCCCGCTTGACTACCATGGGGTCTAGAGCCTTCAGTCATTCTGCCCCCCGCCTATGGACCTCTCTCCCACAAGACAGTCACAAGACTGACTCTCTTTCAACCTTCAAATCCCATCTCAAAACGCACCTTTTCAAACTAGCATATTCAGTCTGATCCACGCTTCATTGAGTTTGGTGCAGATGATGATTTTATACTTATCTGTTGTGTTAACTTTTTACTGTCTACCTGCTTTGTTTTGATGCTATACTGTCTGATACAGTGCTGCTTGTTTTTTACTATGCTCTGTAAGGTATCCTTGAGTGCTCTGAAAGGTGCCCACAAATAAACTGTACTATTATTATTATTATTATTATTATTTACAGATGCACACTGAGATCAGACGGATGAGCCACGGGAAGTGCTTGGAGAAGTTTTTGGCTGGCATCTTCATCACCTTCATATGCAGATGCAGGGAAGAGGCCTTGTTCAAAGAAGGTTTTCCATCCGACCATCCAAATCTGGCACGCTTTCCCGCCTGTGAAGAGATGCGCGAAGATGTCCCCGAATGTGAGAAAACATTTCCCAAGTCCAGAGCAGACACAGAAACACTGCAGCAGCAGTTCAGGGAACGCTTCCACGCCACGCAGCCACCAACTGCGTTATTCGCTGACCCTCTCTCCGCTGCTGGCCAGTCAGCAGCCCCCCGGAGTTGCAGCGTCAGACCCCTTCTTTTGAGCAAAGCGCAGTGAGAGAGGAAGTTCATTTTGGAGACTATTACCCGAGTCCCGCTTTCCACTCCTCAGGGGTTTTGCACTCTCCATCGCCGCCGTGTTTGGGAGCACTTACGTCTGCGCGAGCAGCTTCTCAACAATGAAGCACATCAAGTCAACGAGAAACAACGAAACTCTGCTGCAGCTCCTGCGGACTGGACGCACAAACTCTGACATTCAGCCTGCTGCACGCCAGCAGGAGGCCACAAGTACCTCATGGAGACAGAACTTTACACTGATCCGGGGAGGGCTGCAGACTACCACATGCCTCCTCCCATACATGTGGAGTCACCAGCCGCTACTTTTCACCTGACAGAGAGGAGTTTCACCAGGGAGACGTGGCGCGTGGGAGGATCACGCTAACAGGCGCCCCAACCGATCAGAGGAGGCGCTAGTGCGGCGACCAGGACACACACCCACATCCGGCTTCCCACCCACAGACATGGCCAACTGTGTCTGTAGGGACACCTGACCGAGCCGGAGGTAACACGGGGATTCGAACTGGCGATCCCCGTGTTGGTAGGCAATGGAATAGACCGCTACACTAGCAGTATGACAAGTAGATATGATCATTAGTGCATATTTTATTCGTGTCATTAAATTAGTTGCTGTAATGGCTTAATTGAGTGATGGGGCTACGGTGTCCCACTGGAGGAAGTGCCCGGTCACGATCTGGCCCTCTGGCAGTGAGGATACCGTGTTTTGTGGCCCTCTATCATCAGACTTGTCCATCCCTGGTGTAAAGCGTGGCTATTGTGTTTAGAAATCACGTCAGGACACAGCGCTGTCGCTCGACACAACCGCTACGTGGCATTCTTTATTTAGACTGACACAGCATCACAGGCAGACCCGATCAAACAACCCAGAGCCCGGAGGCATCACCGATCGATCCCAGCACAATAGAACAGCACCAAATCAAATGCAGCACTGTCGATGTGTGCAGACATAACAGTGGCGCCAGGGCATTTGGGGTGTGTCCAAATCCACCTCTGCTAGTGAAGCGGTGCATAATGTGAGCGCAAAGACTTGTCCGTCGTCTCTTAATCCATCACAGGTGTGTTTGGGGCGGCATAACAGGAATGAAACCAGTCAGAGAGTCCTCTCCCCTTCCCCTCAGACGCCAGGCGCACTTGCATCTTGGGGCGCTGCTGCGTAAACGGGGGCTTCGGCAAGCTGCCGGAAGGAGGGGGTTTCTGCTGAGGAGGCGGATCTCCTCGTGCTCGAAGTGAAAGGGTGAGCAGAGCATCTAGGGGGGCAGCAGGGATCCACCACCCACCCACCCACCCATCCATCCGTTCTCCGAGCCGCTTACCCTGCTCCCAGGGTGGCGGGGATGCCGGAGTCGGGCAGCAGGCGGGGAGACACCCTGGCAGGCCGCCGGGCCATCACAGCGGCGTTGTGTGTCTGTGTGTGTGTGTGTGTGAGAGAGACAAGCAGTGTACATGTGTTGTGCGTCTTACGATGTGAATACTGCGCCCATTAAACAGCAGGAAGATGCTGCACCACCGACTTTACCCCCAGGCTGGTGTCAACAGCACCACCACGTCCTCCTGCCTCGGGACAGCAGCGCGCCAACACTGCGCCGGACCACGCCTCCTCTTAACCCACACGCACACGCACGCACACGCAAGCACACAACGCTCATCATGCAAAGCAGGCTGACATGACGTTACACGAGGTTAGAAGAAGGGGATTTGTTGCGTCGGTGCGACTGAACGGGACTTTAACACACGTGTAACCGGGACTGAAGTCTCGTTTCTGGAGGTGGGGCTAACACACCCAGGTGATGCGGTTGGGGGTGGATTCACTCTGGCATGTACACGCTTCACTCGGCCCCGAACTGGCCTAGGCGTTCTGCGCATGATCCGTAGTTCCCGCGGCGGTCTTTCATCCAATAGCAACCAGCTGAAAGGGGGCATATCGCCACCTACCGTACCGGGGTGGGACATACCTCCGTCAATAAATCGATTCTCCCCCCGGTTCTTGTGTACTGGGTCAACGACAGTAGTCCAGTTACACGGCCTATCCCAGCAGCCACTGGGCGGCAGGCGGGGAGATACCCTGGACAGGCCGCCAGACCATCACCCCCCCCCACACACACCCTCATTCACACCAAGGTAGTACGGGTGGGTCACCTGACCTACATGTCTTTAGACTGCGGGAGGAAACCGGAGCCCCCGGAGGAAACCCACGCAGACAACCTGAAAACTCCACACAGAGGACGACCCGGGAAGACCCCCAAGGTTGGACTACCCCGGGGCTCGAACCCAGGACCTTCTTGCTGTGAGGCGACTGCGCCACCGTGCTGCCCCAAGTGCCCTCCCGCAGGAAGTAAACAAGAGCATTGTTTCTCTAAGCCACATCCAGCAACCAGTCAGCCCGCCTGCCTGTGCAGGACTTAACCCGGGTGCTGAAGGACTGCGGTCTGGGTTTGAGACACAGGCTCGGATCAGGGAAATCCTCAATATGGAATCTGGGGTCTATTTCGGGGATCGCTCCAAAGGCTGCGCACTACCCACGCCGCCTGCTGTCCGTCCTACGAACCTCACTGACGCTCGCGCCCATTCCGCACCACCTCTGCCACCCGCCGCTGGCAGGTGGCAGAGGTGGTGGGGTGAAGTCCACAGGGCAGCGCCCGCTGGCTGCAGGACAGCGCCGCTATCGGTCAGGAAAACGTTTCTCGGGCTCGAGTCCTTGCCGGCGGCTCGCCGCTTTGATCCTGCACCAATGAAAGGCGTATCAAAGGCCACGTGGGTGATAAAGCCCTGCACGCTGACGTGTTCTCCGCCCTCCTCGCCCCTCCTTATCAGCGCGGCCCACATCACACGAGCCCGTGTGGTGCGGCGGAAGTGCGAGTGTGACTTGAGTTCTTCACCTCTCTGGGTGAAAGGTCAGGCGGTGGGCTCGGTTCTGTTTACCTTTGCCCACGTCAGGTCTTTAGCAACCGCTTTCCAGAAGACTTGGGAGTCGCTTGTCTGTGGAAAAAAAAGAGTTTTCTGCCATAACCTCCCTCCCCCCCCTCCCCCCTCTCCCCCTCCCTCCCCCCCAGAGGACTTTACTCAGCGGCTCCCCAGTGAGACCACTTCATCATCATTATGCAACCACCAGCTTGTCAACACGCCGGCCTGTCACAACGTGGCGGAGCGCCCCCCCCCAGCCGCTCCAGAGCTCCGGAGCGGAGCGCCCCCCAGCCGGAGCGGAGCGGCGTCCAGCACTCGGCCGCTCGTGGTCACGTTAGCCGTGGATAACATCATGTGAAAAGCACTCAGATGTGACACCAGCACAATGGGCCTTCATTTACTGCATGGCACCCTATCGCTGATAAGGATGTGGACATCAAATGTTTTTTCTCACGGTAACCTAGCAACTGCGCCGGGCCCCGGAATGCCAGATGAGATCTGAGGTTAGCCAAAAGTCCAACAGTCGAACTGCTGACATCAAAGAAGACTTTCACAAGCCATGTGACATCACCCCGCGGTACACTGCCTGCACACGGGTGGCATTGACCTACGCTACACGACCTCCGAGTCCACGAGGCCAGAACAACAGAGCGAGCTGTGCTGCGCACGCCGTCCACATCCACCACGGCCTAGCCTGGCCTGGCCTGGCCTGGCTTGGCCTAGCCTGGGGTTGGCCTGGCCGTGTGCACCTGAGGGAGAACAAGTCCAAGTGGTGTTTTCATGTTGCTTCTCCGATACCTTATTGATCCCGTGGGGACCTTCTGCTCTGCATGTAAGCCATGCTAGCTGTGTAGCTAGCAGCGGTGGGCAGCCACCGTGCAGCACCCGGGGCCCCAACTCCAGTTCGTCTCGCCATGCCTTGCTCAGGGGCACAGACAGGAGTATCAACGCTAACATGCGTGTCTTTGTGATGGTGGGGGAAACCGGAGCACCCGGAGAAAACCCACGGCAGACACGGGGTTGAACACGCAGACTCCACACAGAGGACGACCTGGGACGACCCCCAAAGGTTGGACAACCATGGGGTTCGAACCCAGGGCCTTCTCGCTGGGAGGCGACGGCGCTGACCACTGCGCCGCCGTCCTTCACCGATCTGCATCCACAAACTGAGTCAAACAGCTCTTAACGTTCAGCTTCAGGACAGTCCCCCCGCCTTCAGAGGAAGCCACTCAGACTTGAGGCCGTGCTCCATCTGGGCGGTGCTGTGCGGCGCTGCTGCTGTGCGGCGCTGCTGCTGCGAGGCGGTGCTGCTGCGAGGCGGTGCTGCTGCTGCGAGGCGGTGCTGCGGGCCTCGTGCCGGGAAACTGAAAGGCTTTAGAAGACACAAGGTCTCCGTGTGCCGCCTCCTTTGTGCTGTGCAGAATAGCGGTGATGGAGAGCGAGCGCTCCACCTCCCTCCTCCGGCACAGAGTCGGGATATTTCTAAACCGCCGGCCTTTCGCAACAAGGTCGCAATGGCGTTTGTGTGAAAGGGCCCGTCTGCCCTTTGCCCTGGTAGACGTCTGTCGGAGACCCGGCGAGAGGAGGAGACGCAGGGGAACAAAGCGCTGGCAGGGGGAACGAAGTGCGCTGACAACATTTGTCTCGCTGGCATTTCCTCTCCTTTTCTGGCAGAACTTGAAACTCTGTCTGCCTCCAGCACCACGTGGACACGCGGCAGTGTCTCAGACCGTCCCTCCCTCCCTCCGTCCCGCCCTCCATCCATCCTTCCCTATGACACATTGAAGAGGGAATTAAGCTGGGGGTGGTTGTGTTGGGGTGGTTGTGTTTCCCACGCCGGACTGGGAAGGGTTAACACATGGCATAGGTGTAGTTTCGATCCATCAGGTAGGTCAGGTTTCCCTTAATATGACTGCATACCTGTGTGTGTCTGTGTGTGTGTGTGTGTGTCTGTGTGTGCACCTCCGAGCTGCACTAGGAGACGTGGAAGGAGTGCAGGAATGCAGGCATTCTTGACGTGGCCGGCCCAGACAGCAAACACAACCCTCTGCTGCCAGCCAATCAGGTGCCGCTGCGTCTCCTCCGGCGCCGGTTTGCAGGTCGCCCTTCGGAACAAACCCACCCTGGACCCACAGAGCCGGGCCCAGACCACACGATGCAGGCCTCATGGTATACACAAGCCGAGAAGCGGAGGAGATGCAGCACGTCATGTAGTGTGTGCGTCTCAATATGGAACTACACAACCTCCTTCCAGAAGACTCCCAGCTGGTGGCTGCTACAAGAAACTGCCCCCTTGTTAACAATCGTTATTATTCTGTTGGAGTTATATCATTGCGTTTGAGTTACATTATTATTATTGTTATTATTATCATTATTATCGTTGTTGTTGTTGTTGTTGTTGTTGTTGTTGTGTTTTGCTGTTTGAGTGGAGTTGATTACTACAAACATGACCAATGGAGATCATGAGGTTTTTGGTTTGTGTACTATTTAATGCGGACTTGTAGGGATCTACGTTTAATTCTACTTCAGCCCTGCCCTCTAGTGGTCACAGATGTAACTGACAACAACAAATACAACCGGACAAGACGAACTAATTCAAAGAAGAAGGCAGCGGATACACAGCAGGTTTACTGGCATCGGATACTGACACGGACTCGGCACCACCCAGTGACCCCTGCTGACTTGTCATATCATGATATATCATGGTTATCATGAATTGATAGAGTATATAAAGTAGTACTAGTAGAAGTAGAAGTGCTACATGTAATAGTACATCAGTTAAATAGTGTTCTCACATTATGATATATAGTCAGTGGTGGCCTGTCAGGGCCAGCAGAGTCTTCTCTGCTGGCCCTGACTATAATATTTATTAGTCATATCATATTTACTAGTCATATTTACTTGTCATACTATAATGTTTACTAGTCATATATTTAGTAGTCATATTTACTTGTCATACTATAATGTTTACTAGTCATCTTATTTACTACTCATATTTACTTGTCATACTATAATGTTTACTAGTCATATATTTACTACTCATATTTACTTGTCATACTATAATGTTTACTAGTCATATCATATTTACTTGTCGTACTATAATGTTTACTAGTCATATCATATTTACTAGTGATATTTACTTGTCATACTATAATATTTACTAGTTATATCTTATTTACTAGTCATATTTACTTGTCATACTATATTTACTAGTCATATCTTTTTTACTAGTCATATTTACTTGTCATACTACAATGTTTACTAGTCATATCATATTTACTTGTCATACCATAATGTTTACTCGTCATATCATATTTACTAGTCATATTTACTTGTCATACTATAATGTTTACTAGTCATATCATATTTACTTGTCATACTATAATGTTTACTAGTCATATCATATTTACTAGTGATATTTACTTGTCATACTATAATATTTACTAGTTATATCTTATTTACTAGTGATATTTACTTGTCATACTATATTTACTGGTCATATCTTTTTACTAGTCATATTTACTTGTCATACTACAATGTTTACTCGTCATATCATATTTACTAGTCATATTTACTTGTCATACTATAATGTTTACTAGTCATCACATTTACTAGTCATATTTACTTGTCATACTTTACTGTAATGTATACTAGTCATATCATATTTACTAGTCATATTTACTTGTCATACTATAATATATACTAGTTATATCTTATTTACTAGTCATATTTACTTGTCATACTATAATATTTACTAGTTATATCTTATTTACTAGTCATATTTACTTGTCATACTACAATGTTTACTAGTCATATCATATTTACTAGTCATATTTACTTGTCATACTACAATGTTTACTAGTCATATCATATTTACTAGTCATATTTACTTGTCATACTACAATGTTTACTAGTCATATCATATTTACTAGTCATATTTACTTGTCAAACTATACTGTAATGTATACTAGTCATATCATATTTACTAGTCATATTTACTTGTCATACTATAATATATACTAGTTATATCTTATTTACTAGTCATATTTACTTGTCATACTACAATGTTTACTAGTCATATCATATTTACTAGTCATATTTACTTGTCATACTACAATGTTTACTAGTCATATCATATTTACTAGTCATATTTACTTGTCATACTATAATGTTGGTGTAACCCATCCAGAACTGATGGGTTCAAGAAAAAGAAACGTATTTAAAAACTATATAAGTTATAAACATTAATTTGTTTTAAGCTCATGTTTTATTTTATTTCATATTATAGTTATGATTTATTACTTGGTTAAAATCGGTTACCTCTATCGGCTCCACTCTTACCTGCCTCGATTGGTCGAGTCTAGGATAGAGGGCGTGTCTGTGTGAATAGAGAAGGGAGGGGCAGTGACACACGGGACGAGAGCGTGGACGCTGCGAGCAGCTCATCAAGCGATAACTGCTTCGCAACGTGCGTGAGCTTGCACGAGCCACGGCCTGTGAAGCGTGCCGTTTTAACGAGGTTATCACATCCCACGTGTCTTGGTCAGTTTATTTTGTTATGATCGGGATCCTGAGAAGTCATTTGAGAGCTGATAGATGGCGAGCCACCAGAGTAGTAGTAAGAAGCGGATCTGAACCTCTGCAGAACAACTCTACCTACCATCCAGTGTGGCGAGTTGTGCCGGTCACCCAGACCCAGAGTGCACTCTGACAATGAACTCTGACTAGTCATTGACTCATTGAAGTGTAGAAAATCACACTTCAGGGCTATTTCTTTATTTTAAGGGCCCAGTTTATTATTTGCATTGAATTGTAAATTGTATTTGTACTTTCCAGCACACTAAAGGTGCAGTTCAGATTAATTTGTGTGTGTGTGTGTGGTTATTACACTCTGCCCTTAGCTCCTCCCGAGCATTGCGCATCCCAAGAGTGGGTTACAGGGTCCAACTTGGCGAGCCAGCCAGGAGCTTTGTGCAGTAGTGTGGTACCATAGCACATGTTATATGTGTTTTGATTTGCAAATTGTATATTTTTACTGTGCCTTCAATCTTAAATTGATATTGAAACAAGCAATTTTGAGTGTACTAAAAGAAAGTCAAGATGGATGTAATTGAGTCAGAAAAGGTCAAGGTTCCAAATGCCCTAATCATTCCAGGTTTGTCTCATACAACTATTGATGAGGACATTTTTTGACTTCTTGAAGCAATATGGGTCTATTGCTAGGATAATCAAAGTTACAGATTCCAGTTCAGACCTCCACAAAAAGGTTGTTGTGGAGTTTTCTTCTGGCACCGCTGTCAAAGCAGTTGAAAGGATGTTGCCTTTAGATGGGCCTACTGATGCAGATGCAGATATTGTCCATCATGTTGAAGCTCTTTCCAGTCTTTATTCATGTGAAAAGGGGACAGGCATTACACGCGCATTTTTGTCTGATCTTAAAGGTGTGGCAAAACGTAGCGGGAAGACATTTGGGGAAGTTTTGCGAGATGAGTTAGCCAGAATCCCTGAGTTTGTGGGAGAACAGAGTTAAGAAAAAGATGTCACCGTGTAACCCAGAAATCAGCTCCAGTTGTGCAACAGAGTGACACGGCTGTGAATTCTCCCTCGATTGTTGAAACCACGAGAGAACATCCATTAGTTGTGTTCGATCTTCTCGCAGATGAGCCTAGCCCTGCTCCTAAAGCAGCTGCAGCACCAGGTTCAAAAGAATCAATACACGGATTCAAGCTGTCACCAGATCACCTTAGCCCACCTGAGGTACAGCGTGTCGTGGTGGAGCACAATGTCAAGAGCACATATCTCCCCTCACAGTTACATTCATCAGCAAAGCTGAGACCTTTTCAGGTCGAATACCTTGTCCCAACTTTGAGGTTGATTATGACACTTGGAGAAGCAGTGTAGAGTTTTGCCTAGCTGATACCACTATATCTAGCACTCAGCTAGTGAGGAAAATAGTTGCCAGTCTTCTGCCTCCAGCTGTCAATATGGTTAAGTCATTAGGTCCACATTCTACTCCAAGAGCTTACTTAGACTTACTTGACTCAGCTTATGCCACAGTTGAGGATGGAGATGAGTTATTTGCAAAGTTCTTCGGTATTAACCAGAACACAGGTGAGAAGCCATCTACAGTGCATCCGGAAAGTATTCACACCCCTTCACTTTCCCCACATTTTGTTATGTTACAGCCTTATTCCAAAATGGATTAAATTCCCTTTTTTCTCCATCAATCTACACACCATACTCCATAATAACAAAGTGAAAAAGGTTTTGTAGAAATTTTTGCAAATTTATTAAAAATAAAAAACTGAAATATTGCATGTACATAAGTATTCACACCCTTTGCTATGACACTCAAAATTGAGCTCAGGTTCATCCTGTTTCCACTGATCATCCTTGAGATGTTTCTACATCTTGATTGGAGTCCACCTGTAGTAAATTCAATTGATCGGACATGATTTGGAAAGGCACACACCTGTCTATATAAGGTCCCACTGTTGACAGTGCATGTCAGAGCAGAAACCAAGCCATGAAGTCAAAGGAATTGTCTGTGGACCTCCGAGACAGGATTGTATCGAGGCACAGATCTGGGGAAGGATACAAAAAATGTCTACAGCTTTGAAGGTCCTGAAGAGCACAGTGGTCTCCATCATTCGTAAATGGAAGACGTTTGGATCCACCAGGACTCTTCCTAGAGCTGGCCGCCCAGCCAAACTGAGCAATTGGGGGAGAAGGGCCTTGGTCAGGGAGGTGACCAAGAACCCGATGGTCACTCTGACAGAGCTCCAGCGTTCCTCTGTGGAGATGGGAGAACCTTCCAGAAGGACAACCATCTCTGCAGCACTCCACCAATCAGGCCTTTATGGTAGAGTGGCAAGACGGAAGCCTGTGCTCAGTAAAAGGCACTTGACAGCCCGCTGGGGGTTTGGCAGAAAGCACCTAAAGAACTCTCAGACCATGAGAAACAAGATTCTCTGGTCTGATGAAACCAAGACTGAACTCTTTGGCCTGAATGTCAAACGTCACGTCTGGAGGAAACCAGGCAGCTCTCATCACCTTGCTAATACCGTCCCTACAGTGAAGCATGGTGGTGGCAGCATCATGCTGTGGGGATGTTCTTCAGCGGCAGGAACTGGGAGACTAGTCAGGATCGAGGGAAAGATGAATGGAGCAAAGTACAGAGAGATCCTTGATGAAAACCTGCTCCAGAGCACTCAGGACCTCAGACTGGGGCGAAGGTTTACCTTTCAACACGACAACGACCCCAAGCACACAGCCACGACAACGAAGGAGTGGCTTCGGGACAAGTCTGTGAATGGCCTTGAGTGGCCCAGCCAGAGCCCAGACTTGAACCCCATTGAACATCTCTGGAAAGACCTGAAAATAGCTGTGCAGCGACGCTCCCCATCTAACCTTACAGAGCTGGAGAGGATCTGCAGAGAAGAATGGGAGAAATACCCCAAATATAGGTGTGCCAAGCTTGTAGCTTCATACCCAAGAAGACTTGAGGCTGTAATCACTGCCAAGAGTGCCTCAACCAAGTACTGAGTAAAGGGTGTAAATACTTATGGACATGCAATATTTCAGTTTTTTATTTTTTAATAAATTTGCAAAAATTTCTACAAAATCTGAGCTCAGATTTGCTCTATGACATCAAGTTTTTGTGCTATCTGTATGCTCCTTATTCAGGATTTTACAAAAGTTGATCATCTAGGCTGGCAATCTTGGTGGGGATAAAAATGACCCCTATTCATTTCCCAAGTAATTTCATGCTAGGCTGAGTGTTTATTTGTCATATCTTTGAAATAAATGTATTTTATCATGTAATATCACATGTATTCTATAAATATATTGCTTTTTCATCACAAATTATTTTTTTTACTACTGTTTTTACTAGTGCTTCTTGCTGGGATCCCAGTCAAAAGCAGCCACCCTATGCAATTTTAAGAGATGGAACTATTTATTTAGTTCATGTTTGCATGGGTCCTAATTTAAAGTGTCACATAAGGGGGTGGGGGGGGTGTCAGTCATTCTGAAGGAGTCAGCCGTTGATGACGATGAAGAAGCAGACGCAGAGTACAAGCCATTGGATTCATTTTTTGATCGACCTTCACTGTATAGTCAGCCTGAATTGAATGATCTGATCCGAGATTTGAATTTGCCAAAACAATCTGCTGAGTTGTTGGCTTCCAGGCTGCAAGAGAAAAACCTTCTCAAACCTGGCACAAGCATCTCATTTTATCGCAACAGAGAGGCACAACTGAGGAAGTATTTCCACTCTGATGGTCAACTTGTATACTGCCATGATGCTAAAGGGCTTCTTCTCACTATGGGATTGCCTGCGTACCATTCAAGTGAGTGGATATTCTTCATTGACAGTTCGAAAAGAAGTTTGAATTGTGTTTTACTTCACAATGGGAACATCCATGGATCCATCCCTGTAGGACACTCAGTGACCTTGAAGGAGGAGTATGCAAACATCAAGGTTGTACTTGAACAATTGAAGTACCACGATCATGAATGGTTGATTTGTGTGGATTTGAAAATGGTGAACTTCCTTTTGGGGCAACAAGGAGGTTACACCAAATACCCTTGTTTCCTATGCTACTGGGACAGTAGGGCTAAGGAGGAGCACTGGGTGAGAAAGGAATGGCCATCAAGGAATAGTTTGATACCTGGTGATGCCTTGTATTTAAGGGATGTCCACCATGTTAAGGGGAACTTTTTCCGTCTGTATATTAGTTTAGTGAAATTTGTAAACTTTTCATACATTAAAAATATTGAGAAAATGTGTAAAAATATGTGCAAGCCAGCATGGATTAAATGTTAATGTATGATTTAATATAGTAATTGAAGTAGGTACCTTTCATTGTAATAATTTTTGCATGTATCGATCTTCTAATGCAACAGTGTTTTTTAACTTCGAGTGTAAAATTGCTGTTTTCTCAAAAATAATGATTTCTCATAGTTCAAAAACCTGATGTGATAGGCAAAAACTGATGCCAGATTTGGATTCTGCACCCAAAAGTGAGCTAGAATCCGTTGACTAACCCCATGCAAGAAAATTGTGTTGACCAGTGTAATGTTTACTAGTCATATCATATTTACTAGTCATATTTACTTGTCATACTACAATATTTACTCGTCATATCAAATTTACTAGTCATACTTACTTTTGGTACTATAATGTTTACTAGTCATATCATATTTGCTAGTCATATTTACTTGTCATACTGCAATATTTACTAGTCATATCATACTTACTAGTCATATTTACTTGTCATACTGCAATATTTACTAGTCATATCATATTTACTAGTCATACTTACTTTTGGTACTATAATGTTTACTAGTCATATCATATTTACTAGTCATATTTACTTGTCATACTGTAATATTTACTAGTCATATCATATTTACTAGTCATACTTACTTTTGGTACTATAATGTTTACTAGTCATATCATATTTACTTGTCATATTTACTTGTCATACTACAGTTTACTAGTAATATATTTACTAGTCATACTTACTCTTCATACTATAATGTTTACTAGTCATATCATATTTACTAGTAATATTTACTTGTCATACTATAATGTTTACTAGTCATATCATATTTACTAGTCATATTTACTTGTCATACTATAATGTTTACCAGTCATATAATATTTACTAGTCATATTTACTTTTCTTACCATAATATATGGCAGTGATATCTTATTTACTAGTCATATTTACTTGTAATACTACAAAGTTTACTAGTCATACCTTATTTACTAGTCATACTTACATGTCATACTATAATGTTTACTAGTCATATCATATTTACTAGTCATATTTACTTGTCATACTATAATGTTTACTAGTCATATCACATTTACTAGTCATATTTACTATAATGTTTACCAGTCATATCATATTTACTAGTCATATTTACTTGTCATACTATAATGTATACTAGTCATATCATATTTACTTGTCATACTATAATATTTACTAGTCATATCATATTTACTAGTCATACTTACTTTTAATAATAATGTTTACTAGTTATATCATATTTACTTGTCATTCTATAATGTTTACTAGTCATATCCTATTTACTAGTCATATTTACTTGTCATACTACAATATTTACTAGTCATATCATATTTACTAGTCATACTTACTTTTCGTACGATAATGTTTACTAGTCATATCATATTTACTTGTCATATTTATTTGTCATACTACAATGTTTACTAGTCATATCATATTTACTAGTCATATTTACGTGTCATACTACAATGTTTACTAGTCATATCATATTTATTAGACATATTTACTTTTCGTACTACAATGTTTACTAGGGGGTTTCCTCTTTTCCTCCCAAATTGTACTTGGCCAGTTACCCCACTCTTCCGAGCCTCTGCTCCACCCCCTCTGCTGATCCGGGGAGGGCTGCAGACCACCACATGCCTCCTCCCATACATGTGGAGTCACCAGCCGCTTCTTTTCACCTGACAGTGAGGAGATTCACCAGGGGGACGTAGCGCGTGGGAGGATCACGCTACTCCCCCCAGTTCCCCCTCCCCCCTGAACAGGCTGACCAGAGGAGGCGCTAGCGCAGCGAGCAGGACACATACCCACATCCGGCTTCCCACCCGCAGACACGGCCAATTGTGTCTGTAGGGACGCCCGACCAAGCCAGAGGCAACATGGGGATTCGAACCGGCGATCCCCGTGTTGGTAGGCAACGGAATAGACCGCCGCCACGCCCCCCGGACGCCCCTTACATCATATGTTACCAGTCAGTTTGTGCTTTCAGGAAGCAGATAAGTGGAAAACTTCTAAGGTTCCCTGTGGGATTTTCCCCTTTACTGCAGGCTTGGCAGCACAATAGACATACGGCTCAGCTGGACAAGGCTGCCAGCAGGGGGGGTGTGTGTGTCTGTGTGTGTGTGTGTGTGTGTGTGTGTTCTGACGCTGCCTGGTCCTCTGCGTTGTGTACTGGCAACTGTAAAGACCAAAACGTGGGAGCTGTGATGAAACTCGCCATGAGGAAGAACTCGAAGACCTTAAAGACACTCGGAACAGTTCCCCAGGCACACACGCTCACATGTGTACACACACACACACACACAGACACACACACGCGTGCACACCTTGTTTAATCCCTGTGGTGGCGGGTGGTTGTGCAGGCGGATGCTGTTTAAACAGAGCGGGCCCTTGATGTGGGGCCTCTAGGGGCCGGGGCTAGGGCTGGTGTGTGTGTGTGTGTGTGTGTGTGTGTGTGTGTGTGTGTGTGTGTGTGTGTGTGTGTGTGTGTGTGTGTGTGTGTCCAAGTCTTTGGCCATGGGAACAATGGTCCTTTAGAATGCGAGGTTACTGGTGCGGTGACCCCTGGCAAATAAGAGCCATGTCCTGGCATTCCAGGCCTGATTGGCACTCCGAGCCTGCCGAGAGCTCAAAGGACACACAGGAAATGGGAGCAGTGTAATTGGTTATATATTAGCGGAGCATTCTCCCCCGTTTAAAGGATGGAACATTCCTCAGCAAGACCGAGGTGGATGGTGGGATTCTGGGGGGGGGGGGGTAGCGGGGGGGGGGGCGGGACGGTCAAGGAGAAGGGAGAGAGGATGAGGGAGAGCGAAAGGACGAAGACGGAAGATGAAACGCTTTTGTGTAGGGAGGGGGAGTCGGGCGAGTTCCTGTATCTGAAGTGTGGCGAGAGACGGCCCCTGTGTTTGCATAGAGGAAGGAGGGGGTCAAATCGGTAGCTTGACCTTTGACCCGGGGTGCTTGGTTGCAGTTCATGAAGACCTCATCCCACGCCCCTAAGTGTGCATGTGTGTGTGCATGTGCTCGTGCTCATGCGTGTGTGTGTGTGCGCGCGCGCAGTTCTCTACATGCCTATAAGCATGTGAGTACGTGCACACGTGTGTACATTTGCGTGTACACACGTGTGTACATTTGTGTGTACACTGAGCAGTATTTCACTTCTTTTGAATCTGAGAATTCCATCCATCCATCCATCCGTCCCTCCATTATCCGAACCACTCATCCTGCTCTCGGGGTCTCGGAATCTGAGAATTCCCTTCTACAAAACACAGTCCAGCTAGTCTGCAGCAGGTAGCGGTGGGCAGGAGAGCGCTCCCTAGCTGTCGGGGTCTGTACAGTACTGCAGTACACACAGTACAGATATCTGTAAGCCCACGTGGCAGGGAAGAAGGCTTTTCCTCGGAGGAGAATCCATGGAGGCATCACGCCGCATTCCACCATGACGGGAACGCGTGTTGAAGGGTTCACCTATAGATCTTACCTCTGCCCCGCCCATTCAAACCACACACACACACACACACACACACACACACACACACACACACACACACACACACACACACACACACACACACACACACACACAAGTCTTGTGGTGAAGCGAATCTTCACCTCGCTTTACGTGCGCGTTTGATCGCGGGATCATTTGTTTTTATTCGCGTTACTCGCACGAGTTTGGCCGCAGGATCCAGTTCGCGAACCCGTGACGATCGGCTCGTTCTCCATTTTCTGACTCAACAGTACGTCGGTGACGTCAGGAGAATCTCAACGCTGATGGGCTGTCGCGACACGGCGTCGCGCGAATTTCTCGCTCAAGTTGAATACGTTCAACTCGGACGGCCACAAGATGGCGGCAGAGTGGCCGGCGCTGTTTCGGAACTTCCTCCAACTTACACAGAAAAGCAGCGCCAGAGACGGATTCTGCTGATTTGAAGTAATGTCTCACACTTGTTCAGCTAAACGCAGAAGTGAAGGTCGCTCACCCGCGACTCCCAAAAATGTCACCTCTCACAAAAAGGGGAACTGGAACAAGAAGCGGCAGACAACGTCGTGGCTGTGCTCAAGCTAGCTATCGAGGAGCAAGGCTCTTCCATTGGAAAATCTACAGAGGAACTCAAATCTTCAACCAACTTCCTGTCTGCCGACACGCGCGATATAAAGGGTACAGTACAGCACACGGTGGACAGAGTCAGCCAACCCGAAGAAGAAATCCCTCCATGGAAAACAAAGTCTTGGAGTTGGCGCGCTATAAAAGGAGGTGGAATCTGCGCCTACGTGGTCTCCCTGAAGAAGAAGGGGAGGAGGTGAGAATGGAGGTGATGGACATGTGCCAGAACGTGGCTCCAGGCTATAAAGAGACGTTTCCGGTAGTGACTGATTCGGTTCACGGGCTTGGTAGAAAACACCCAGCCAAAGCACGAGCCCGCGACGTCCTCCTTCCGTTTTCTATGACGCATTCTCGCGACATGGTCCGGAAGATGTCCAAACACTCTGAGTACCCGGAGCAAAGAAATCTCCGCTTCAAGGGGGACCTCACTCCGGAGGCTCGCAAAAAACGGGACCGAGTGTGGCCAGTAATCCAGCAAGCCCGCCAGGAGAAGAAGACGCCTTCTTTGTCGGCTGCAGAGGCTTTGTGGGTAACAAGGAGGTGCGCTGACTGATCAGATGCTCCCGCGCGGTGTCAGCTAGGAGCTAGGTTCTACTTTCTACTAGAAAATTAGGTTCTACTTTCTGCACATCACCAGCTGCCAGGTCACAGTGACATTTGTTTTGTTTAATCATTTCCGTTGTAAAGTTCCTTTCGGTTAAAGCTCGAGGCTTGAGAGACATCGCTGAACGAGAGGCATCGTTTCTTTATGCGAAAAACGTCGATGCTGACCTTCGTGTGATCCAGGAAAGTCGTTCTGTTGTTGAAGATTATAACCTTTGGAAATTACAACGGGGGAGGACTTGTGGATGTCACATGGAAATCAGCGTTCAGCAGGAACACATTCTTAAGCACGAACTCCGTGGTAAGATCACCCTCACTCAAGCTGACCCATATGCTCCCTACTGGGTCTTTCCCACAATAACCAGATGTCTCTGACTGGTAATGATTATGGCTATAACAGTGGTACAGAAAACAAGGACTTGTTTGAAATTTTAAGTACAAATATAGATGCTCTTTTAGGGAAATTCTCTGATATGAACATTATTTTGGGTGGCGATTGCAAGGTCACTGTAAATGATGAAGTCGACAGATGGCCAAGTAGACAAAAAGAAAACTCTCTTATAATTGATTTTATGAATGAGAGAGGCTTAGCTGATATATGGAGAGTCTGCAATCTCAATTCTAAAGTATTTACCTGGAAAAACAAGTCTGGCTCTGTACAGTCGAGAATTGATCTTTGGTTAATATCAGATTCTTTATCCTACTCACAGTGTAAAGCTGAACTTACTCCGACACCTCTGCCAGACCATAAAGCCATTCTACTGAATCGGACTATGTCATCACATGGAGTAAATAAAAGAACTCCTGCTTACTGGAAGCTTAGTAATCCACTATTGCTAAATGAATCCCTAAATTACCTTATTAAAAACAAGATAACTGAGTACCTGATAATGGCAGCAAATGACAAACGGCTTACAGGAAATATTGGGAGCTTCTAAAATTTGAATTAAGGAAACTTTTAATAGAAATGGGTGCAAATATTAAAAACGATAAGAAAAAGGAAGAAAATGTTTGATTGTTGAAATAATTTCCTTATCTTGTATATTGCCTGAGAACATGTCTGAGACTCAAAGAGCACAATTGCAAACACGGAAATGAAACTAGATCAGTTATACTACATCAGCAAAGCCAAAGCAGCTTCTATACACTGAAGGGCTAAGTGGGTCGAAGAGGCCGAACAGAACTCCCGGTATTTCTTTAAACTGGAGAAACAAAGACAAAATACAAATGGCAGAACAAGACTTCCCCTAAATGGCACCGTTGTTGACAATCCAAAAGACAGCCAAAATTTGTGAAAATTATTATGAAACTCAATACAAAACAATAACTCAACCTCACATCAAGAATTGACAAATCTTCCATTGCAGCTGTTAAGTCAGTTGGAGATGTTAACAAAACAACATGTGATGCCCCGTCACTACTGAGGAAATGAAGGACGCTATTAAGAAACCCAAATTGAACAAATCCCCTGGAGTAGATGGGTTGACTTGTGAATTTTATAAAATGTTTTCTGCAGAGCTTGCCCCCTTTCTACTCAATGTTTCTATCGAGAGTATGAACAGTGAAGAACTCCCTCCTTCACTATGCCAAGGTTGAATTACTCTAATCCCAAAGCCCCAGAAAGATGTCCTAATATTGGATAATTGGCATCCTATTTCATTGTTAAACAATGATTATAAAATTATTGCATTGCCAATAAATTAAAGAAACGCCTAAATTACATTATTGATGAGTCTGAAAATGGCTTTATGCCTGGTAGATATATAACTGAGAATACAAGACTCGTCCTTGGTGTCTTAGATTATTCAGATTTAGTACTAAACGATAGTTTCATTCTGTTTCTAGATTCCCACCAGGCCTTTCACTCTATAGCACATCAATTTATCTTCAAAGCTCTTGATTTATTTGGATTTGGAGAACATTTTCAAAAAATCAATACGCACTTTATATGCTTTGGAGAATAGTTGGATGAAGATTTAGAATAGAGCGGGGAACCCGCCAGGGATGTCCCATCGCATCATACCATGTTCCCATGCAAATTTTAGCCTGTTACGTTAAGAAGAGCAGGTTAAAGGGACAGCAGCAAGGATCATCCCTCTGAGTCAGCTAGCGGACGATACAACTCCTCCTAAAGGATCCATCTCAAACTGATGTCGCAGTTAAACTCTTTCTGCGGCTTCTGGTCTCCAGCTTCACTTCCTGTCAAGGCCTGCAGTGATGCAGAGGTTTCAGGAATTCCTGTAAAATGTAAAGTTAAATACCTTGGGGTAACCGTTGTTAAAGACCGGACTGCAACAATGAGTGAAACTCTAATCCACTTGTTTCTTCACTACAGCAGGGATTTAAAGTGTGGATCCAGAGAGACTTAACCATAAGTGGACGAGTCTTGCTGTCCAGAGCTGAAGGTCTATCTAGACTCGTCTGTGCCAGCTCAGCTCTCGATGTCTCAAAAGCTATATGTACAAAATGGATAAGACCTTGTTTGATTTGATATGGGAAAGGAAATCCCATTTCACCCGAAAGAAATGTAATGATTAGACTTTCATACTCTCCCCTCCACTTTTAAAATGAAATGGATCAAAAGATACTTGACAAATCTAAATTCCTTATGGACGTTATATCAACATATGTATTTGACGCGTCAGGAGGATTTAGTTTTATATGAAGAGGTAATGACAATATAGAAAAGCTCCTTGCAAAACTCTCCAGTTTTCATAAACAGTTCCTGTCATGCTGGTCCTTGGTATACAACCAGAAGTATTTCCCCCTCACAGCACCACATCCGGGATAACCAGAAGTATTTCCCCCTCACAGCACCACATCCGGGTTAACCAGGACACATGTTTCAATCACAGATCCTAGTTCTGAAGCAGCTGTTCAACAAGGCAGGTCACGTGGTTACTTGTAGCGAAGGCTGGTCACAATGTAATATTCCTGTACTTCCTGCAGCATTCACTGTTGCCTTCAATGCTGGTCCATCACCTGCTAACCCTCACCTGCCACCACAGATATGACCACTCCAACTACTCCACCACAACCATACACCACCCAAGCTACTCCACCACAACCATACACCACCCAAGCTACTCCACCACAACAATACAACTCCTAAGTTACTCCACCACAACAATACAACTCCCAAGCTACTCCACCAGAACCACACACCACCCAAGCTACTCCACCACAACCATACACATCCCAAGCTACTCCACCACAACCATACACCACCCAAGCCACTCCACCAGAACCACACACCACCCAAGCTACTCCACCACAACCATACACCACCCAAGCTACTCCACCACAATCATACACCACCCAAGCTACTCCACCAGAACCATACACCACCCAAACTACTCCACCACAATCATACACCACTCAAACTACTCCACCACAATCATACACCACTCAAACTACTCCACCAGAATCATACACCACCCAAACTACTCCACCACAATCATACACCACTCAAACTACTCCACCACAATCATACACCACTCAAACTACTCCACCACAATCATACACAATTCAAACTACTCCACCACAATCGTACACCATTCAAACTACTCCACCACAATCATACACCATTCACACTACTCCACCACAATCATACACCATTCAAACTACTCCACCACAATCATACACCATTCAAACTACTCCACCACAATCATACACCATTCAAATTACTCCACCAGAATCATACACCATTCAAACTGCTCCACCAGAATCATACACCATTCAAACTCCTCCACCACAATCATACACCATTCAAACTACTCCACCACAATCATACACCATTCACACTACTCCACCAGATTTTCGTTTCAGATCAGGTGCTGGAGGTGTGTGTGGAAGTAGTGCTCAGGTGTAAATCAGTAATTGTGTTACAGTAAAGTATAAACTCAGTGTTGATCCTCAGCGTTCATCCTGTCACCACACAGACGGCAGCATAACTCCTCTTTCGTGGGACTGGACCTGTATTCCAGCCTTTTGGTGTGACCTCCTGTTAAAAGGAGGCGAGATGTTCAGCTCCAACTCAACACCGAATCCACTTTCCTTGATGTCTGTGATGAAGAAACGCCTGATTCTCTAGTAGCCAAACGCCACACACACGCCAGCAAATTAGCCAAAACCGAACCCCACCTTGCTGTTGTCATGTGTCTTGCTCGACATCTGAGACGCTGGCAGCCTCCGAGGCGGTGAAACCCCCGCAGGCTCCTGCCATGAGTGTATTTCACTTGATTTGTGACTTATTTTGCTTTACCTTTGTTTATGTCTGCATTTATTGTACTTCCTTGCCCTTTTATGTGTTTTCTTTGTATACATTGTGATTTATTAATACCTCCAGCATGCACCGCCTTGTTGAAATTGTGACCATTTTGTAAGTTCAACTGTTGTACATGAAGTTCCTTATTGAAGAAAATATATTTTCAACTCACGCAAAGATGCGAATGGTTGACTTTATGTGTGATCTCACGCGCGGAAAAATGGCTTCTTGTTTAGTGTGAACACAACCAGCCCTATGCAGACACACACACGCACACACACACGCACACACACACGCACACACACACACATACACACACACGGAAGGCCACGTCTAATTCCCACATTAGTGTTTGTAATTCTGTGTCCAGACCAGCAGGGTGTGCTCGTGTCATCACAAATACCCCTGCCCCGCCTTCCCCTTCCTCTACACATACACAGGAGACTTACACCGACGTTCCACTCA
This sequence comes from Lampris megalopsis, assembly GCA_022114975.2. Classification (NCBI taxonomy): domain Eukaryota; kingdom Metazoa; phylum Chordata; class Actinopteri; order Lampriformes; family Lampridae; genus Lampris; species Lampris megalopsis. The sequence goes on from JAJHIY020000852.1 coordinate 169,057, forward strand.
AGATGGTGTACGATCCCACAGACCGGGCCGGTCCCCTGGACCGCCCCGTCCACCTGCCTTCTCTCCTGCCCCTGTCTCCTGCCCCTGTGTCCTGCCCCTGTCTCCTGCCCCTCTCCTCTGCCCCTGTCTCCTGCCCCTCTCCTCTGCCCCTGTCTCCTGCCCCTGTCTCCTGCCCCTGTCTCCTGCCCCTGTCTCCTGCCCCTGTCTCCTGCTCCTGTCTCCTGCCCCTGTCTCCTGCCCCTCTCCTCTGCCCCTGTCTCCTGCCCCTCTCCTCTGCCCCTGTCCCCTGCCCCTGTCTCCCGCCCCTCTCCCCTGCCCCTGTCTCCTGCTCCTGTCTCCTGCCCCTGTCTCCTGCCCCTGTCTCCTGCCCCTCTCCCCTGACCCGGTCTCCTGCCCCTCTCCTCTGCCCCTCTCCCCTGCCCCTGTCTCCTGCCCCTGTCTCCTGCCCCTGCCTCCTGCTCTGCGTGTTAGAGGGGTTTGTGGGTACAGGTGTGCATCGCTGAGTTGATTAAGGGGAACCTTCCTTCACCGGTGTTCTTCTGAGTTTGGTCCATGACGTCCAGCGGTTTATTTGAGGAGGGAGCGGAGTAGATTTCGTCCCCCCCCCCCCCGTTTAACAAGTTGACCACAAACACATCCTGTAAAGCTGCCATCCCTCCTTTCCGTCCTTTTCCATCCTCTTTCCATCCTTTTTTCAGTCTTCTTTCCATCCTTTTCCATCCTTTTTCTGTCTTCTTTTCATCCTCTTTCCATCCTTTTTCAGTCTTCTTTCCATCCTTTTTCCATCCTTTTTCTGTCTTCTTTCCATCCTCTTTCCATCCTTTTTCAGTCTTCTTTCCATCCTTTTTCCATCCTTTTTCTGTCTTCTTTCCATCCTCTTTCCATCCTTTTTCAGTCTTCTTTCCATCCTTTTTCAGTCTTCTTTCCATCCTTTTTCCATCCTTTTTCTGTCTTCTTTCCATCCTCTTTCCATCCTTTTTCAGTCTTCTTTTCATCCTCGTTCCATGCTTTTCCATCCTCTTTCCATCCTCTTTCCATCCTTGTTCCATCCACTTTCCATCCTCTTTCCATCCTTTTTCACCCTCTTTCCATCCTTTTTCTGTCTTCTTTCCATACACTTTCCATCATCTTTCCATCCCTCCCATCCTCTTTCCATCCTTCCCATTCTTTTCTTATTAGAACTTTGCGCACCACTTGTTCTGTTGACGGCAGGATGCGCGGTTTGGACGGTGGATTCCAGTCATTTAGCCCACGCTTTTATCCAAAGCGACTTACAACAAGTGCGTCATTTAACGTAGGAAATCAGGAGAACTACTGGTCATCAGAGGTCATAAGTGCATCTAAACAAGCATCTAAGAGCAAAACCAGTGCTAAAGTAAAAGCACAAGAAAGAGATTTTTTTTAAATGAGTGAATACAATAAGTGCTAAGAACAAGTACCAGGGTAGTAGTTCTTGAAGAAAACCTGCGGTGAAAGATGGGCAGCGACTCCGCTGTCCTGACATCAGTGGGGAGTCATTCCACCACTGTGGGGCCAGGACAGAACAGAGCCGGGACCGGGTCGATCGGCAGCAGAGGCCTCTGAGCGGCGGGGCAACCAGGCGTCCCGAGGCACCAGAGCCAAGTGGTCAGGTGGGGGTGTAGGGCTTTGACTATGACCTGGAGATAGGAAGGAGCTGTTCCTTTCACTGCCCTGTAGGCTAGCACCAGAGTCTTAAACTGGATGCGAGCAGCTACTGGGAGCCAGTGTAGGGACAGGAGAAGGGCAGTTGTGTGGGAGAACTTAGGGCGGTTGAACACCAGACGAGCTGCAGCTTTCTGAACAAGCTCCAGAGGTCTGATGGTCGACGCCGGGGCGCCAGCAAGGAGGGAGTTGCCGTAGTCCAGCCGGGAGATGACCAGAGCCTGGATGAGCACCTGTGCCATCTCGCCGGTGAGGAATGGGCGAATCCTCCTGATGTTATAGAGGAGAAATCTGCAGGAGCGAGCAACCGATGTAACGTTTTCAGCAAACGACAGTTGGTCGTCCAGGATCACACCCAGATTGCTCACAGTCCGAGTTGGCGTCACCACGGTGTTGTCAATGGTGATGGCCAAGTCTCGATGTGGGCAACCTTTCCCCGGGAGGAACATCAGCTCTGTCTTGTCCAGATTGAGCTTCAGGTGGTGTGTCGCCATCCACTCCGAGATGTCAGTCAAGCTCGCACCAATGCGTGTCTCTACTTGTGTGTCAAAGGGATGAAAGGACAAGATCAGCTGGGTGTCATCGGCATAACAATGGTAAGAGAAGTCATGCGAGCGAATAACAGAACCCAGGGATGTCGTGTACAGGGAGAACAGGTGAGGACCCAGAACCGAACCCTGTGGAGTGCCTGTAGTCAGTCTGCGAGGCTCCGACACAGATCTCCTCCATGTCACCTGGTAGGAGCGACCCGTCAGGTAGGTTGCAAACATCGAGAGTGCAGAGCCTGTGACACCCAGCCCCTTGAGGGTAGAGAGGAGGATCTGGTGGTTCACTGTGTCGAACGCAGCTGACAGGTCCAGGAGTACCAGGACAGAGGAGAAAGAGTTTGCTCTCGCAGAGTGCAGCGATGTTGTCACTGCAAGGAGGGCCGTCTCTGTCGAGTGACCCACCCTGAACCCAGACTGGTTGGGGTCCAGGCGGTTGTTCAGGTGGAGGTGCAAAGAAAGTTGGTTGAAGACAGCACGTTCGAAAGTTTTGGATAGAAAGGGTAGAAGGGAAACTGGTCTGTAGTTTTTGACATCAGAGGGGTTAAGTGATGGTTTCTTGAGAAGAGGGGTGACTCTAGCAGTCTTGAAGGCAGATGGATTGATGGAAATGGATAATGGACGGATGGATGGTGGATGGATGGATGGATGGATGGATGAATGGTGGATGTTGTGTTGACACTGAAGGGAGTATTGCAGTAAGAGGACCTGTTTGTTACGGGGGGGGCGGTCTGTAACACCGCCGCATCAGTGGGAGTGTAAACGTGTGTACACATGACAAACATGGCGTGTCTCGTCATCAGTCCAGCATCTGGTTGAGACGGGGAGACAACTGAAAGCCACGCTGCACGGGCTGGGTTTCTTACTCACGACTACTGAGGGGACGCCGGGCAAGACGTCCGACCAAAACCACGGCTAGTGGGACAGACGGCCGCCATGTGGCCTGCACCCCAACACCGCCCCTACTATCACCGGCATAAAATCACTGAAGTGTTGGCGCGTGAACTGAAGGGGGTCTAGTGCCAAACCTAAACCACAAGACCAGAGACGTGTCTTCCTGAGCTCCAAAATAGTTTTACACACCCCTGCTGTAAGAAGACCTCTCCTGGTCGGCCGGTGGCCGCAGGTTAAAGGTGCCTGTGGTTTTGTGAAGTCCACCTGCAGCCGGTTCAAACTGAAGGTCAGGGTTTCGGGTCCGACCACGTCCTGGTATGCT
>JAJHIY020000852.1:177500-217500 GCA_022114975.2 Lampris megalopsis
GGCAAAAGTTGCCCCTGTTAAGGAAGGAATGATACCCAGTTTCCAATATGAGAGACATAAATTGATTATGCTAAAAATAAATAAATTAGATACACTTTATTGATTTCCTCAGGGGAAACTTGACATTCATTTCAGTCCTCACTGTGTGAACGAGTCAAGTCCGAGTCATTGTTCTGTGAAGTCCGAGTCTACACAAGGCCTACAACACCAGTAGATGTACTGTGAGCTTAGTTTGTTTTAAAGTAATGGCTACCTGGCTTCGCTGAAGCTCTTCTGAAGTTGGACTTTTTGCTTTTTTTGATGGGTTGAAGGAACCGTCAGATGCCCCCTCAGCTACACACGTTGTAAGTTAAATCGGAATATTACCGACCAGAAGGACCAGTCTGGTCCCAGACAAGCACACATTCATGCACCAGAAACTGAGCGTATTGTGACCGGTTATGTTCTTGCCCGGTGCGGGATTCGATACGGGGTGTACTGCACCACAAGGCGACATCACTAACCGCTCGGCTAAAGGGTCAGACCCGTTAGCTAGCTAGGGGCTAACGTGTCTTATTAGTAGTTTACAGTATGCACAAAACTCAATGATAAAACGGAAAGGTAGAGACTTTGAGTTGATTAGGAATATCAGGACTCACAGAAACTATGAATAACATATGGAGCAGTAGAGGAAACTGATACCGAGTCAGTATCTCTGGAGTCGGTCTGTATCTCAATAGTCAGCCTGTTACAGCAGAACTCTAGAAAACGTTTCACAGGCTTCAAATGAAACTCAACAAAGTTGGCCTTAATACTGTATTGGTCAGACTGCTGTCATGTTGAGCCACGTGACAGGTGTTTAGTCTTGTGTCTCCAGCAGGAGACGCTGTGGATGCTGGAGTTCCTCAAAGGGATTAGGGTGTCTCTGCAGACCGGAGACTGTGACTAATGGGTAGCTCGTAGCTGCAGACCAAAAATGGCGCTGGAGCCCCTCTCGGAGTCTCTGGTCTGCAGAGACACAACCTTGCTCAAAGGAGGGAAGAGAACCTGTTAGTCCCATGAGCGCTAGCATTAGCCAGGGTCCACTTCTGATGACGTCAGTCTGTGAGACAGCCCGAGTCCAGGAAGAAAGGCTGTGGGTTCATGGCCGCCTGCAGCTTCTCAGTACTTCCCTGCAGTGTGACGTTCGGGCCGGAGGTTCTTCTTCTGATCCACGAACACAGCACAGATTCCCCAGCTGCCTCCAGACACGGAGGGCCTGTTGGGAAAGTACCGAGTCTTTTGGACCCCTGCCAGTTTAAACCCACAATACAGGAAAGACTCATATTTAGTTTGGTGTTTGTCTTCTACACACACTGTCCATATGTGTCCATGCATACATAATATAGGTGTGTGTGTGTGTGTGTGTGTGCCCTATCCAGGTTTGTTTTTCTGGCCTCCACGCATCTAGAATAGGTCATGTTGATTCCGGCTGGTCTTGTATTTAGCTCTTGGTTTTAAAATAACATCGGCTATTTTTCTACTGTCGTGTACTGAATGTCCCACGCATCCGCGATCAAAAGATCCTTCCCGCTTTTTCAACCAAGGTTTCAAGTTATTTACTTTCCATTCCTGATCACTCCTGTTGGTTGTCCACCCCTTTTTTCGAGTTGTGGATTTGCAGGTTTGGGGAAAAAGTTTGCCTGAACAGAATAACTGTATGTATGAATGTGAATGAATTAATTTTTGTTTCTGCTCATTTGCATGACCCATCCCTCGTGAAATTATTCAGACACATTAACTAACAGCAAACCCAAATATTCTGGCGTGTTAACCCACCATCATCTCACCGCACAATACATAAATATCATCTATAAACCTGCCACAAATCATGCTGCGGAGATGTCCTACACTGGAAAACACCATCGTCAGCAGTCACTTGGGGTCAGGTATGACTGTCCTCCTTCCAGGTCCTTGTGGGTCTTCGGACGGCCATAGAGGCCGATCCTGGAGCCGCATATTTTGGGGCAATGTGAGCAAGGGTGTGAAGAGGCGGTTGAGGATGTGGTTTGCGCCTTTCTGGTAACTGGCTCCTTTCCGAGTCTGCACTTGTTTTCAGCAGCACAGTGGAGGTCAGCACCCTCACAGACGGCCAGTCTCCAGGCCTCCCTGTTTTTTGCTGCTTGTGCTCAGGTGTTAAAATCAATGCCCGACCTTTTGACGCGGGCCTTGGCGTTATCTTTATATTACTTCTTTTGTCCTCTTGGGGCACGGAGTCCTGTCATAAGCTCAGAGTAAAGGACTTGGTTCGGTAGGCGAGAGTCAGACATGCGGCGGACATGGCAGCCTCTGTTAGGACGAAAACCGCTCTGGGATTCTGGCCGAATTTCCTCTGATATTGGGAGGAGCCTGTTGGCCAAGACCCTAGCCAGGGCTTTCACTGTGGTGGAAAGCAAGGGAATGCCATGGTAGTTTCCACACTCAGCTTGGTCCCCTTCCTTAAAAACAGAGACAATGGGCAGCAGGGCATGGATAAGTCTGAGGGGAGTATAGGTCCACATGCCTTCAGTACTTCTGCCAGTATTCTATCAGGACCAGCAGCCTTGTCTATTTTCATCTTCCTGATGGCATCCTGGACTTCTCTTAGACTAGGTGGTGCTGCCATGTCCTCCTCTTTCGGTTGTTGAGGGAGTTGTTGGAGGGCATCTATCTCAGGGCTAGAGTCCTGGTTTAAAATGTCCTGGTAGTGCTCTTTCCGCCTCTCTTTGATTGACTCTCTGTCTGTTAGCAGTGTGTAACTGCTAACAGAGCAAAGGGGGGTTAGACGGCGGTGGCTGGGACCATATTGCTTTAGTAGCGTCGAAGAAGCCTCTGGTATCCCCAGCATCTGCAAGGTGCTGGATTTCAAGGGCCTTCTTCGTCCACCACTGGTTCTTCAATTCCCTGACCCAGCTTTGGACAGCTGACTTTGCTCTTGCATGGGCAGCTCGTTTATTTTGGCAGATGATGTCATTCTGCCAGGTGGTGAAGTCTTGCCTCTTGAACCACCAAGAACCACCAAGTTTGGTTTGATAAGACCAAACTTGGTGGTTCTTCGTCTTATTTCCCAGAGTGGTTTTACAGATGCCAGTGATTGCAGTCCTGAGCATATCCCAGTGGCTTTCAATATCATCTGGACCCTGCTTGGGCATTGATGTACTGAGCATGGCCTGGAACTGTTGACCAGAGGAGGTATCAGTAAGTCTTTCGAGGTTGAGTTTCAGGCGGCTCTGCTTTTTCTGCACCCTTTTTTTCCGGTGAAATTGGATGGACAGGGTGGAGCGGATAACATCCATAGTGTTGTGAATGTGATGTTCATTACTGCCTCCCAACGGGTTCAGACCAGATGCCAGAAACTTAGAGAGGTTATAGGTCACTCAGTTAATCATACTAACAATAGGTCATAATGGCACATCCTGGTTATGTATCTTAGGTAACCCACACAGACTAGGTGTAGCGCCCCCTGGGTATAATCTGTGGTACAACATTCTGTCAATAACATTGTCCTGTTCTAACAGCTTCAGACAACCCATCACCTTTTTCCTGTAACCACTGCCTGGATCTGGTGTCAGGGGCTCATAAGTATTCGTGTCGCTAAGTGACGTCATAACGTTCTCGTGATAGTCTGTCTGGTTTAATACAACAGTGCATCTGCCTTTGTCCGCCAGAAGGATGAGGATGTTATTGTCTCTACTGAGAGTCGAGAGAGCTTTCCTGTCGTCTGTACTGATGTTGCTGAGGCCGGCTGAAACTTTCGTCCGCAGTTGCTCCGCTTCCAGGTACGTCATGTTGTTTTTGCGAATGGCTGATTCCACGGCTGTGAGCAGTTCCACTCGCAGGATTTACCGCAGTGTGGCAGCAGCAAAACTGAGTATGCATAAAGACAATCAGCCTGATGATTCAGTTTTATGCATGAAAATTAATTGAACTGGGCTTGTTTACAAGGCGGGATGTCAGAGCATGTTACCATGCTGATGATGCGCTTTTACGCATAGAACAAGGATTCTTTATACTTTAGGATTCTTTATACTTTAGGATTCTTTATACTTTAGGATTCTTTATACTTTAGGATTCTGTATACTTTAGGATTCTGTGTACTTTAGGATTCTTTATACTTTAGGATTCTGTATACTTTAGGATTCTTTATACTTTAGGATTCTTTATACTTTAGGATTCTGTATACTTTAGGATTCTTTATACTTTAGGATTCTGTATACTTTAGGATTCTTTATACTTTAGGATTCTGTATACTTTAGGATTCTTTATACTTTAGGATTCTGTATACTTTAGGATTCTGTATACTTTAGGATTCTGTATACTTTAGGATTCTTTATACTTTAGGATTCTTTATACTTTAGGATTCTTTATACTTTAGGATTCTGTATACTTTAGGATTCTTTATACTTTAGGATTCTTTATACTTTAGGATTCTGTATACTTTAGGATTCTTTATACTTTAGGATTCTGTATACTTTAGGATTCTTTATACTTTAGGATTCTTTATACTTTAGGATTCTGTATACTTTAGGATTCTTTATACTTTAGGATTCTGTATACTTTAGGATTCTGTATACTTTAGGATTCTTTATACTTTAGGATTCTGTATACTTTAGGATTCTGTATACTTTAGGCCCCGGGGCCCCGGGGCTTACATGTTGAGGTGCCTATGACCATTCTAGTGGGTCAGATGCATTATTAATGTTGTTAGCTGCAGCTGTGTTTACCCTGCTATGCTAACATCACACACTACCGAGACCAGTCTGCTATGTTTTTAATCTTTACATGGTTTTTATTTTTTTATTGATTTACTTATGTCAATTTGTCCCCCGTTTTCTCCCAATTGTATTTGGCCATTACCCCACTTTTCTGAGCCGTCCCGGTTGCTGCTCCACCCCCTCTGCCGAGCAGAGGAGGGCTGCAGACCACCACATGTCTCCTCTGATACATGTGGAGTCGCCAACCGCTTCTTTTCACCTGACAGTGAGGAGTTTCACCAGGGGGACGTAGTACTTGGGGGATCACGCTATTCCCCCCAGTTCCCCCTCCCCCCTGAACCGGTGCCTCGACCGACCAGAGGAGGCGCTAGTGCAGCGACCGGGACACATACCCACATCCCACCCGCAGACACGGCCACTTGTGTCTGTAGAGACGCCCGACCAAGCCGGAGGTACCACGGGGGTTCTAACTGATGATCCGCGTTCTGGCAGGCAACGGAATGGACCGCCCCGCCCAGTCACATGGTTTACATGCCCATTCACATGGTTTACACGCCCATTCACATGGTTTACATGCCCATTCACATGGTTTACATGCCCATTCACATGGTTTAGGTGCCCATTCACATGGTTTACATGCCCATTCACATGGTTTACATGCCCATTCACATGGTTTACACGCCCATTCACATGGTTTAGGTGCCCATTCACATGGTTTACATGCCCATTCACATGGTTTAGGTGCCCATTCACATGGTTTACATGACCATTCACATGGTTTACATGCCCATTCACGTGGTTTACATGCCCATTGACATGGTTTAGGTGCCCATTCACATGGTTTACATGCCCATTCACATGGTTTACATGCCCATTGACATGGTTTACATGCCCATTCACATGGTTTAGGTGCCCATTCACATGGTTTACATGGCTTTTAACCTGTAGATTCCAGCAAACTTGCTGAAATGGTCTAGGCTTTAGTTACTCTTTTAAGCCATCTTGAAGTGTGCCTGAATCCTGTTGGGACTGAAATGTGTACTTTTGGTTGACATGAATACCAACTTAAACACGTTGAACAGAATGCAATGTCAAAAAAGTATTCAACAAGTGAAAAAGCCAATTCAAGTGTATTATTCTCAAGTTCCCCTTTGACAGATCCAACAAAAGTAAAATAAAAATACACGTGTTTATTTGTAGTTTAAAGCGCAACAGTAGAAACGCTCTGACGCTAGCTTCTGTTCTCTGGGGGAACGGGGGGAACTAAGAGGTCGCCATCTTGGAATTGAAGCGTCATCCGACACGAGTCCTGTCCATCACCTATCTGACTGTTGGGATGGGATAAAAGGAAAGGACTAAACTGGAGGAACACATCCACTGGCACCCCTTCATGAAATCCATCCTCAGGAATTTCGGCATTCCTGACGGGAGTCACAGGAGTGTTCAGGGAGGAGGATCGGGGGGGGGGGCTCAACCGGTTCCTGTGTAAATCACTTTGTAATGTTTCTTTAGGAAGTTCACACGATTGGCAGTTTTTAGTGGGGGGACTTAGAAATACGGTCGAGTCCACACATGCGTCTGAGTTTGTCTTTTTCTCTCATCTCCTCCTTCAGGCTCCAACCAGAAGCCACACGTGTTTTGAGCCAGCACATCTTCACAGGCGGACCTCTTTCCCCACAGCACTAGTCGTTCTTATAGCAGACCTTAAATTATTCTGACCGCAGAGCACTTCGTGTGCACATGTGCACAAGAAAACACCATGAATCAAAGGAAGTGGGGGCGTCCCGTGCAGCGGGTGGGTTGAGCATTAACACCCGAGAGACGTGTGATGAAGGCAGGAATGCTCGGATGCCACATGAAGGATCTCATCTGGAAATATCCCCAATTCACTTCTGCAGTCGTAAAAACAGTTGTCACTGCTGCTTTTACCAGACGGCCTCCGGAGCCGTCAGACCAGAGGAAATCAGCTTGGCCTTCAAAAGAACATTGCTGTGAAATGTTCCTGAGAACCAACCAGCCCAGTAACCGCCATGATGTCAGAGGAGCCCAAACCCACGGACGCTCGAACCCACAAAGACACTTCTGTGTCCCAGTGTTTACAGACGCTAACTTTGCTTTAGAGTGGGGGTGGGTGTGTGTGTGGGTGGGTGTGTGTGAAGAACTTAAACCTTGCATGCATCGTCCTGTTTTTCCCATCAACAATGAGACCCCCACTTGATTTTAGATGTAAATACAGAAGCTAAAGGGTCTCTACGTGTTGACGGGGACCACCATCAAAACACAAGGACACACCAAAATAAACTAAAAATAGTTTGGACAGCTGAAAAATAAAGAACCGTGATTATAATACCGCAGACTGCCAATACTGCAGCGACAGACAGACAATGTCCCCAAATGTCGAATCAAAACAGCCCAACGTCAGGAATGTCGCACTTGGTTTGCACCCCAAAACTACCCATTGTCTCGAACTCGGGGGGAATCCGCTGCAACCAAGATGCGAACGCGGGTCTCCTGCACCACGGGCGACTGCACTAACCAGTCCACTAAAGGGTCCAACCCCCTTGCCAAGGGCTAGCGAGTCTAGTTATCCGTGGTCGTTACACCCTCCCCCTTCCCTTCCGGAAGCGCGACCCCACGCTTCAGCATACCACCTCCCTCACGCCTCTGGGCGCACGCGCTTCAAACGGCCTCACGGTCTCAGCATCCCACTTCTGACACCAATGTAGTGAATTCAGGGGGCAGCCGGGACGCGAACCCGGGTCTCATGCACCACGGGCGACTGCGCTAACCAGTCAACTAAAGGGTCCGACCCTTTAACAATGGGGACGATCTGATCTTTGCTAATGACCCAAGTACATTCTATGCTAGGTTTGATACATCCGAGTTCTCCACTGAACGTATTGTAACGTGCATGGATAAGAAGACACGCTGGCCGCTGGCTCGCGGGTCTGACCCTTTAGTCTAAAGGTTAGCGATGCCTCCTGCGGTGCGGGCGATACGGGTTCGCGTCCCGGCCGCGGCAGTTCCTGTGGTTGCGTTGTTCCCCGAATTCGCTACATTGGTGTCAGAAGTGGGATGGAGCGACCGTAAGGCCATCGGAAGCGTCTGAGGCATGAAGGAGCTGATATGCTTAAGCGCGGGGACGCGCTTCCCGAAGGAGGGGGGTAGTGTAACGTACATGGATAAGAAGACACAATGGCTCCCAGGTCTGACCCTTTAGTCGAGCGGTTAGTGATGCCTCCTGCGGTGCGGGCGATACGGGTTCGCTTCCCGGCCACGGCAGTTCCTGTGGTTGCGCTGTCCCCCGAATTCGCTACAATACTTTAGTTAGGTGACAACGTGACTGCGGCCGGCCCTTGGTCGTAACAGCTGAGGAGGTTTTTTTTTGAACCTTCAAAAAGATCAATCCAAGACAGGCAGCTGGTCCTGATGAGAGCAGGGGCAGAGTTCTGAAGGAGTGTAGGGAACAACTTGACCCTGTGTTTGGACCGCTTTTTCAAATGTCACCTGATACACACCATATCCCATGGGCATGAACAATCCACTCATAGTGCCCGTACTAAAAATGTCAAAACGGTCCGTTTTAAATGGCCAGTTGCTTTAACATAAAGCATAATGAAGAGCCTCGAGAGGATTGTCTTACGCCATGTCCTTAGGGGAGTGCGACATGACTTGACCCCTTGCACTTTGCATACAGAAATGGGAGTAGGACGGAGGTTGTTATTTTGTATAGCTATCCATCCACCCATCATCCAAACCGCTTATCCTTACTCGGGGTCGCGGGGATGCTGGAGCCTATCCCAGCAGTCATTGGGCCCCAGGCGGACCCCGGACAAGCCACCAGAATAATATTTTTTGTCATCTTAAGCGGCCCACACGATGCGCTCATGTTGTTTTTATGGATTTTTTGCCGGCGTGTCAGACCCCATATTATGATGGAGAGCAGTGGCGGCTGGTGCTATAAATTTTTTTTTGGGGGGGGGGGCGCAATTTACCTTGGCGCAGCAAACATGGCAGCTGCTTTAATGTCCACACAGTCACAGAGTTATTAAGAAGGACAATATAGCCAATAGATTTTATCAGGGTTTGTAGACGCTGGATGATTGACAGTCGAGTCGAGGCGTCGTGGTGGGTGCGAACATGATTGACAGCCACGAGAATTCTCCAATCACGTTAGATGAAAAAGCATTAAAACAATACCAATTCACTGCCAATAAAAGTGGGAGTGTCTGGGGCAGCACAGAACTGCGCCCCCTGGAAAATCTGAAGAAACCTCAGGTCAGCCACAAGTTTGAGGGCTCACATAAGGTATCGTTTGGCCAGCACCCCTCACCCAGGAAGTATATGTATTCAGACAGAAACCAACCCATTTGAACCAATACTTAATGCTGCCGACAGGCGCTCGCAGACTGACAACACTTTTATTTCATCATTAGTTGCATTATACAACTAAAGGGGGCGGCGCCCCAGCGCCCCGTACTGGCCAGCCACCACTGGCAGAGAGATTACTGCGGCTGGGAGTAAGAGTAATATCATCAGATGGTAGAGTCCTTTCTGACTGACCAATCACAGTGTGTCAGAGTAAATGGGGTAGTGTCTTCTCCTATTACTGCTAATACTGGGGCTGCACAAGGGAGCACTATTTCCCCAGTTTTACTTGCCCTCTATCCCAGCGGTGGCTAACCGTGTGCCATGGAGAGCCACGTTGTAAACTGTTTCCGGTAACGTTAGTTTATTTCTGCAAATGCCGAGTAAATATCTACTAATTTGATGTTAAGAAAAATGTATAAGTGCGTGGTGCACGTGGTTATTGAACTAAATGGAAATGTGTGTATGTTCATGCAGGTTGATACAGCTTCAGCACAGCTCATCACAGCTCAGTACTGCACGTGTACAGCACGTGTACAGCACGTGTACAGCCAGTGTCTGGTCCCACAGCCGTGGTCAGCATCTCCTCATTCGGCACGCTGGTGGTCAGCAAGCTGTGTGTACAGCTAGCCGTGTATCAGTCAGCCAAACGACCAGCTTATGTTAGCTCATGTACAGTTTGGAAACAGCTAATGTTAGCTTGTGTACAAGAAGAAATAAATTGTCAACGAACATTTGTGTCATCTCGTCATTTATGGGTGGCGTTCACAACGCCACTAAATCTCAACTATTGCGACAGATAGTAAATCTGTGTCAGTCCAAACGTTTGTAGTTCAAAGGTTTACAGTAACTGTCTCAATACAGTGCAGAAACTGTACTGTAACTCTGAGACGTGTTTCTGTACTGTAATTGTCTCAATACAGTGCAGAAACTACTGTAACTCTGAGACGTGTTTCTGTACTGTAACTGTCGCAATACAGTGCAGAAACTGTACTGTAACTGTCTCAGACGTGTTTCTGTACTGTAACTGTCTCAATACAGTGCAGAAACTGTACTGTAATTCTGAGACGTGTTTCTGTACTGTAACCGTCTCAATACAGTGCAGAAACTGTACTGTAACCGTCTCCATACAGTGCAGAAACTGTACTGTAACCGTCTCAATACAGTGCAGAAACTGTACTGTAACTGTCTCAGACGTGTTTCTGTACTGTAACTGTCTCAATACAGTGCAGAAACTGTACTGTAACTGTCTCAGACGTGTTTCTGTACTGTAACTGTCTCAATACAGTGCAGAAACTGTACTGTAATTCTGAGACGTGTTTCTGTACTGTAACCGTCTCAATACAGTGCAGAAACTGTACTGTAACCGTCTCAATACAGTGCAGAAACTGTACTGTAACTGTCTCAGACGTGTTTCTGTACTGTAACTGTCTCAATACAGTGCAGAAACTGTACTGTAATTCTGAGACGTGTTTCTGTACTGTAACCGTCTCAATACAGTGCAGAAACTGTACTGTAACTCTGAGACGTGTTTCTGTACTGTAACTGTCTCCATACAGTGCAGAAATTGTACTGTAACTGTCTCAGAGACGTGTTTCTGTACTGTAACTGTCTCAATACAGTGCAGAAACTGTACTGCAACTGTCTCAGAGACGTGTTCCTGTACTGTAACTGTCTCAATACAGTGCAGAAACTGTACTGTAACTGTCTCCGAGACGTGTTTCTGTACTGTAACTGTCTCAATACAGTGCAGAAACTGTACTGTAACTGTCTCAGAGACGTGTTTCTGTACTGTAACTGTCTCAATACAGTGCAGAAACTGTACTGTAACTCTGAGACGTGTTTCTGTACTGTAACTGTCTCCATACAGTGCAGAAACTGTACTGTAACTGTCTCAGACGTGTTTCTGTACTGTAACTGTCTCAATACAGTGCAGAAACTGTACTGTAACTGTCTCAGAGACGTGTTTCTGTACTGTAACTGTCTCAATACAGTGCAGAAACTGTACTGTAACTGTCTCAGACGTGTTTCTGTACTGTAACTGTCTCAATACAGTGCAGAAACTGTACTGTAACTGTCTCAGACGTGTTTCTGTACTTTAACTGTCTCAATACAGTGCAGAAACTATACTGTAATTCTGAGACGTGTTTCTGTACTGTAAGTGTCTCAATACAGTGCAGAAACTGTACTGTAACTGTCTCAGAGATGTGTTTCTGTACTGTAAGTGTCTCAGAGACGTGTTTCACATAGATGTTTATTTTCTGTTTCTGTAATAAATTCATGGTCAGACGATTAACAATGTAATAAATAAGTGGTTAAAAGGGATAACGTTGATCAAATGTATCTGAATATGTACCACGTTAAATTATCGTTTAGTTAAAGAATGTAGTGCCCTTTATGCAAGGTGTGGTGGGGAGTGCTTCATTGGTAGGTTGAGTGGTTGTGAGTGCAGCTCCAGGCCTGACTCCTCCCTCAGCCAATCTCCTCATCGGGGCCAGGTTATCTAAGCCACCTGTGACCACCTGTGCAATCCTTTTTTTGCCTTCTCTCTTCCTCGTTGTCGCATGTGTCTGGTGGTTGGTGCTGCAGTTCCTGAACTTCTAGTGTGGAACCTCTAGTCTTTGCTGCCACTGTTGTGCTGGTTATCAGGAGTATTTCCTGGTGTCAAGGTTCCCTGCTGGAGGTGGCTCTGCTGCTGCTTTGCCTTAGTTTCTTTTGATTACTAACTGGGTTGACCCTTCTCTAGTTTGGGTTTTTGTTTTTGACCTATTTGACCTATTTTGTTAGTTATTCCCCTCAGCGGTCTGAGTGTCATCTTGTGGGAGGCCAGACACTTGTGGTGAGGTCCCTGCATGTGTGTGTGTGTGTGTGTGCGTGAGTAGGAGCACCGGGACACGTGTGGCGAGTTCACCAGTTTGCTGTGAGGTTTGCTGTGCTGCACGGAAGGTGAGTATTGGTAGCACCCCTGGGCCCTCCTCAGTTAGTCTGCCTTCCACAGTTGGCCTCAGCCTAGCCTTCTAGTTTGGTTACCATTATTTCTGTAGGTTGGGCATTTTTTGGTATTTTAGTGTTTTTTTTAATTTTCTTAATTGTATTAAAAGATCATTTTTACAAACTATTTGTAATAAAGATTCAATGGCTTCATGTTGGTTTTAATCATTTTTTTCTTGATTTCCTCAGCAGCTCCAGTTCCGGTCCTTTCTTGTTTTGATTAATTAAACAAAGTATTTATATTTTTGAACCACGTCTCTGTCCTTCTTCAGTAGCGAATCTGTTCGCCTGGCTAAGCTTCAAGTCCTTAACTCTGGCTTTAAAGAGAAATGGTATTTCCTGGGGTGCAATTCCCCAGGTGGCGCTGTTGGCCCTTTTCTTCGTCTTAGCCCTCCGCCACACAAGGTTTATTTGAAGTTGGAGTGTAACGGGTCACATGACCAGAGTTTAGTTTTTTTATTATGAAAAAAAACCTGCATAACACGCATCTTGCTCTTCTTTACATATCTGCTTAATCACTAGAACAAGAAGGAAACACAAGATACAAGACATCCAACTGAAGTTCAAGACTCAGACCGACAAGACAGAGAATAGTGAGGGGAACTGTAGGCTCTAGCGTGTTGTCCAGCCTACAGACCCCCTCCATAATATTCTAATCTAATCTCATATCATCCATCCATCCATCATGGGACCTGCTTATCCTGCTGTCAGGGTTGCGGGGGGATGCTAGAGACCCTCCCAGCAGTCACTGCGCGGCAGGCGGGAGGACACCCTGGACCGGAGCAAGGCGGGTCGCGCTCCACACAAGGCACAACGTCATGACGGTTTTCCAAACACCAGCAGGACACCTTCCATGGCACCTTCCATGGCAAGACCGATCGTTTAGTCTGTTGGTTCTCAACCGTTCTGGGGTCCTGGACCCCCTGCGTATTTTTGATCTACCCTGAGGACCCCTCCACCTGATCTTGGGGGAGGGGGGTTGCGATTTGATAGAAACAGTAGAAACTGCATTTTAAATGGCATTATAGCATTTATTCACTCTTTGGGGCAAAAATAAGAGCTTTCAGTTGTAACTTAGATATATGTAACAAAACAGAATTCTTATGCAGTAACTTTCAGATATATGTAACAAAACAGAATATGTATTCAGTAACTTTCAGATATATGTAACAAAACAGAATATGTATTCAGTAACTGTCAGATATATGTAACAACAGAATTTTTATGCAGTAACTTTTAACAATGCAAACGGGAGCGAGATCTCTTATTAAAATACAATAAATGACACTTGTGAAACAGATGTAATTAGAGAAAAAAGTCCTGTTACCCTTTATAGTTTAGGTAGATAAAGGTCTCGGTCACATTTGAGTAAAATAATCCTATTTCTATAAATGTCATAGGATCTTTTTTTTAAAGATATTTTATTTTCACGGACCCCTTGCAATTACACCACGGACCACTAGGGGGTCCGCGGACCCCCGGTTGAGAAACACTGCGTTTAGACTGTTGGTTATTTTCGAAGGAGGTAATAGTTCTCTGGTCCAAAAGAAACAAGGTCAGCAAACTGGTGAACAATCACCGTTTCCCAAAGGCCGGCGTGACGTCATCAAAGGTCTTGCGTCGTCCGCAGCGATGCGCAACACAGATATATTCCGCGTACTATCGGGAGCGCCACAGAAACCGGAAATACTCACACGCGACACGAGGGTAACGACGGACCTCGTCACGCAGCCGCGCCTCAAAGTCGGCGTCCATGTTTGTTGACCGGCGCATGCGCAGTCGCGCCCTTTCCTTTTTGTAATGTATAGTAGCTGGCTTAACTTAAGAGCAGGTGAGAAGGGGTAGGAAGAAAGAAGTGTATTCTTCCCCCTCCTCCTTTTCGAATATGTACCCAATAATCTGGTGTAGGTGGAGATTTGGTAGGTGGAGATTTGGTCGCTGGGTTTGATGTGTGGATGTGTTGCTCTCTTCACATTACTGGCAGGGGATCGTCTGTATGTTATGTCCTGTGTGCACATGTTCGACACCATTCATTCATTCATCCATGTGCTTCTCCTTTACTGAGATGGGTTTATCTTTACTGTTCCCTCCATGCACATCATGTCTGTCTGTCTGTCTGTCTGTCTGTCTGTCTACCCGTCTTCCTGACTGTGTCCGTCACTGCTTATTAGCAGCTGAACCTTGACCAGCCTGTGTCCGAGAAGAGGATGCTTCTTGTGCGTTAGGGTAATCAACGATTAATCCAAAGTGGAAAAGCGGTTCATCAAATCTAAATTAAGTACACACAGCAGAAAATAACCGAGTCCCCGTGTCTTGTTATTTTATGGAGTCACCTCTGGCAGCCGTCTCTGCCCCGAGTCCATCTGGATGAGGTTCTCTCCCACTTTGCACATCTGGACGCTTACGGTTCCTCATTCCTCTTTAAAAGCCGCCTGGATGAGGACCAAGACGGATGGAGCAATTTTCAAATCCTGTCTCTAATTCTCGACTGGATAGAGGCCTGGGTTACTGGGTCATTCGGGGACGCTGACCTTGTTGTTTTCAGGTCGTGTTGTGTTTGTGTTCATCATCCTGCTACATGTCCAATCTCCTCTGACGTCTCCGGTCGCTTATCCTCGAGGATTTCCTGCAGTCGTCTTCTCTCCTTGGCGAAAGCAGGAAAAAGACTAACATATGAACCCTCAATATGGCCTGAAGCGTTTCTTGTATTCCCTAATGCCCCTAGTTAGTATTCCAGTACCCTTCTACTGTACTACTTTATTCTGTTCTAGCATACTGCATTAGTATAGACATCAAACAACACAGACATAAATAAAACGTGATCTTTGTGTTGGACTACTGACCAAGAGGTGGAAGAAGAAGAAGCAACAGCTTTGTTAATCCACATGGGGCAGCTCATCCTCAACATTTAACCCATCCTAGCTGTGTAGCTAGAGGTAGCGGGCAGTGCCTGGGGACCAACTCCCGTTCTTCTTTCCTCTTGCCTTGCTCAGGGGCACAGACAGGAGCATTACCCCCAACACACGTCTCTGATGGTGGGAGGAAACACGAGCACCTAGAGGCAGTGTTGTAGTACTCGAGTCCAGGACTCGGACTCGAGTCCGACTCGAGTCCTGATTTTCATGACTCGTGACTCGACTTGGACTTGAGCACTGATGACTCGGACTTGGACTTGGACTCGAACACTGGGGACTCGAGACTCGACTTGGACTCGAGGTTTAGTGACTCGACTACAACACTGCCCAGAGGTAACCCGCACGGACGCGGGGAGAACATGCAAACTCCACCCAGAAAGGACCTGGGATGGCCTGTGGGGAAAACTAGCGGTACGAGCCTGTTCCACGCATCGCGAACTCATCCAACTTAGCAGTGTTTCCCCAGCCGGAGGGAGATGAACATGCTAAAAGGAGAGGACAGAGCCAGCAAAGACCACTCAAAACCACTCAGCTCTATGGCTTGTGATCAGGCAAAGTGACGTCACCTGTGCCATTAAATACCAAAGGACTGGATTATGCAAGAGCCCGTTAGAACTGTATATCTGACCCAAATCTGTTAGTTGGAGCAAAGACATGCAGGTCAGGGGAATCGGCCATGCTAAATTGTCCCTAGGTGTTAACGTGTGTGTGTGTGTGGGGGGGGGGGGCTGTGATGGCCTGGCGGCCTGTCCAGGGTGTCTCCCCGCCTGTCGCCCAGTGACTGCTGGGATAGGCTCCAGCATCCCCGCGATCCTGAGAGCAGGATAAGCAGGTTGGATATTGGATAGGATTGGATTGGACTGGACTGGACTGGACTGGACTGGACTGGACTGGACTTGCCCTTTCCAAAAAGAAAAGGTTTGCTATGTGTTGGCCGAGCGAGCTAGAGTGAATAAAGAGAGGGGGCAGCATTGGTCGAGCGACCTAGAGAGTGAATAAAGAGAGGGAGCAGCGTTGGTCGAGCGAGCTAGAGAGTGAATAAAGAGAGGGAGCAGCATTGGTCGAGCGAGCTAGAGAGTGAATAAAGAGAGGGAGCAGCGTTGATCGAGCGAGCTAGAGAGTGAATAAAGAGAGGGAGCAGCATTGGTCGAGCGAGTTAGAGAGTGATAAAGAGAGGGAGCAGCATTGGTCGAGCGAGCTAGAGAGTGAATAAAGAGAGGGAGCAGCATTGGTCGAGCGAGCTAGAGAGTGAATAAAGAGAGGGAGCAGCATTGGTCGAGCGAGTTAGAGAGTGAATAAAGAGAGGGAGCGGCGTTGGTCAAGCGAGCTAGAGAGTGAATAAAGAGAGGGAGCGGCGTTGATCGAGCGAGCTAGAGAGTGAATAAAGAGAGGGAGCAGCATTGGTCGAGCGAGCTAGAGAGTGAATAAAGAGAGGGAGCAGTGCTGGTCGAGCGAGCTAGAGAGTGAACAAAGAGAGGGAGCGGCATTGGTCGAGCGAGTTAGAGAGTGAATAAAGAGAGGGAGCGGCATTGGTCGAGCGAGCTAGAGAGTGAATAAAGAGAGGGAGCAGCATTGGTCGAGCGAGTTAGAGAGTGATAAAGAGAGGGAGCGGCGTTGGTCAAGCGAGCTAGAGAGTGAATAAAGAGAGGGAGCGGCGTTGATCGAGCGAGCTAGAGAGTGAATAAAGAGAGGGAGCAGCATTGGTCGAGCGAGCTAGAGAGTGAATAAAGAGAGGGAGCAGCATTGGTCGAGCGAGCTAGAGAGTGAATAAAGAGAGGGAGCAGCGTTGATCGAGCGAGCTAGAGAGTGAATAAAGAGAGGGAGCAGCATTGGTCGAGCAAGCTAGAGAGTGAATAAAGAGAGGGAGCAGCGTTGGTCGAGCGAGCTAGAGAGTGAATAAAGAGAGGGAGCAGCGTTGATCGAGCGAGCTAGAGAGTGAATAAAGAGAGGGAGCAGCGTTGATCGAGCGAGCTAGAGAGTGAATAAAGAGAGGGAGCAGCGTTGATCGAGCGAGCTAGAGAGTGAATAAAGAGAGGGGGCAGCATTGGTCGGGCGAGCTAGAGAGTGAATAAAGAGAGGGAGCAGCGTTGGTCGAGCGAGCTAGAGAGTGAATAAAGAGAGGGAGCAGCGTTGGTCGAGCGAGCTAGAGAGTGAATAAAGAGAGGGAGCAGCGTTGGTCGAGCGAGCTGGAGTGTGAATAAAGAGAGGGAGCAGCGTTGGTCGAGCGAGCTAGAGAGTGAATAAAGAGAGGGAGCAGCGTTGGTCGAGCGAGCTGGAGTGTGAATAAAGAGAGGGAGTGGCGTTGGTCGAGCGAGCTAGAGAGTGAATAAAGAGAGGGAGCGGCCAGAAATGAAAGCCACGTCTGACATCGTGTTCTTACAGTGAGTGTGTTGTCTGCATGTAACCACCCTATCGTACAGGAGCAGGGGGCAGCTGCAGCGCTCGGGGACCGGGGACTCCGGTTCTTCTTTCCATTGCCTTGCTCAGGGGCACAGCCAGGAGTATTTCTAACACGCATGTCTTTCTGATGGTGGGAGGAAACCCACGCAGACACGGGGAGAACATGCAAACTCCACACAGAAAGCACCTGGGACGGCCTGGGGTTCGAACCCAGGACCCTCTTGCTGTGAGGCAACAGTGCTGACCACTGGGCCACCGTGCCCGTGGTCATACAGTCATAACTGTGCACAAAACAGGTTTAGGCCGCTCGGTCCTGTAGTATGGCAAAACTAGCCTACGTAGTACGTCAGCCTTTCTGTGCCCACCCTCCCATGGTGCTACATGCGTGTGCTGTGGAAGCTGTAAGCCTCTAGCTAAGTGCAGCGGTGCATGGGTCTTTCCCGGGGGGGGGGGTGACGGGACCAATCCCAGCCTCGTTCCACACGACTGGAAGCTTGCCTTCCTCCCACATCTTATAGTACAGCTTCAGCGGCCTTCCTGACGCAAAATCACCTCTTAATCTAGACAACTTCATAGAACTCCCGTCATCTTTTCCAGGGGCGGTCGTTTTACACTTACCTGGCGCCCTTCCCACGTCATGAATGAAAAAAGTGCGGGGGGGGCAGTCTTATCCAGAAGGGGGCCGGCGGTGTGGGTGCAGGTCTTTGTTCCAGCCAAGCAGTTGCACACCTGTGTCTCCTAATCAAGTTGCTCAGCAAAGACCCTGCTGGCTGATTGGTGGGCTCAGGTGTGCAACTGCTTGGTCGGAACAAAAACCTGCACCCACACCGGCGGCCCCCTTCTGGATAAGACTGCCCCCCCTTCTGGATAAGACTTGCTAAGGTGTCCACCTAACATTTGCTGCCTCTTGATCTGACCTTCTTCTGTCCAGCTCTTCCTTTGGCATCTTAACTGCACATCAGTCATCTGCCCTCTGTGGGCGATGCTGAGCCATTGCAGGCACCGTAGTTATAGAGCGTAATCCTGCGCATGCGCACTGTCAAGCGAGTACGTCCGTCTGCCGTGTGGCTTGACGCTGCGTTGCGTCCTCCACGTCACGGTCAGTAAAGCCAGTTTGCAGTAATAACAGCTGAGCAGTTCGGGTAGCGTGGCGGTCTATTCCGTTGCCTACCAACACGGGGCTCGCCGGTTCGAATCCCCGTGTTACCTCCGGCTTGGTCGGGCGTCCCTACAGACACAATTGGCCGTGTCTGTAGGGTGGGATGTGGGTATGTGTCCTGGTCGCCGCACTAGCGCCTCCTCTGGCCTGGTTGCGAAAATGCACTTATGATCCTAATTTTTTTTTTTGGAGGTGGTAGGTATTGTTCCAGAGAGGACCAGAAAGATAGCAGAAAATTCAAACATAATTATGCATAATTATGCATGATTATGCAAAATATGCATTTTCTAAAAATGGCTAAAAACCACTTTTCTCGGCATTTCAGATGATTCTGAGCATTTGGGGGGAGGGCGTTGGAGTGGAGTGGGGGGGTTTAGGGGCAGGGGGAAGGCGGTTAGCTGGCAGGATGAAGAGGAGGGAGATTTAGACGGGTGGAGAACCAAACCGCTACATTGTAGCGGGGTTCTTCTAGTAGAACATATTATTAAACTGAGAGCAGAGACTCGCTCTCTCTCTCTCTCTCTCTCTCGCTCTCACTCTCGCTCTCTCTCTCTCGCTCTCTCTCTCCCTCCCCAGGGTCAACTTGTCTTATTTATTAACCTCTCATTAAAAACACCTTTAACTCTGCAGTGTGGACGGTGTGGACACCCTTCCACAGCAGCCAGACCCGATTATGATTTTCTGTATTATCATGAAATGTCTGCTATTTCCTTCCACAAACCATGAGACTTACACTTGGATACGGACTTGAAGTTGCTGAGCTGGAATCCTGTGTGTGTGTGTGTGTGTGTGTGGCTGAGATTCAAATTTAAAATAGACCCAGTCCTCTATGAACGTGGGCCTCTGCTAGTCATTATCCGGTCTTCACCACAGCAAAGGGTACCAAGGACCAACACGAGCCACAGTTTGCTAAACTTAACATTTTAGGACAGGTTTCCTCCGGGGGCTCCGGTTTCCTCCCGCAGCCCAAAGACATGTAGGTCAGGTGACTCGGCCGCCGGCCTGTGATGGCCTGGCGGCCTGTCCAGGGTGTCTCCCCGCCTGCCGCCCAGTGGCTGCTGGGATAGGCTGCAGCATCCCCGCCACCCTGAGAGCAGGATAAGCGGTTTGGATGATGGATGGTTGGATACACTTTGTCATTTGTCCATACACACAATGAGTGTGTCCTCTGCATGTAACCATCCTACCCTATAGGAGCGGTGAGCAGCTGCAGCAACCGGGGACCAACTCCACTTCTTTCCATTGCCTTGCTCAGGGGCACAGGCAGGAGTATGCAAAGTCCACACAGAAAGGACCTGGGACGGCCTGGGGTTTGAACCCAGGACCTTCTTGCTGTGAGGCGGCAGCGCTAACCGCTGGACCACTGTGCCATCCGAGATGCTGGGTCGTCTCCACCACAAATGAAAGGTAAGCTTCTCACAAGTCCTCCAACCCATACGACCACATAGGTGGTTTGTTCCTACCCTGCAGCGCTGCTAGTTATGGAGTCCTCGTTTGAGGACGTTGGGACTTCATTATTTATTATTGTTCATGCAAAGCGAAGAAACCAACAGTTTCCAAGAGTATCAATGGTTCTTGAACTCCCCCATCGCTTGGCTAGTTGCATTTTGATTGGTAACGAAGGTCAAAGGTCACATGATGACGAGGCACCCGAGACACCAGATTGTCGTTATTTACACGGCCGCTAGAGGTCGCTTAACTTTATATGTCGTAATAAGCTGCTCGTACAAACGACCTACGGGGTCGTTTTTCAGTGGACAGTCTCGATTTTCAGGTACAGGATTGATCAGTTTGACCAACAGATAAATAAGTAAAACTGCAGGAAATGGCCGTGACTTTGTCCTCATCCTACTAAATAATCCATTCTTGTGTCTATTCGGAGCCTCTTTCACGTGTTCAGTGTTTCCAGGTCTGTAACACACACAGGTGGCACAGCGAAAACTGGAACTGAATGGCTTGGCAGGACATGAGAGAGGGATCAGATGAGTCCCGTACGGTTCTTCAGTCGCTTCTTATTCCAACCTGCCAGAATGCACGAATGCTGCTTATCCTGTCACACGTCACACGCGGCTTAAACCTAGGCCTAGGCCACGCTACTCAAGCCTAGGACTAGGCCACGCTACTCAAGCCTAGGCCTAGGCCACGCTACTCAAGCCTAGGCCTAGGCCACGCTACTCAAGCCTAGGCCTAGGCCACGCTACTCAAGCCTAGGACTTTCCCAGGAAAAATGACAGGGTGCATGGTGTTTTCATCTTCATCATAGCAGCCAGATGAGGAAGAAGAAGGCAGGTAGTGGTGAGTGTGAAGAAGAAGTGAAGGTGTTGTGTGTAACCAGCAGATATGACAGAACACGCTGGTAGAAGTACTTTACCAACGGATAGTACTACATCAATAAGTACAACTCTGTAAAACCCTGTGACGAGCGGATGAAAGAGTCATTCAGGGGAACCTTGTCAAGGACAACATGCGAAGTTATACTTTCCCTGCGGTGATGCCGACCAGTTGTTCCTGCGTCTTCACATCATATATACCAGGTTCCTCTTACCCACTGATGTGCTTTGTGAGAACTGTTTTAGGACCTTTTAGAACGATCTATTATCATCATCCTCATCCTCCTCATCATAATCATCATCATCATCATCGTGCTTTGTAAGGAAAGTTCTATCATCATCCTCATCATCACCATCATCGTGCTTTGTAAGGAAAGTTCTATCATCATCATCATCACCATCATCACCATCATCGTGCTTTGTAAGGAAAGTTCTATCATCATAATCATCATCATCATCATCATCGTGTTTTGTAAGGAAAATTCTATCATCATCATCCTCATCATCATCGTGCTTTGTAAGGAAAGTTCTATCATCATCATCATCATCATCATCGTGTTTTGTAAGGAAAATTCTATCATCATCATCACCATCATCATCATCATCATCATCGTGCTTTGTAAGGAAAATTCTATCATCATCATCACCATCATCATCATCGTGCTTTGTAAGGAAATTTCTATCATCATCTTCATCATCATCATCATCATCGTGCTTTGTAAGGAAAGTTCTGTCATCGTCATCTTCATCATCATCATCATCATCGTGCTTTGTAAGGAAAGTTCTATCATTATGATCATCAGCATCATCGTGCTTTGTAAGGAAAGTTCTATCATCATCATCATCATCATCGAAGGAAAGTTCTATCATCATCATCATCATCGTGTTTTGTAAGGAAAGTTCTATCATCCTCATCATCCTCATCATCACCATCATCGTGCTTTGTAAGGAAAATTCTATCATCATCATCCTCATCATCATCGTGCTTTGTAAGGAAAGTTCTATCATCATCATCACCATCATCGTGTTTTGTAAGGAAAGTTCTATCATCGTCATCTTCATCATCATCATCATCATCACCATCATCGTGCTTTGTAAGGAAAGTTCTATCATTATCATCATCCTCATCATCATCGTGCTTTGTAAGGAAAGTTCTATCATCATCATCATCCTCATCATCATCGTGCTTTGTAAGGAAAGTTCTATCATCATCATCCTCATCATCATCGTGCTTTGTAAGGAAAGTTCTATCATCCTCATCATCATCATCATCGTGCTTTGTAAGGAAAGTTCTATCACCATCATCATCATCATCATCGTGCTTTGTAAGGAAAGTTCTATCATCATCATCATCATCATCGTGCTTTGTAAGGAAAGTTCTATCATCCTCATCATCATCATCATCGTGCTTTGTAAGGAAAGTTCTATCATCATCATCATCATCATCATCGTGCTTTGTAAGGAAAGTTCTATCATCATCATCATCATCATCATCGTGCTTTGTAAGAAAAGTTCTATCATCATCATCATCATCATCATCATCATCATCGTGCTTTGTAAGGAAAGTTCTATCATCATCATCATCATCATCGTGCTTTGTAAGGAAAGTTCTATCATCATCATCATCATCATCATCGTGCTTTGTAAGGAAAGTTCTATCATCCTCATCATCATCATCATCGTGCTTTGTAAGGAAAGTTCTATCATCATCATCATCATCATCATCGTGCTTTGTAAGAAAAGTTCTATCATCATCCTCATCATCCTCATCATCACCATCATCGTGCTTTGTAAGGACAGGTCTATCATCATCATCATCATCATCATCGTGCTTTGTAAGGAAAGTTCTATCATCATCATCATCATCATCATCGTGCTTTGTAAGGAAAGTTCTATCATCATCATCATCATCATCATCGTGCTTTGTAAGGAAAGTTCTATCATCCTCATCATCATCATCATCGTGCTTTGTAAGGAAAGTTCTATCATCATCATCATCATCATCATCGTGCTTTGTAAGGAAAGTTCTATCATCATCATCATCATCATCGTGCTTTGTAAGGAAAGTTCTATCATCATCCTCATCATCCTCATCATCACCATCATCGTGCTTTGTAAGGAAAGTTCTATCATCATCATCATCATCATCGTGTTTTGTAAAGAAAGTTCTATCATCGTCATCTTCATCATCATCATCATCATCACCATCATCGTGCTTTGTAAGGACAGTTCTATCCTCCTCATCCTCATCATCATCAAGGTTACATCCTAATTTACTCTTTGCTATCCCTGTTTTTAGGCTGCAGTTGTACTGACTTTATCCGTTGTTTCGTTTCTCCATTCTGTCATTTTTAATCTTTTGCACGTCCACTCTCCTTACTACCCTTGTTCAGAAGGGGCCTTCATGGACAGACGTTATGATGCTGCTCATTATGAACGGGCGTGTCTGTGGGCCAGAGGACGGTGTGAACATGTGAGGGAGCAGCCTGGACGACGGGTTTCTCTGCACACGAGGTCTCCGGTTTCAGCTGAAACGCTGCTTTGATTGGACTTTAGTTCCGCGCCCAGGAGCCACCGCCACGTGCGGACACGCACCCACCCGCCCACACGGTCACATGACTTCACAGCTGCTGTGCGCTCCAGCATGTGAGGTCATGTTCCACAGATGTGGAAAAACCGACTCATGAGAATACAGGGCACAGAGACGGAGCCTTGCGATGTATGAACAGACTCACCTCATAAAACACAAACTTATCTAAAAGCTAACATACAACCTACACCTCAAACCACCACACACGCACACGCACACGCACGCACACGCACACACACACACACGCACACACACACAGTGTGTGGGAGGCACGGTGGCCCAGTGATTAGCGCTGTCGCCTCACAGCAAGACGGTCCTGGGTTCGAACCCCGGAGTTGTCCATCCTTGGGGGTCGTCCCAGGTCGTCCTCTGTGTGGAGTTTGCATGTTCTCCCCGTGTCTGCGGTGGGTTTTCTCCGGGTGCTCCGGTGGGAATCCGGATGTGGGTGTGTGTCCTGGTCGCTGCAGTAGCGCCTCTCCCGGTCGGTCGTTCGGGGCGCCTGTTCAGGGGGGAGGGGGAACTGGGGGGAATAACGTGATCCTCCCACGTGCTATGTCCCCCTGGCGAAACTCCTCACTGTCAGGTGAAAAGAAGCAGCTGGCGACTCCACATATATCAGAGGAGGCATGTGACAGTCTGCAGCCCTCCCCGGATCGGCAGAGGGGGCGGAGCATCGACCGGCACAGCTTGGAAGAGTGGGGTAATTGGCCGGATACAATTGGGGGGGATGTAGCTGGGGGCAAGACCAGGCAGTACTTTAAATTTAATCAATAAGATCTTATAGCTTATTCTGAATTTTAGGGGACGCCAGTGGAGGGATGCAAGAATGTGGGTAATATGGGACCTATGGCTGGTTCTAGTTAGTAGTCTAGCAGCTGCATTCTGGACCAACTGAAGATGATTTAAAGTAGCTGGGTTGAGGCCAGAGTAGAGGGACTTACAGTAATCTAGATGGGAGAAAGTGAAAGTGTGAATTAATATTTCAACAAAATATTCCTGATTTTTGCAATATTTCTTAGCTGAAGGAAACAGGATTGGCCGAGCTTAGCAACATGGTGATCAAGAGACATTCTGGTCAAAGATGATACCAAGATTTTTGGCGGTATGTTTGATGTTTGAATGAAGTGGACCAACAAACTGATCAACTGCAGCGGCAAAGTTCTCGGGACCAATTAAGAGAACTTCAGTTTTACCGAGGTTAAGATGGAGGAAATTAGGGACATCCAGTCTTTGGTGGAGCTAAGCAATCATGGAGGGAGGACAGCTGATTCAGGTTATTGGGTTTGGCAGAGAACTAAATCGGTGTATCATCAGCATAACAGTGGTACGACGTGTCTTGAAGGTAAGTAAACAAATGACCCAGAGGAAGCATGTACAAAGAAAAGAGGATTGGCCCAAGAATAGACCCCTGAGGGACTCCACACAGTAGGGGAGCTGATGAGGATACAAGATTGTTAATGCACGCATTGAAATATCTGTAAGTCAGATAAGAACGAAACCAATATAAGGCTGTACAAGACATTTATTCAACGATTTTGGATAAAAAAGAAAGTTTGAAAATCGGTCTGTTATTCTCTACCCTTGCCGGAGCAAGAGAGGGTTTTGTTTTGTTTTTGGGGGTTTTTTTGCGGAGAGGCTGAACACAGGCAATTTTAAAATAGTCAGGTATGGACCCGGATGTGAGTAAGCAGTTGATGATAGAGAGCAGCTGGACCTAAGCCAGGAAGGATGGATTTTAAAAATGTTGTCGGAACTATATCACAGGGACTGGAGGGGGGCCACAGTATTTACAAGGAACTGTAGAGAAAGGGAAGCAAATTCCAGCATTAGGATTGGACGGCTGAAAGGAGCGGGCGGGGGGGCACAGGGGGGGTAAAACTGGACCTTAGACCATCGACCTTGTCAAGAAAGGAAGACCAGAAATTTTCACAGCCATTAGCAGAACAGGTGGAAGTGGGAGGAAGAGAGGGATTCACAAGCTGATCGATAGTACTAAACAGAAACCCAGGGTTATGTTTATTACTCTCAATGACGTCAGAGAAGCAAACAGCTCGCGACTCTTTAATAACTCCTTCGTATGGAGTTGATGAACTTCAAGAGTAGACTTTTTTTTCCATCTGCATTCAGCCTTCCCATATTCCCTTCTTTTCTGACTGACGTTTTCATTGATCCAAGGGGTTGTGTTAATAATAACTGGGACAGCCCTGGAAGTATATGGAGCCGAAAACTCAAGGGCAGATGTACACAAATCGTTAAACCAACTAACTTGGTTATTAATTTTGGTGAAGTGAGGGGGGCAGCTGGCCAACTGGAAAAGCAACTAGAAGACATGGCTGCTGACTGCTTATTAAAGATGCGAGAGTGACTTATACGTTTCTGGGGTAGTGTAGTAGGTGGTAAAGAAGCATCAAATATAACACATTTATGGCCAGAGACAAAATCAATCTTATTAAGAGACAAGTTCAGGGTGAAAACTAAATCAAGGGTGTGCCCACGGTTATGTGTGGGGCCAGTCACATGCTGCCAAGGTTAAAAGATTTAGAAATTTAAAAAAACTATGACAAAAGAGTTAAAAGGATTATCAATATGGGTGATTAAATCACCAACTATAATGGCCCTTAGCAAATTTAAGAACAAGAGAGTCCCATACCTCGGAGAATTCCCTGGGGAAACCTGGAGATGAACCGGGGGGTTGATAAATGGTTACACAGCAAGTTGGGTTGCCACACACCTTCTTAAAAGTTAAGATTTCAAAACCATTAAAAGAAGCGGAAGTAAAAGGAACACACGTGTAATGATTCTTAAAAGCAGCTACGTATACCCCCACCACGACCCGTTCACCTGGGTGCATTCAGGCGATTAGAGCTGGCTGGGCAGAGCTCCACCAGAGGGCGCACTCCCCGGGTTTAAGCCAGGTCTCCGTAAGAAACAGAAAGTCGAGGTTGAGGGAAGTAATTAAATCACTGAGAATGAAAGATTCATTTGACATGGACTGGGCGTTTAGAAGAGTAAAGACAACTGGAATAAGGGCTCAGCTGGACTGGAGTCACTGCAGCAGACTGTAATCCAACCATCCGGCCTGGCAGTTGAAGACCCACAAGGCAAAGGGTAGAGGGTATTAAACTGTGGCCTGTACCAGCAGGACTATTGTAAGAGCCATGGGATGAGAGGGAGCTCACCTTCAGAAGAGCCGGGTTACACAGGGCAACACGTGATGAGGAACTGCTGACGTCACGTTTTATCTAACAATGGTATTTGTTATCGACACCTATGGAGCTAACCGGGGGACTGCGTGGAGGGTAAATAGGAATTTATGAATACAGGGCCACATGGCGTAGTGAAAATTGGCTGGGTGTGGCCATGAACACCTCTGCCTCTCTCCTGGATGAGTTTAACAACTTTTGTAGCTCACAACTTGGACCCAGAGACAGCAGTACAGTGCTCACCTGATGAAGTCGGTCTGTAAGTGACGGAGGCTGATGTGAGGAAAACGTTTAAAGGGTTAAGGCTCGTAGGGCGTCCAGGTAGCGTGGCAGTCTATTCCGTTGCCTACCAACACGGGGATCGCCAGTTCGAATCCCCGTGTTACCTGCGGCTTGGTCGGGCTTCCCTACAGACACAATCGGCCGTGTCTGCGGGTGGGAAGCCGGATGTGGGTATGTGTCCTGGTCGCTGCACTAGCGCCTCCTCTGGTCGGTCGGGGCGCCTGTTCGGGGAGGGGGAGTGGTGGGAATAGCGTGATCCTCCCACGCGCTACGTCCCCCTGGTGAAACTCCTCACTGTCAGGTGAAAAGAAGCGGCTGGTGACTCCACATGTATGGGAGGAGGCATGTAGTAGTCTGCAGCCCTCCCCGGATCGGCAGGGGGGGTGGAGCAGAGACCAGGACGGCTCGGAAGAGTGGGGTAATTGGCCGGGTACAACTGGGGAGAAAATCAGAGAAAACGAGGGGTTAAGGCTCGTAAAGCTGCTGGCCTAGACGGCATCTCTTTAATATTCCCTTGACCCTTGACCCATTACTGTTTGCCCACTGTCTGAATAGATCTGTAGAGGATGTCGTGTCACTTGCTCTGCATACTGCCCTACTACACCTTGAAAAGGAAAATACCTACGTCAGAAGTCGCCAAGATAAGGGAGCAATTTAGGGAGACTGTGACGAAAAGGGTGAGTCCTGGGAGGGCGCGGGGGCGGCTGTGACATCAGTAAGACAAAAGAAATCATTGTAGACTTTAGAAAGATCAGAGGCAATCACATTGCTATGCCCATCAATGGGTCATCTGTTGAAATTGTGGACAGTTTTAGATTTCTCGGTTTACATGTAACAGACACCCTCACATGGTCTCTCAACACCAGCTGCATTGTGAAGAAGGAACAGCAGAGACTGTATTTTCTGAGGCGCCTCGAGAGTTTTGGTGTGAGTACCAAAACTCTTGTGAACTTTTGTTGCACTAGGGTTATCAAGGTGAAAGCTCTCTTGAGCAGAACTCAGACTGTTTCCAGTCCCTCTCATATTCAGTCTAAAGTTACTCTGTCCACCTCTTCAAACTCCACTGAATTAACTGTCATGATTGATTCAGGTTCAGATGCCAACCTCATGACGTATGAGCTAGCACAACAGTTAGCTCTCAGAGCTTTCCGTCTTCAACAACCACTCGAAGCCAGCACCATTGATGGAAGAATTATCTGCAAGGTGACACACCGCACCCAATCTATTACACAGTCTTTTCCTGATTCACACACTGAAGGATCAGTTTTCAGTTTTCAGCACTCCTCAGCACCCACTCATCCTAGGCTTCCCCTGGCTGTCATCCACTGGGCTCATGCCTCTCAAATCTCCGGCCACCCTGGAGTCTCCCGAACAATGTTTGTCATCCGTCAGCGGTTTTGGTGGCCAGCAATGGACAAGGCGGTGTCTCAGCTTGTCCCGTCTGTGCCCGAAACAAGGTTTTCCATCGCCCAGCTCCTAGTCTACTCCACCCTCTCCCTGTGCCCCACAGGCCCTGGTCCGACATCTCTGTGGACTTTGTCACTGGACTTCCCCCCTCAGAAGGTAACACCACCATACTCATAGTAGTCTACAAGTTCTCCAAGATGGTTCACTTTATTCCCCTACCCAAGCTGACCTCGGCCGTTTTGTGTTACATAATGTGTTTCACCTACACAGCTTCCCCAAGGTTGTGGTGTCGTGCCCGAAGTTCGTGGCACAGCTTTAGAAGGTTTTGTGCACCCTCATTGGAGCGTCAGTCAGCCTCTCGTCTCATCATCATCCCCAGACCAACGGCCAGACGAAGAGGCTGAACCGGGAGTTGGAGACTTCCCTGCGCTGTTTGGCCTCCCAGAACCTCAACACATGGGCTAAACAACTCACCTGGGTCGAGTATGCGAGCAACACCGTCCCCTGTGCTTCCTGTGGCCTCTCTCCATTCCAGTGTGTGCATGGTTATCAGCCACCCCTATTCCCAGCTCTCGAGCAGGAGGTCAGTGTTCCGTCTGCTTTGGCCATGGTCCGCCGATGTCGACACACCTGGGACTGGGCTCGACGCACTCTCCTTCACAACTCTGAACGGTGTAAGAGAGCAGCGGATCGGCGGCGGACCCCGGCTCCCTCCTACACCAGTGAACAGAGAGTGTGGCTCTCCACCAAGGACCTTCCCCTGCGGGTGGAATCCAAGAAACTGACTCCCAGGTTTGTTGGACCATTCCCCATTTCCAAAGTTATTAATCCTGTTGCTGTGAAACTCAAACTGCCTAGGTCCATGAGAGTTCATCCCACTTCCACGTCAGCCAAGTCAAGAGAGCTCCCTAGTTCCCGCCCCCAGGCCCCCACCACTCGCCCGGTTCGTCGATGGTGGCCCAGTCTTCTCAGTACGCAAGCTGCTGGCGGTCCGACGCCGGGGTCGGGGTTGGCAATACCTGGTGGACTGGGAGGGTTACGTCCAGAGGAACGTTCCTGGGTTTCCTCTAGCAACATTATGGACCCTCACCTCAACCGGGACTTTCACCGTTCGGTTGATCCTGGGCCGTCAGGTGCCGGCCGTTTTGGGGACGGGGGGGTGGGGTACTGTATTTTGTCTCCTCTTGTTTCCTTGTCTCGTGCTTCCTGTTTTATTTTGATACTCACCTTGTCTCTCATTGTAAATACCTTTATTTCCTGCCCTCCTGTGTTTCCCGCGTGTGTGGTTATCTGCTCCGCCCTCATGTGTTGCACCCGTGTCTAATTTCCTCCCTCCCTAGTGTACTTAGTCTGTGTGCTCGTCGTCTTGATCCTTGTGTGACAGCGTTCCAGCATTTCTCCCCTTGTGTTTTCCCCGTGAGTGTTCTAGATCAGACCTGAGTGTTTTTTGGATACCTTTGCTGAGCTGATTCACCTCTGTGTACCGAACCTTCTGCTTAATAAAGGACTTGATTTTCGCCCTGTCCTCGAGCGTGTTTGCATTCTGGGTGCTGCTCTAGTTCAGTTTTTGACAGGAATCTGTAATCGTGTTTTTCATGAAGTGTAGCTGTGTTGGACAACTTAACTTATAAATATGATTTTTAATTTGATTTTATTCCCTAAATTTTGACTTTTTTGTAGAATGCCGCCCAGCAGCAGACAGCCATCGCTGAAACGCCCCCCTATCAGCTGCACACACTCTTTCTTTCACATCCTTATTATTAATAGCTCTTTATACAATTTTGTAGATATCTTTTAATTCAAGTTTCATTGTTCATTTTTTACAAATATAGAGTTCCCAAAGGTATGCCAGGAAGACGTCCAAACAGTGCACCAGCCGATTGAAGAGAGAAGGACAACAGCTAGCAGCGGTGGCTGGTGCTAACAAAGAAAGAAAGAAAATTGTTAGCACCGGTCACCACTGATTCCAACCCCGGTTGGGACGAGTCTCCAGTAAGAGTCCGTGGCTTAAACTCCTAAAGCTATTCAAGTTAACTACCTCTCAGATGTACGTCACTTTGGACAAAAGCGTCTGCTAAATAAAACTGCAAATTGCAGTCAATGCAACCGTTTGTGTAGCTGAACTGAAGTGTTTAGCTGCAGTGCATGCTTGCTTGCATGCTTTGCAGCCAGTATCATTTATTATGCTTTTGTCACTCTGTGTTTTCTAAGATACTGGCTAAATGTGAAACCGAGTACTGTGAATGACATGAGTACATGGTTCATTAATGGCTTCCCGAGTCACACTCGTTTTTTGTTTGCTTTTTATACTTGTAGTTTTGCTGTGTTTTTTTTTCAGGCTGGCTCAAGGCGTCATGCCACATTTTCTTTTCATTGATTGCAATTCATCTCCCACTAATGCATCAAAAACAGTCCAGGGAGTTGTCAACCATTTTGAAGTTTACAGATTTGTGCAAGTCATCTCAGTTTGTCTTCCATTTCTAAAAATCAGTGCAATTACTCATAAATCATATTTACTGTTCACTTTCACTATACCATGTTTATGATTTTGATGATTCACTTTTTAAAACGTGTCCAAGTTGTCATATGATGTAGTTGAACTGGACGGGGCTCTAACTGCACAGGGGAAGCAGTAATGATGGGATACATGCTATTGTATGTTCACCTTCTCATCATTTGTCTCCTAATATGCTGATGACACTGTATCTTATAAGTTTGCTTCTACATGGTTTTGGGTAACAGCATGCCCTAAGTGACTAACTGCTATTTTCACATTTTCCAGCGACCAGAACACACACCCACATCTGGCTTCCCACCCACAGGCACGACCAACTGTGTCTCTAGGGATGTCCGACCAAGCCGGAGGTAACACGGGGATTCGACCCAACGATTTCCATGTTGGTAGGCAATGGAATAGACTGTCATGCTACCCGGAAGCCCACAAATCACGTCTCTGACACTCTTCTTCACCCACACCACCCTGCCTGCACTCTCTTCTTCACCTCTCTTCTGCACTCCCCATTACTTTGGACAGTTGACCCCAAGTATTTAAACTCATACACCTTCATCACCTCCACTCCTTGCATCCTCACCATTCTGCTGTCCTCCCTCTTGTTCATGCATAGGTATTCCGTCTTGCTCCTACTGACTTTCATTCCTCTTCTCTCCAGTGCATACCTCCACCTCTCCAGGCTCTCCTCAACCTGCACCCTACTCTCACTACAGATCACAATGTCATCTGCAAACATCATAGTCCACAGAGACTCTTACCGGATTTCGTCTGTCAACCTGTCCATCACCATTGCAAACAAGGAAGGGCTCAGAGCCGATCCTTGATGTAATCCCACCTCCACCTTGAACCCATCTGTCATTCCAACCGCACACCTCACCACTGTCACACTTCCCTCATACATATCCTGCACCACTCCTACATACTTCTCTGCAACTCCCGACTTCCTCATACAATACCACACCTCCTCTCTCAGCACCCTGTCGTATGCTTTCTCTAAATCCACAAAAACACAGTGTAACTCCTTCTGGCCTTCTCTATACTTCTCCATCAATATTCAACACAATAATGCATTCAACACAATAATCCCCAGCAGAATGGTGATCAAGCTGCTCGAGCTGGGTGTCAGCCAGTCCACATGCAGATGGATAAAAGACTTTTTAACAAATCGTCCACAGACTGTCAGGCTGGGGACACACCACTCATTGACCCTGACACTCACCACTGGAGCTCCACAGGGCTGCGTGCTGAGTCCTCTTCTCTATTCACTTTACACACATGACTGCACACCAACCCACAGTACAAATACTGTAATAAAATTTGCAGATGACATTACTGTGGTGGGACGAATACAGAATGGCAATGAGTTTGCCTACACAGATGAGGTCCACAAACTGTCAGTATGGTGCTCCAGCAACAACCTGCACTCAACACCTCCAAAACAAAGGAGCTCATCATCAACTTTAGGCAACAGGAAGAGGAACTTGCTCCCTTATACATCGGAGGAGACATGGTGGACAGGGTGACCAGCTTCAAATTCCTTGGCACACACATCTCCCAGGACCTCACATGGACTGTCAGTACAACTTCCCTAGTGAAGAAGGCACAGCAACGGCTTTACTTTCTAAGGACACTGAGGAGAGCTAATTTGTCCCAGCCGCTGCTGGTGTCCTTCTATTACTGCTCCATAGAAAGCATCCTCACTTATGGCATCTTAGCATGGGGGGCCAGCTGCACTGTGGCTGATAAGAAACCTCTGCAGAGAATGGTTCAGTCAGCACAGAATACCACACATCAGTCAGCACACAGCTACCTTCACTTGAGGACATATACAGATCCTGCTGCCCTCTGGGAGGCGCTATAGGTCGTTCAAGACCCGTACTTCCAGACTTTTGAACAGTTTCTACCCAAGTGCCATTAAAGAACTGAACTCTGTTAACCAACTCTAAGGTTGCAATACTGAAACTGTGCAACAACGCCCGGACATCTGGCATGTGCAATAAAGCATGCTGACTCGGGTTAGTGCAACACACAGACTATGTGTCAAGTATTTTTACACTTGTTTTTACACTTGTGCATACATTATATGTCGATTGTGCTGCAAATGTGTGTCTATTTGTATTTTGCCTATTTGCATATATTTTATTTATTTATTTATTTATTTTTATCTTGTTTGTACCACTGGGGAGTTGCACTTCATTTCCTTGTACGGCTGTGCAATGACAAATAAAGGCGTTCATTCATTCATTCATTCAACGAGAATATACCATATGCACCTTACATTGTTGTGTTATTGTGTACTTTTCTATATTGTGTATATAATGCTTGAATTCACTGTGTACATAGTCTGTTTGGTTTTTTCTGGGATAGCTTGTCCTTCTTTTCTTTGCCCTTGTGTCTTTTGTGTTAAGGCAGAGAGAGCCAGAGCACAAGAATTTAATTGTACTCTAAATACATATGACCATAAAGTTGAACTTGAACGAAGCGGGTGGCACAGAAGCACTGCCTCATCCGGCCAGGACTCTGTGGTCTACACCCATCTACAGGCCAGTGGCCACTCTTTCCAGGATGCGGATGTGCACATTCTTCCAAGGGAGGGACGCTGGTTTGAACCGAGTCAAACAGGCCATCTATTTGAATAGGGAACGACCATCCCTGAACCGAGGAGGGGGGCTAAGAGTACATCTGTCACTATCTTACAATGCTGTGACTGCAACTATTTCCCAATCCTCTGTGAACAGTAGATATGGCCATTGAAACTCTAATGGTCACTGCATTTGTATATGACACCAATCATCGGTTTTGGTCGTTATGCAGCTGTGCTGCTTGTAAATTTGGGGATACCAGCAGTCAGTTGAGACTAATGAAGTTACTTAGATGGGGGATGAAACATTTCTTCCATTAAACTTTGTGTTCAGATGAACTGATTCACCTTTGTGGGAAGCCATAAAGTCAAATTCCAGGTTATGTGATAATTTACTTATTAATAAAATGGATTGATATGAAACAAAAACAAGCAAAGTTTATCCCACAATGAGTTTCAAATGAGGGCCTGAGGAACACGGGATAGTTGGGGCATTGTGTTGTCATCGGTCCTTAATGTCAGCTGGATTACTGTCACGTGAATCTGATCATCTACTGAAAAACATCCAGTATTTCTGGAACACAGCTCCATTGCTTGTGGCCCAGAATGAGAAGATATCCACCTCCTGTACCTCCTTCAGGAGGCCAAACATAGGCGGCACCAGAACATAGGGTATGGGGAATCTAAAATTCCTAGGATATTCATAAAACAAAAAAACCTTAACCCACAGCTAGAATGGTACTTACAAATGGCGGAAAGATGGCAGGGCAAATTCACATTTGCAGCAGTATAATGAAGGACTGACAGCTCGGACTGTACCTGTAGCTGGTATAATGAAGGACTGAAAGCTTGGACTGTACCTGTAGCTGGTATAATGAAGGACTGACAGCTAGGACTGTACCTGTAGCTGGTATAATGAAGGACTGACGGCTCGGACTGTACCTGTAGCTGGTATAATGAAGGACTGACAGCTAGGACTGTACCTGTAGCTGGTATAATGAAGGACTGACGGCTCGGACTGTACCTGTAGCTGGTATAATGAAGGACTGACGGCTAGGACTGTACCTGTAGCTCCTATAATGAAGGACTGACGGCTAGGACTGTACCTGTAGCTGGTATAATGAAGGACTGACAGCTAGGACTGTACCTGTAGCTGCTATAATGAAGGACTGACAGCTAGGACTGTACCTGTAGCTGGTATAATGAAGGACTGACGGCTCGGACTGTACCTGTATCTGGTATAATGAAGGACTGACGGCTCGGACTGTACCTGTAGCTGGTATAATGAAGGACTGACAGCTCGGACTGTACCTGTAGCTGGTATAATGAAGGACTGACAGCTCGGACTGTACCTGTAGCTGGTATAATGAAGGACTGACAGCTCGGACTGTACCTGTAGCAGGTATAATGAAGGACTGACGGCTCGGACTGTACTTGTAGCAGGTATAATGAAGGACTGACGGCTCGGACTGTACCTGTAGCTGGTATAATGAAGGACTGACAGCTAGGACGGTACCTGTATCTGGTATAATGAAGGACTGACAGCTAGGACTGTACCTGTAGCTGGTATAATGAAGGACTGACAGCTCGGACTGTACCTGTAGCAGGTATAATGAAGGACTGACGGCTCGGACTGTACTTGTAGCTGGTATAATGAAGGACTGACAGCTAGGACGGTACCTGTAGCTGGTATAATGAAGGACTGACGGCTAGGACTGTACCTGTAGCTCCTATAATGAAGGACTGATGGCTAGGACTGTACCTGTAGCTGGTATAATGAAGGACTGACAGCTAGGACTGTACCTGTAGCTGGTATAATGAAGGACTGACGGCTCGGACTGTACCTGTAGCTGGTATAATGAAGGACTGACAGCTAGGACTGTACCTGTAGCTGGTATAATGAAGGACTGACGGCTCGGACTGTACCTGTAGCTGGTATAATGAAGGACTGACGGCTAGGACTGTACCTGTATCTGGTATAATGAAGGACTGACGGCTAGGACTCTACCTGTAGCTGGTATAATGAAGGACTGACAGCTCGGACTGTACCTGTAGCTGCTATAATGAAGGACTGACAGCTAGGACTGTACCTGTAGCTGGTATAATGAAGGACTGACAGCTCGGACTGTACCTGTATCTGGTATAATGAAGGACTGACAGCTCGGACTGTACCTGTATCTGGTATAATGAAGGACTGACGGCTAGGACTGTACCTGTAGCTGGTATAATGAAGGACTGACAGCTCGGACTGTACCTGTAGCTGGTATAATGAAGGACTGACAGCTCGGACTGTACCTGTAGCTGGTATAATGAAGGACTGACGGCTCGGACTGTACCTGTAGCAGGTATAATGAAGGACTGACGGCTCGGACTGTACTTGTAGCAGGTATAATGAAGGACTGACGGCTCGGACTGTACCTGTAGCTGGTATAATGAAGGACTGACAGCTAGGACGGTACCTGTAGCTCCTATAATGAAGGACTGATGGCTAGGACTGTACCTGTAGCTGGTATAATGAAGGACTGACGGCTCGGACTGTACCTGTAGCTGGTATAATGAAGGACTGACGGCTAGGACTGTACCTGTAGCTCCTATAATGAAGGACTGATGGCTAGGACTGTACCTGTAGCTGGTATAATGAAGGACTGACAGCTAGGACTGTACCTGTAGCTGGTATAATGAAGGACTGACGGCTCGGACTGTACCTGTAGCTGGTATAATGAAGGACTGACAGCTAGGACTGTACCTGTAGCTGGTATAATGAAGGACTGACGGCTCGGACTGTACCTGTAGCTGGTATAATGAAGGACTGACAGCTAGGACTGTACCTGTATCTGGTATAATGAAGGACTGACGGCTAGGACTGTACCTGTAGCTGGTATAATGAAGGACTGACAGCTAGGACTGTACCTGTAGCTGCTATAATGAAGGACTGACAGCTAGGACTGTACCTGTAGCTGGTATAATGAAGGACTGACAGCTCGGACTGTACCTGTAGCTGGTATAATGAAGGACTGACGGCTCGGACTGTACCTGTATCTGGTATAATGAAGGACTGACGGCTCGGACTGTACCTGTAGCTGGTATAATGAAGGACTGACAGCTCGGACTGTACCTGTAACTGGTATAATGAAGGACTGACAGCTCGGACTGTACCTGTAGCTGGTATAATGAAGGACTGACGGCTCGGACTGTACCTGTAGCAGGTATAATGAAGGACTGACGGCTCGGACTGTACTTGTAGCAGGTATAATGAAGGACTGACGGCTCGGACTGTACCTGTAGCTGGTATAATGAAGGACTGACAGCTAGGACGGTACCTGTAGCTGGTATAATGAAGGACTGACAGCTAGGACTGTACCTGTAGCTGGTATAATGAAGGACTGACAGCTCGGACTGTACCTGTAGCAGGTATAATGAAGGACTGACGGCTCGGACTGTACTTGTAGCAGGTATAATGAAGGACTGACGGCTCGGACTGTACCTGTAGCTGGTATAATGAAGGACTGACAGCTAGGACTGTACCTGTAGCTGGTATAATGAAGGACTGACAGCTCGGACTGTACCTGTAGCTGGTATAATGAAGGACTGACAGCTAGGACTGTACCTGTAGCTGGTATAATGAAGGACTGACGGCTCGGACTGTACCTGTAGCTGGTATAATGAAGGACTGACAGCTAGGACTGTACCTGTAGCTGGTATAATGAAGGACAGACAGCTAGGACTGTACCTGTAGCTGGTATAATGAAGGACTGACAGCTAGGACGTACCTGTAGCAGGTATAATGAAGGACTGACGGCTAGGACTGTACCTGTAGCTGGTATAATGAAGGACTGACAGATCTGACTGTACCTGTATCTGGTATAATGAAGGACTGACAGCTAGGACTGTACCAGTATCTGGTATAATGAAGGACTGACAGCTAGGACTGTACCTGTAGCTGGTATAATGAAGGACTGACAGCTAGGACTGTACCTGTAGCTGGTATAATGAAGGACTGACAGCTCGGACTGTACCTGTAGCTGGTATAATGAAGGACTGACAGCTAGGACTGTACCTGTAGCTGGTATAATGAAGGACTGACAGCTAGGACTGTACCTGTAGCTGGTATAATGAAGGACTGACAGCTAGGACTGTACCTGTAGCTGGTATAATGAAGGACTGACAGCTAGGACTGTACCTGTAGCTGGTATAATGAAGGACTGACAGCTCGGACTGTACCTGTAGCAGGTATAATGAAGGACTGACGGCTCGGACTGTACTTGTAACAGGTATAATGAAGGACTGACGGCTCGGACTGTACCTGTAGCTGGTATAATGAAGGACTGACAGCTCGGACTGTACCTGTATCTGGTATAATGAAGGACTGACGGCTCGGACTGTACCTGTAGCTGGTATAATGAAGGACTGACAGCTAGGACGGTACCTGTATCTGGTATAATGAAGGACTGACAGCTAGGACTGTACCTGTATCTGGTATAATGAAGGACTGACAGCTAGGACAGTACCTGTAGCTGGTATAATGAAGGACTGACAGCTAGGACAGTACCTGTATCTGGTATAATAAAGGACTGACAGCTAGGACAGTACCTGTATCTGGTATAATGAAGGACTGACAGCTCGGACTGTACCTGTAGCAGGTATAATGAAGGACTGACGGCTCGGACTGTACTTGTAACAGGTATAATGAAGGACTGACGGCTCGGACTGTACCTGTAGCTGGTATAATGAAGGACTGACAGCTCGGACTGTACCTGTATCTGGTATAATGAAGGACTGACGGCTCGGACTGTACCTGTAGCTGGTATAATGAAGGACTGACAGCTAGGACGGTACCTGTATCTGGTATAATGAAGGACTGACAGCTAGGACTGTACCTGTATCTGGTATAATGAAGGACTGACAGCTAGGACAGTACCTGTAGCTGGTATAATGAAGGACTGACAGCTAGGACAGTACCTGTATCTGGTATAATAAAGGACTGACAGCTAGGACAGTACCTGTATCTGGTATAATGAAGGACTGACGGCTCAGACTGTACCTGTAGCTGGTATAATGAAGGACTGACGGCTCGGACTGTACCTGTAGCTGGTATAATGAAGGACTGACAGCTAGGACGGTACCTGTATCTGGTATAATGAAGGACTGACAGCTAGGACTGTACCTGTAGCTGGTATAATGAAGGACTGACAGCTCGGACTGTACCTGTAGCAGGTATAATGAAGGACTGACGGCTCGGACTGTACTTGTAGCAGGTATAATGAAGGACTGACGGCTCGGACTGTACCTGTAGCTGGTATAATGAAGGACTGACAGCTAGGACTGTACCTGTAGCTGGTATAATGAAGGACTGACAGCTCGGACTGTACCTGTAGCTGGTATAATGAAGGACTGACAGCTAGGACTGTACCTGTAGCTGGTATAATGAAGGACTGACGGCTCGGACTGTACCTGTAGCTGGTATAATGAAGGACTGACAGCTAGGACTGTACCTGTAGCTGGTATAATGAAGGACAGACAGCTAGGACTGTACCTGTAGCTGGTATAATGAAGGACTGACAGCTAGGACGTACCTGTAGCTGGTATAATGAAGGACTGACAGATCTGACTGTACCTGTATCTGGTATAATGAAGGACTGACAGCTAGGACTGTACCAGTATCTGGTATAATGAAGGACTGACAGCTAGGACTGTACCTGTAGCTGGTATAATGAAGGACTGACAGCTAGGACTGTACCTGTAGCTGGTATAATGAAGGACTGACAGCTCGGACTGTACCTGTAGCTGGTATAATGAAGGACTGACAGCTAGGACTGTACCTGTAGCTGGTATAATGAAGGACTGACAGCTAGGACTGTACCTGTAGCTGGTATAATGAAGGACTGACAGCTAGGACTGTACCTGTAGCTGGTATAATGAAGGACTGACAGCTAGGACTGTACCTGTAGCTGGTATAATGAAGGACTGACAGCTCGGACTGTACCTGTAGCAGGTATAATGAAGGACTGACGGCTCGGACTGTACTTGTAACAGGTATAATGAAGGACTGACGGCTCGGACTGTACCTGTAGCTGGTATAATGAAGGACTGACAGCTCGGACTGTACCTGTATCTGGTATAATGAAGGACTGACGGCTCGGACTGTACCTGTAGCTGGTATAATGAAGGACTGACAGCTAGGACGGTACCTGTATCTGGTATAATGAAGGACTGACAGCTAGGACTGTACCTGTATCTGGTATAATGAAGGACTGACAGCTAGGACAGTACCTGTAGCTGGTATAATGAAGGACTGACAGCTAGGACAGTACCTGTATCTGGTATAATAAAGGACTGACAGCTAGGACAGTACCTGTATCTGGTATAATGAAGGACTGACGGCTCAGATTGTACCTGTAGCTGGTATAATGAAGGACTGGCGGCCTTTATGCTAGCTGCTGAGCCAGAAGGCTGCTGCTTGAGTCCCCTTCAAGACCAGAAGAGTGGATCACATCACTCGAGTCCTGAGGTCGCTACAGCGGCTTCCCGTCCGTCATAGAATTGATATCCA
>JAJHIY020000852.1:222500-227500 GCA_022114975.2 Lampris megalopsis
CGGCGTGCACAAGGCATCCTCTGCTGGGCATTAAAAGGTTGATTTTTGTAAGAAATACGAACGACCTCCTCCTGTGTCTTGATGCATGCTCAATAATCCAGGTAAGGAGGTCACAGGAAGTTGTACCAGTTCATCTGCACACAGCGTTCATTGGAAGAAACGTCGTGTCCGGATGAACTGGTTCAACTTCCTGTGACCTGCTCCTGTGTGACCATCATGTAATCCTCCATTCCCGCTCGTCTGTTTCCCATGTAGGGAAGTTTGTGATGGTTCTGCTGAGGAAGACCCTGCAGGTGGAGGAGCGGTATCCGTACCCGGTGAGGCTGGAGGCCATGTATGAGGTCATCGACCAGTCACCCATGCGCAAGCTGGAGAAACTCCGGCAGAAAGGCTTTGTCCAGAAGTGTAAAGGAGCCGGCGTGGAGGGCCAGGTGGAGGAAGGGACTCTCCCAGGTGAGATGGGAATGTGGCGGGAATACTGACTGACGTCATTACAGTCCCACTTACCTCAGTCTGCGTTACACAGCGGCGTCCCATTCATGAAATGTTTTCCCGCTCACATGTGTGAGGGAATATTTTAAGTCTCGGTTTTGTCTTACCGACACTAACGAAGTCTGGCGGTTATTTCACCTCCTCCCAAATGTGGAGGTTATGCAGAGGCTCTACATCTTCTCAGGGAGAGACATTAAAATATTCCATCCATCTATAACAACACGTGTGTCGGTGGAGGAATTTTAGTTGGACGGGTTTCTGTTTGCAGACACCACACCTTTTAAATCTACCACCTAGTGTCGGAAGTCTAACACCACCCGGTCAAGTTAACTATCTGGACTGACTGACAAGCGAAATAATCCACTCACTCGTATGGGATGGTGACGTCATCTTCTCAAGAAATCTGCTTTGGAAAGTCCCAGCAGCATTTTAAAACAAGACATGTTCTGCCTTGAAGGGG
Source organism: Lampris megalopsis (assembly GCA_022114975.2). Lineage (NCBI taxonomy): Eukaryota > Metazoa > Chordata > Actinopteri > Lampriformes > Lampridae > Lampris > Lampris megalopsis. The sequence goes on from JAJHIY020000852.1 coordinate 223,453, forward strand.
TGTGCATAAGGCTGACACGACCCCGTCATGACCATGACACGACCCCGTCATGACCATGACACGACCCCATCATGACCATGACACGACCCCGTCATCACCATGACACGACCCCGTCATGACCATGACACGACCCCGTCATGACCATGACACGACCCCGTCATGACCATGACACGACCCCGTCATGACCATGACACGACCCTGTCATCACCATGACATGACCCATCATGAACATGACGGGACCCCATCATGACCATGACACGACCCCGTCATGAACATGACACGACCCCGTCATGAACATGACGGGACCCCATCATGACCATGACACGACCCTGTCGTGACCATGACACGACATGAACATAACATGACCCCACCATTAACATAACATGACCCCACCATTAACATGGCATGACCCCACCATTAACATGACATGACCCCGTCATGACCATGACACGACCCCGTCATGAACATGTCCAGACCCCGTCATGAACATGACACGACCCCGTCATGAACATGACACACGACCCCGTCATGAACATGACATGACCCGTCATGACCTTGACCCGACCCCATCATGAACATGACCCGACCCCGTCATGACCATGACACGACCCCGTCATGACCTTGACATGACCCCATCATGAACATGACCCGACCCCGTCATGACATGACCCGACCCCGTCATAAACATTACACGACCCCGTCATGACCATGACACGACCCCGTCATGAACATGACATGACCCGTCATGACCTTGACCCGACCCCATCATGAACATGACCCGACCCCGTCATGACCATGACACGACCCCGTCATGACCTTGACATGACCCCATCATGAACATGACCCGACCCCGTCATGACATGACCCGACCCCGTCATAAACATGACATGACCCCGTTATGACCATGACACGACCCCGTCATGACATGACCCGACCCCGTCATAAACATGACATGACCCCGTTATGACCATGACACGACCCCGTCATGACATGACCCGACCCCGTCATAAACATGACATGACCCCGTTATGACCATGACACGACCCCGTCATGACATGACCCGACCCCGTCATAAACATGACATGACCCCGTTATGACCATGACACGACCCCGTCATGACCATGACATGACCCCATAATGACATGACCCGACCCCGTCATGACCATGACACGACCCCGTCATGACCATGACACGACCCCGTCATGAACATGACATGACCCGTCATGACCATGACATATTCCTGTCATGAACATGACATGACCCCGTCATGACATGACCCGACCCCGTCATGAACATGACATGACCCGTCATGAACATGACCAGACCCCGTCATAAACATGACCCGACCCCGTCATGAACATGACATGACCCGTCATGAACATGACAGGACCCCGTCATAAACATGACACGACCCCGTCATGAACATGACATGACCCCATCATGACCATGACATGAACATGACACGACCCCATCATGAACATGACATGACCCGTCATGACCTTGACGCGACCCCATCATGAACATGACCCGACCCCGTCATGACCATGACACGACCCCGTCATGACCTTGACATGACCCCATCATGAACATGACCTGACCCTGTCATGACCATGACATGACCCCGTCATGACATGACCCGACCCCGTCATGAACATGACACGACCCCGTCATGACCATGACACGACCCGTCATGACCACTACATGACCCTGTCGTGAGCATGACATGACCCCGTCATGAGCTTGACATGACCCCGTCATGAACATGACCCGACCCCGTCATAAACATGACACGACCCCGTCATGACCATGACATGACCCCGTCATGACCATGACATGACCCCATCATGACATGACCCGACCCCGTCATGACCATGACATGACCCCATCATGACATGACATGACCCCGTCATGAACATGACATGACCCCATCATGACCATGACATGACCCCATCATGACATGACCCGACCCCGTCATGACCATGACACGACCCCGTCATGACCATGACACGACCCCGTCATGAACATGACATGACCCGACCCCGTCATGACATGACCCCATCATGAAGATGACATGCCACCTGTCATGTACATGAATGATTCTTCATGTTCATGACATTGTCATTCAGTCAATTATGTCGTTTTTAATAGAAAGTTGACATGGTGTAAGATGTCTGTTTTCGAGCTACAGACATGCTACAACAAAGACATCTTAAACAATGTCTTCTTTGTATTAAAAGTGACATAACTGACCCAATGACACTTAATGACAACAGTCATTAACATTTATAAAAGTTCCTTCATGTTCATGACAGATGTCATGTCAGTTATTCCCAACCCTTCAAATAAACTGTGACTGAAACTTTTGAGGGCGGCAAGGTGGAGCAGTGGTCAGCGCAGTCGCCTCACAGCAAGAAGGTCCTGGGTTCGAGCCCCGGGGTAGTCCAACCTTGGTGGGTCGTCTCGGGTCGTCCTCTGTGTGGAGGTTGCATGTTGTTGGGGGCTTGGGGGCCCTGTGATGGTCTGGCGGTCTGTCCAGGGTGTCTCCCCGCCTGCCGCCCAATGGCTGCTGGGATAGGCTCCAGCACCCCCGCGACCCTGAGAGCAGGCTAGCGGTTCAGATAATGGATGGATGGATGGATGGATGGATGAAACTTTTGACTCTCTCTCCCTCTCTCTCCCATATAGGGGGCGCTGTAGATGCACCAGTTTTTAGAAAACTGGACCGGAAAGAGTTGATTAGGAAACCAATTAGGAGACCAACACAGGCTACTACTACAACAACAACAACAACGGCTGCTACGACGACGACAACTACAACAACAACGCAACCGACCACAACAACCATCAAGACCACGACCAAACCCACCACCACCACCACCAGGAGGACCACAACCACCACCACCACTAAGCGGCCCACCACCACCCTGAAGCCAACCAAGGCCTACACCACCCCAAACTGGCCCCCAGCACCCAGGACCACAGCGGACCCCTACAGCCACAGAGAAAGAGAGCGGTACCCCAAAACCACCCCGGCTGGAGATAACCACACCGACAAGGAGGGCAGAGACCCACACAGCCACAAGCAGGCAGGCCTCACGCCCGCCTTGAGCAAACCTTCCAAGAGTAAACCCACGAAGAAGAACGGAGGCCAGAAGGTGCGTTGTTGTGTTAGCGTGCGCCTTTCTTCCATTAGCCGAGGCGACGTTTTGACACCACGTGGTCTCACAGATGTGCATCACATCTGTTGTGCGTCGTTGTTGTGGACGGAGTGGTAGAGATCATCGCGTTAAGTGTGTAACTGGAAGTAGCGTTACGTATATTTACATCATATCCGAGGTGTCTCTAGAGAAGCCGTTTCACTCGGCCGCCATCTTGGCAGGAAGTTGTTGGCCGAGGGAACGGGTGTAGCTCCTGGCCGCTGTTCTCGCCAGTGAGGATTTGAAGGTTGATTTCAAAAAAGTCTTGGATGTCTTAGAGCAGCAGACATTTTTAGAAGTACTCACTTAGAAATATTTTTGGGTGTCCGGGTGGCGTATTCCGTTGCCTAGCAACATGGGGATCGCAGGTTCGAAACCCCGTGTTACCTGCGGCTTGGTCGCGCGTCCCTACAGGCACAATTGGCCGTGTCTGCGGGTGGGAAGCCGGATGTGGGCATGTGTCCTGGTCGCTGCACTAGCGCCTCCTCTGGTCGGTCGGGGCGCCTGTTCAGGGGAACTGGGGGGAACAGCGTGATCCTCCCACGCGCTACATCCCCCTGGTGAAACTCCTCACTGTCAGGTGAAAAGAAGCGGCTGGCGACTCCACATGTATGGGAGGAGGCATGTGGTAGTCTGCAGCCCTCCCCGGGTCATCATAGGGGTGGAGCAGAGACCGGCACGGCTCAGAAGGGTGGGGTAATTGGCCGGGTACAAATGGGGAGAAAAAGGGGGGGGGTCAAAAAATAGATACATGTTTTTGGAGGAGTGCTAACCCACCTGACCCGACACAGGTGGAGCAGCTCCGCTACGTGTGGGTTCGAGGGAAGTGGGAGGTCCTCAGGTTGCTTTGC